>JAESVK010001178.1:0-30779 GCA_017140935.1 Hamamelis virginiana
AACTAAAAATTAAGAAACAGTAAAAAAATTGAGAAACAGTAATGGAAATAAGTATTAGGGCACAGAAACCAAGAAGATTGCTTCACCCAAACCCTAGAGTTTCTCTCTCTAGAAACCCCATTTGAAAATTACCTTTTCCTCGCCAGAATCTCCACCGAGCAGAATCTCCATTCCATCGCCAGAATCTCCATGCGATGAAGATCCAACTTGTTTATTTCGAACATTCTCACCTGTCAAACCCCGATATCCACGCGCCAGCGACCCTGAGGAACTCCTTCGAACATCCCCATCAGGTTCACAAGAACCCCTCTTCAATATAATAGTGGGATTGACCTCAATGGCGTTTCGAGAAAGATGAGTTTCACTGGTAACAGGAGATACAGGAGAGCTAATGGCTTGGTTCACAGCTTGAAAGCTTTGACCATACCTTCCAAGACCATCCCCTCCAATCGTATGGCCATCAAGCTCTATATTCCCTTCTTCATACTCCCGTGTAGAAAGACCCGAGATGAGAAATGTTGGCTTTCCACTTGAGGACTCACGAAGACCATCATTACCACGTGTGGAAGAACCAACCCCCAAATGAGATGATGCAGTGAGGTCAGCCATTGGTACGGAAACCAAGAAAAATAAAGAAAAGGATTAGGGCACACAAACCAAGGAGGACACCATTACCCAAAACCTAGAGCTTCTCTCTCTAGAAAATCGGGGCCAATCAAAACAACTGTTACGGATAGCAATAAGATCAGAAGTATTAGTAACAGGCCAATTCGGAGTCAAAAATGTAGATAGAGAAGCTCTGGGGTTTCGCTGCCCCCTCCGTGGGGTAGCTGTTCTTCGTAGGGTTCTTTTGCTGTTTTCAGTTTTTTCTTGGAAGCTGTGGGCTTGGGTTCTCCCATTTTTCTTGTTTTCTTTCTTTGGTTTAGTGAGTTTTGTTCCTTTGATTAGGTTCATATCTTAATGTTTTAGCCTTGTTACTAGTTCTTTGTGCCGAGTTGTGGTTTGGGTCTCCCAGTTGTGCTAGGCTTGTGCTTCTTCCATCTTCGCTGGCCGAGTTGTCAGCTAGCACCAATAGAGGGAGTTTACTCATTTTTTTCAGATCTAGGTCCGTTGGGACCATCTTTGGTGCGAGTAGCTCGCGGCTAGCTACAGATCTGCTGGTCTTAAAGAGGGTGCTCTTCTCCCTTTGTTTGGGCTTGCTCTTGACTCTGGTTTCCTTAGATGGTGGTGCACAAGCTGTTGTACTTCTCTCGGGAGCATTTATTTTTGTGTTCTTTTTTTTTTTTTTTTGGATAATTAAGAATTTATTGATCCAAAGAGGGCAAAGCCCAAAAGAACAAAGAACAAACCGAGGCCACAAAAACCTACGGAAAAACGAACAGCACCTCCCCTAAAAAAGGGACAAAAGAGGAAAAAACCTGCCTAAAAAACAAGCAAACGGAAATAAAAACAAGCCTAACGAAACAAAACCACAACAAACAGCCCACAGCCTGGGCACCAGCACAACCAAACAAGGAAAAAACCAAAAACAAACCCATAACTGCCCACAGCCCGGGCACAAGCAAACAAAAAAGAAAAATAAAGGACAAACATTACTGCTTTAAGATATTACAATCAAAGCCCCAACTATCACACATAGACCTATTACGAGGATCATCAACAATATCATTGAAACTCAACACTCTGTTCCTCACATCATTACAAATCATACCAAAGATAATATCAAAGCTGATGAACTGATTTTCATGAATTCTGGCATTCCTTTGACGCCAAATATTGTAAATGGTGGCAGCCCAAGCAAGCCTTCTGATAGTAGAACAGAAAGATTTTCCTTTACAGGAAGTAACCCACAACAACTCATTCTCCCAAGCACGAGGTTGTCTATCGTAACCACACAATTTGAGAATTTTACCCCACAACTGGCCAGTAAAACTACAACCAAAAAAGAGATGATTTCTATCCTCAACATCAGCCCTGCAGAACACACAAGACATAGAAGAAATAACACCCCATCTCAAGAGCTTATCTTGAGTAGTCAACCTGTCAAGAATAGATAGCCAAGCAATAAAAGCATGCCTTCTAATAGAACTCGAGAACCACACAGAGGAATGCCAGCTCACAACCAAAGCAGAGTTACGAACATGATTCCAAGCAGAGCTAATAGAAAAAATCCCCGTGGGAGAAAGGGACCACACTACAACATCTTCCCTTCTACTGATAAGAGGGGGGCAAACAGTACAACTGTTACGGATAGCAATAAGATCAGAAGTATTAGTAACTGGCCAGTTCCACCCATTATCAGATAAAATGCAAGACACTTTAGCCTGCAGAGGAATAGCTGCATCATAAACCACACGGGAACTAAATCTCTGTAACAAAGGACCCAAAGGATGCCAATTGTCATGCCATAAAAATGTAGACACACCATTCCCAATTTTGTGACTTATTAAGGGTCTGGCCACGCCCCTCAACTTAAGAATCTTTCTCCAACTCCAGGAGCAATTTGACGGAATTTTGATGGACCAAAAGCTCTTGCCCCTAAGCAGATATTCCTCAACCCAAGCAACCCATATCGAGCCGGATCGCGAAAAAAGATTCCAGATATGCTTTAGGATAGCAGCAATATTCCAATCTTTAACTCTGCGAAGCCCTAATCCTCCTTCCTCCTTCGGCTTACAAACCAAATTCCAACTGACCTTGGCTTTATGGGCTTTTCCATAGGTCCCAGACCATAAAAAAGCATTGAGAATCTGCTCAATCCTGCAAACAGTGTCTATAGGAATAATAAACATGCTACACCAGTACACTTGAATGCTAAAAAGGACCGAAGATAACAGTTGAAGTCTTCCAGCAAAGGAAAGAACCTTGCTAGTCCAGGATTGGATACGGCTAATCAATTTCTCCAAAAGAGGCTGACAATCCACCCTAGAAAGCTTAGAGGAAATAAGGGGCACCCCCAGGTATTTGATAGGCAAACTCCCCACATTTATCCCAGTGATCTGAACAATATCAGCTTTAACCAAGTCGCTAGCACCCGAAATAAACAGAGCACTCTTACACGGGTTAATTTGAAGACCAGTAAAGACTTCAAAAGCCTTTAAAACATCCATAAGAATCTGAATACTTCTAGTATTAGCCTTAGAAAACAGGAACAAATCATCCGCAAAACACAAGTGGGAAAGCCTAACTTTTTCACATCTGACATGATAATCAAAGTCATCCCTCCTAGTAGCATTCGAAAGAGATCTAGACAAGACATCCATAACTATCACAAAAAGGAAAGGGGATATAGGGTCCCCTTGCCTGAGCCCCCTTTTACCCCCAAAGAAACCTGCCAACTCTCCATTAACAGCAACAGAGAACATGGGAGAAGAAAAACAGGACACCATACAATTCAGAAAATGAGTGGGAGTACCCATATGTCTCAGAATAGCAGTCAAAGCTTCCCAATTAACAGAATCATAGGCTTTTCGGATGTCAATCTTTAAAGCACATCTTGGAGGACCCTCATCTCTATGATAATTATGCATAAGTTCTTGAGTTAACAAAATATTATCAGAGATAATGCGACCATGAACAAAAGCAGATTGAAAAGGACTAATAATGTCAGGGAGGCACAATTTGAGTCTGTTAGCAATGATTTTAGAAATGCATTTATAAATGACATTGCAACAAGAAATAGGCCTAAACTCATTAAAAGAGGAAGGATTAGGAACCTTAGGCACAAGAGCAATAATAGTGCAGTTAATCTCCTTAAGCATACAACCAGAGCTGAAGAAAGAAGAAATAGCCTCAATAACATCATCACCCACAATATTCCACGCTTTCTTGAAAAACAGGGACGAAAAGCCATCAGGACCAGGGGCCTTATCATTCTTGATAGAAAAGATAGTGGATTTAATTTCTTCAGCAGAAACACCTCTATTAAGGATATCAATATGATCAGAAGACCATCCAAACCCCTCCAAACCATTTAACAAGCCATTGTCAACAGGAACACCAGGATCACTTCCCAAAGAAGACTGGAAATAAGAAACAGCTTCATTCTTTATATCAACAGGATCCTCAACCTTAGAACCATCAGAGCGAGTGATACATTTAATCGAATTGAAAGCATTCCTCGCCTTAACAGATTTGAAAAAGAAATTAGTATTCTGATCTCCCAATTTTAGCCATTGAACTCGAGATTTCTGCTTAAAAAAACCTTCCTCAGCCCTGGCTAATCTGCTATAAACTCTGAGGCATTCCTTCTCAACATCACCAAGAGAGCTGTCATCAGGGTTAAGCAAGAGGGAAGATTGAGCTTCAAACAATTTCTCTTTAGCATCAGCCACTTTTCCTTTTATATCCCCAAAAACTTGGAAATTGAAACGTTTAAGAGCTTCTTTAGTCACTTTAAGCTTACGATACAGTCTGTACATAGGTTGCCCATAAAAGCTACTCTTCCAAGCATTACTCACAATCTCCAAAAAATCCGGATGATCAGCCCAAAAATTGAAGAACTTGAATGGAAAAGACTTTTTACTCGGAGCAACTGAATTACAAAGCTTAACCAACACCATACAATGATCCGAGATACCAGGAGGAAGGAACTCAGTGATAGCATTAGGAAACGAATCCAAAAAAACTTCATTAATCAAAGATCTATCCAATTTCCTTGCAATAAAAGCATCTCCATCTCTTCTATTCATCCAAGTAAAGAGGGGCCCATTAAACGGCATATCAAACAATTCAAGGTCAAAAAGACAATCATGAAAATCCGACATAGCACTATCCACAATAACATTACCACCCCATTTTTCACTAGAAAATCTAGTCACATTAAAATCACCCAAGAGAACCCAAGGATTGTTACACAAAGAGCTAGACTGCCAATTCAACTGTCTCCATAACCGCCTCCTATCATACTGACAATTCGAAGCATATACAAAAGAACAGTAGCACAAGAGAATATCATTAAGATCAGAGATGCGACAATGAATAACCTGATCGGAACAAGACATGCAATCTAACTTTACCACATCCGGATTCCAACACACCCAAATTCTGCCAAGAGTGGAATAGTTATAATTATGAGAGATTCTCCAACCGGGGGCAATACGCATAAAAATACCATCCATCCCAGCTAACCTGACTCTAGTTTCCACCAAACAAAAGACTGCAATACCATGGGACGATATCATAGAGCGAACTTCTTTCTGTTTTAAGGGGTCATTTAACCCCCTAACATTCCAACATGCAAGATCTAGCTCTCTTGTTTCCCTCTCGTGGTTTGGATCTGGTTTTGATCCGTGTTGGAGTGGTGCTCTTGCCTTCTTTTTGGTCTTTTTCAGTCCATTTGATGCAGATACATCTTTATATTTTTTATCTGTTCTTCCTGTGTTATCATGGCTTCTGGCTTTGCAAGGAAGGAGCCTTTCTTAGCCGTGCTCTTGGTGCTGTTTGTGAGCATTTAGGGTTTTACTATTGTTTTATTTTGGCTGGTTGAGTTCTTGAAGAACGTGTTGAGGGTTGCCTGCTTTTGTCTGTTCTTGGATGTGTTCAGTTCGTGGTTTTCCAACCACGGGATTGCAGTGAGTGGTTTAGCAACCTCGGGTTTGCAGTTTGTGTTTTCTACATTCATGTATTCGACGAAGCTGCTGGTTTTCTTCTGCATGGTTTAGTGGTTTCGCTGTTCAAGCATTTTTGTTCCGTGCTTATCGGTGGAGTGCACATGATTTATTCATGTTCCACGGGATCAAATGCTATTTTTGGATGATTCTTATGATGATTCATATCAGCTTCTTTTGTTTTTTGGTTCATTGATTCATTTGCAGCTTCATCTCCATCTTTGTGCTGTTATCGAGGGTTGTGAAGGGTTCTTCATGTGGTGTTGATGGCGTGCAGCTTTGTCTTCCTCACATGGTTCATCCTTTCAGTTGTTGATGGCGTGTTGGGTTTGTGTTGCTGTCTTTTGCATGTTGTCAAATCTGATTTGGACTTTTGGTAAACAGCTCACGGGTTTCAAGGTGGCTAGTGGGGACCCCTCCATGTGATGCATCCTTGTTTTCTTTCCTTTGGTTACTTGGCTTGCCAAGCTTCCTTCACAAGGGTGGAAATGCATTTAATTAATTATCCAAAAATAGGTAATGCATTTAATGCATGTCTGATGGCGCCTTCTCTTGGTGATGTTGGAGTTTTGAATTCAGGCACTTCATTTATTGGAAGAGCATTAAATGCTTTGATGGAAAGTGGAGGCAGGGTTGTACACTTAATTTTTTGATGCGCAGGAGGTGGTTCCTGGCTTGGTGGTGTGAATGCTTTTTTCATTAATTGCATTTGACAGTTTTATTTCACGTGGAGCGTTGAACTGTGGGTGCTTTCCTCTCTTTTGCGGTTAGAGGATTCTTGTGGTTTTTTCCTGTTGTTGAGGCTTTATATAAATTTATTTTATAAATTTATTTTATTATACTCACATGTAACTGGAAAGTGGAGGCAGAGTTCTTGTCACGTGGTATTGCATTTATTGCAAGTCTTTAGTTGAATCCGCGTGGGGCTGTTGGTGATGTGGGTGCATTTGCATGAGTGGGGTCCTCGGTGGGTGCATTTTATGCAAGTCATATTTTTGACCTTTTGTGCATTATGGTGGGGCCGCACCTCATGTTGATTCCCTTGAGACCCAGTCATTGTCTCGTTACAGTAATGAGCTTGAGCTCATGTCTTTGGTTGATGCGCATGGGCGTATGTAGTGCGTGCCACTCTTTTATCCTTTGTCAAAGAGTCAGGCTATGCAGAAATAGCATCTTGCGCTTGGGGCTGATGGGGACAAATCCGTGTGTGTCCATGTTTGTCGTGGATTGGTGGATGATGGCCATTGCTTCTCGCTTGGTGTTGAACCCGGTTCGTTTATTGAAGGTGATAGGCTCGGGCTTGTGGATGCGGGTCGTGCGCATGGTGGTTGTCCACATGGTGGTCTTTGTGTGCATGCTGGTCCTCTTGTGCATCGGATTATGCGCCTCTGATTCTCATTACTGCCGTGCTCATGGTCTTTAGCTATGCTGGTTTGGGTCGTATGCCTTTTGATGGGTTCCATTATTTATGAGCTGTTGGTTGTGCTTTTCATATCATGTTTTCGTGATGTTGCAGTTGGGCTTTGGGCTTGCTCCTGACGGCTTTGATGGTCGTGTTTGACCGTTTAACCGGCTATGTTCAATTTTAATGCTAAATTTTTTTGTTGGTTGATGTGTTTACAGGTCTAGTTTAGACTTTTTAAATGCAAATAGGAAGGGTTGAACTTCCATAGTATTTGTATTTGGTTTTTACTTCCCCTAGCCTCTTGGGTTGTAAGAGGTTTCTTTTATAGGTTAGGGAGGTTGGTTGGCCTATTGGGCTTTTAAGCTTCGGCTTGTCGCCAGGATGGCATTTGCGCTGTAATTCTTTTTTTGGTATATATATTTCTTAATTATCCAAAAAAAAAAAACAGGCCAATTCCAACCATTATCAGATAAAATACAAGAGACTTTAGCCTGCAAAGGGATAGCTGCATCATAGACCACATGGGAGCTAAAGTGTTGTAATTGTAACAAGGGACCCACAGGATGCCAATTGTCATGCCATAAGAAGGTTGAATCACCATTTCCAATTGTGTCTTATAAGGGGTCTAGCCACTTCCCTCAATTGAAGAATCTTCCTCCAACTCCAGGAACAATTAGAAGGAATTTTAATGGACTAGAAGCTCTTGCCCCGAAGAAGATATTCCTCCACCCAAGCAACCCATATTGATCCAGAACGGGAAAATAAACTCCAAATATGCTTTAAGATAGTAGCAATATTCCAATCCTTAACTCTGCGAAGCCCTAACCCTCCTTCCTCCTTCGGCTTACAAACCAAATTCCAACTAACTTTGGCTTTATGAGCTTTACCATAAGTCCCAGACCATAAAAAAGCTTTAAAAATCTGCTCAATCCTGCAAACAGTATCAATAGGAATAATAAACATGCTGCACCAGTACACTTGAATACTGAAAATGACAGAAGATAACAGTTGGAGTCTTCCAGCAAAGGATAGAGACTTGCTAGTCCAAGAATGAATACGGCTAACCAATTTCTCCAAAAGAGGCTGACAATCCACCCTAGAAAGCTTAGTGGAAATAAGGGGCACCCCCAGATACTTGATTGGCAAACTCCCCACATTTATCCCAGTGATATGAACAATGTCAGCTTTAATTAATTATCAAAAAAAAAAATGTCAGCTTTAATTGCATCACTAACACCCAAAATAAACAAAGCACTCTTACTAGGATTAATTTGAAGACCTGAAAAAACCTCAAAAGCCTTTAAAACATTCATAAGAATCTGAATACTTCTAGCATTGGCCTTAGAAAACAGGAACAAATCATCAGCAAAGCACAGATGGGAAAGCTTTACTTTTTCACATCTGGGTTGGCCCTTTGTTGCAGCATTTTAATTCTCGGGTGGTTTATGATGCAGCCATCCCCTTGCAGGCTAAAGTTTCATGTATTTTATCTGATGATGGTTGGAATTGGCCCATCTCTAATACTTCTGATCTTATCTCCATTCGGAATAGCTGTTGTGAGTGTCCTCCTCTTCTGTGTAGGAGGGATGATACTGTGGTGTGGACTCCTTCTACCACTGGGGTTTTTTCTACGAAGTCTGCTTGGAAGCATATTCGTAGTACAGCTTTGGTTGTGAGTTGGTTTAATGTTGTGTGGTTTTCGAAGGCCATTAGTAGACACTCGTTTATTGCATGGTTGGCTATTCTTAATAGACTGACTACTCAAGATAAGCTTTTTAGATGGGGTGTTATTTCCTCTATGTCGTGTGTGTTTTGCAGGGCTAACAGTGAAGACAGGAATCATATTTTCTTTGAATGTAGATTTACTTCTCTTGTGTGGGGAAAGGTGCTTCGCCTTTGTGGTTTTAGCAGAACTCCGAGGTCGTGGGATAATGAGTTTTTGTGGGTCAGCTCCTGCAAAAGGAAGTCTTTCTGCTCCATCATTAGAAGGATAGCTTGGGCTGCTACAATTTACAATATCTGGAGGCAGAGGAATGCTCGTATTCATGAAAATTTGTATATTAGTTCTGATAATATTTTTTCCTTGATTTGTAATGATGTGAGGAACAAAGTGTGTAGCTTTAATAGTATTGTTGATAGCCCTAGTAATAGGTCTATGTGTGATAGGTGGGCTTTTCCTTGTAATATTTTGCAGCATTAGGTGGTTTGGTTGTGTCCTGTTTTTGTTTCTGTTTGCTTGTGCCCGGGCTGTGGGCTGTCTGTTGATTTGTGTTTGCTTATGCCCGGGTTGTGGGCGGTTTTGCTTGTTTTTGTTGGTTTGCTGGTGCCTGGGCTGTGGGCTATTTTTTTCTGTTGTTTGTTCTGGTTAGTCCTTTGCTTTCTGCTTGGGTTTTAGGCAGGTTTTCCTTGTTTTTGTTCCTTTTTTAGGGGAGGTTCTGTCCGTTTTTCCGTAGGTTTTTGTGGCCTCGGTTCTTCTTTGTTCTTTGGGCTTTGCCCTCTTTGGATTAATAAATTCTTAATTATCCAAAAAAAAAAAAAAAAAGACATGGTAATCAAAGTCATCCTTCCTCGTGGCACAAGAAAGAGATCTAGACAAGACTTCCATAACAATCACAAAAAGGAAAGGAGACATAGGATCCCCTTGTCTTAACCCTTTTTTTCCCCGCAAAAAAACCAGCCAACTCTCCATTAACAGCAACAGAAAACATGGGAGTAGAAAAACAGGATACAATGCAATTCAAAAAATGAGTGGGAGTACCCATATGCCTCAAAATAGCAATCAAAGCTTCCTAGTTAACTGAATCATAGGCCTTTCTAATGTCAATCTTCAAAGCACACCTCGGAGGACCCACATCTCCATGATAATTATGCATAAGTTCTTGAGTCAACAAAATATTATCAGAGATAATGCGACCATGAATTATCCAAAAAAAAAGATAATGCGACCATGAACAAAAGCAGATTGGAAAGGACTGATAATGTCAGGAAGGCACATCTTGAGCCTATTTGCAATGATTTTAGATATGCATTTATAAATGACATTGCAACAGGAAATAGGCCTAAACTCATTAAAAGAAGAATGATTAGGAACCTTTGGAACGAGGGCAATGATGGTGCAGTTAATCTCCCTTAGCATACAACCATAGCTGGAGAAAGAAGAAATAGCCTCAATAATTTCCCAAAAGTATCATCAAAAAAATTGAGCAGTTATTCAGTTCTTTTCTTTGGAAAGGGGAGGCTACTAATGCGAGTGGGGCTAAAGTTAGCTAGCAGTCTCTGTGTAATCCTAAGCAAGAAGGGGGGCTGGGATTGAGGAGAATAGAGGACTGGAATAGAGCTTCAATTGTTAAACATATATGGAATTTGTATGCCTGTTCAGGATCCATTTGGGTGGCTTGGGTTAACCGGTTCTTGCTAAGAGGGAGGAGTTTTTGGAGTGTTTTTTTTTTTTGGATAATTAAGAAATATATTACCAAAAAAAACAGATATTACAAAGAAGCGCAAAGCACGAGCCACAACAGGAGGGCTAACCAACACTAACTCCTAGCCAAACAAAACCAAACAGACCCCATACAACCCATGAGGCTAGGAGAAACAAAGAAAAGATCAAAAACTAAGGGACATCTCTCCCTCTTGAATTTTTAAGAGAGTTAATTTTATCTTTAAGCTTCAATTTAAGGGACTCTCTAGACAATGATTTAGCAACAGAATTGCTATCCTCCAAAACCGAATGGTCCACCCGAGAATCCTCTTTATCAATAGCATCAAGGAGGGCAAACCTATTACTGATATTACTATCCGCCCTAACAGACGGAGTATCAACCTGATTTTCCCCAACACTAGTGTGTTTAGCACCTCGACCCTTTTGCCATTGATGGTCACTGTCAACAGCAGTCTGGGAAGCAACAACTCTAGCAGTAACAACCTGAGGGGTAACCTGAGCAACCTGAGGCTCTTTCTTTCTCCATTCTTGAATAACCTTACCAGACTTAGGAGTGTTAAAGTCCCTTCTGAATGTTCTTGGAGCTGGAGGAAGATTCTTAGCATGAGAGATTTTGCTAGACCGTTGATTTTCCATAGGATTGGAAATGGAAAGAACACTCTTGTGGCATGATAATTGGCTTTCCTGTGGTCCCATTTCTCTTTGTTTTGGCGACCGTATTATTTATGATGCTGGTTTCTCTAGTCAAGTTAAAGTTGATGTTGTTATTGATAGAGGAAACTGGAATTGGGAAAGGGAGTTACTGCAAAAATTTTGTTTTTTTTGTTTTTTTTGTTTTGGATAATTAAGAATTTATTAATCCAAGAGGGCAAAAGCCCAAAAGAACAAAGAAACCGAGGCCACAAAAACCTACGGAAAAACGGACAGAACCTCCCCTAAAAAAGGGACAAAAGCCAAGAATACCTGCCTAAAAACAAAGCAGAAAATGAACCAAGACAAACAACACAAGCCCACACAAGGCACCACCAAACCAGCCAACACACAAGGCACCACTCAAATTTTGTTTGAGTTCCCTTGGAAACCTTCTAGATGCAACAGATGTAAAGTGTTTGGGCATTCTTCCCAGAAATGTCCCTTGGGCCAGTCCTCTTCTTCGTCTCAAGTGTGGAAGGTTAAGAAGAGTCTTCCTTCTGTTCCTGAGGCATCGCCTAAGGTTGCTTCCAATTCTGTTAGTGAATCTAAGGATTGTCGTCTTTCTCCTTCAAAGGTTAATTCCACTTCTCCTGTTCGCCCGAGTGAGTGGAATGAGGTTTCCTTGTTAAAAGGTAAATTAAAGTTAGGGGTTAGAAAGGCTGTTGTTCCTGCTGCAAGTTCAGACTTTGGTAAAAATTCGTTTGAGGCTCTCTCTTGTGATGATGACTCTGATCCCTCTCTGGATTGTGATGTTAGAACTGATACTGGTGTTGACCCTCCTGATCCTCCAGTTTCTTCAAGAATGAGATTATGAGACAAATTGCATGGGTTTAAAAATTCTAGAAGGAAGGGCTCCGGCCCTTTTTAGAGCTTTTTGTTTTCCCTATCCTCTTGGGTTGTAAGAGGTTTCTCTTGGTTGCCTTATGGCTTGTTTGCCTGGTGGCTGTAAATCTTTTGGTTTTTTGCCTGGTTGGCGCTTGTGCTTGTTCTCTTTCTTGGTAATAAATTTCTTAATTATCCAAAAAAAAAAAAAAAGAAACTGGAATTGGCCTGTTACAAATTCCCTTGATCTTTTAGAGCTTAGACAGATTCAGATGGGTATGGCAGCTCCGTTTGTGGATGTGGAGGATAAGGTGATATGGAAAGAATCAAATAATGGTCTATTCTCTATTTCTTCAGCTTGGAATAGGATTAGAGGTCGCCTCCCTGAAGAAGACTGGTATAGTTGTGTTTGGTTCTCCCAGGCCATTAAAAGACATAGTTTCATTCTTTGGCTGAGTATTAAAAACAGACTCTCTACTCTGGACAAATTGTTGCAATGGGGCATTGTTTCTGATGCATCTTGTGTTTTTTGTAGGAGAGATATTAAAAGTAGAAATCATTTATTCTTCCAATGTAGAGTCACTGCAAAGATCTGGCAAGCTATTCTTCTCCTATGCAACGTCAAGAGGACTCCTAGAGTGTGGGCTAAAGAGCTTAATTGGGCAATTTCTTCTTCAAAGCGGAAAAAGTTTCCTGAAACGGTCAAAAAGCTGGGATGGGCGGCCACTATCTATCACATTTGGAGAGAGAGAAACCAGAGAGTGCATGAAAATTCTTATTCTCCTCCTACTTCTATCATTCATAGTATAAAATTTTTTTTTTTTGGATAATTAAGAAATATATTACCAAAAAACCAAGATTTACAATAAAGAGCAAAGCTCGAGCCTCACCAAGAGGCTAACAGCACAGACCAAAGCCAAACAAACCTCTTACAACCCAAGAGGCAAAGACACACACAAAGACAAGACCAAACTAGGGAACATCCCTCCCTCGGGAATTTTTAAGAGAATGAATTTTATCTTTGAGTTTCTTTTTGAGAGACTTTCTAGACAGAGTAACATCATTATAGTTGCAGTCCACCAAATCCGAAAAATCCAACTGAGCATCATCAGTAAGACTGTCATCAAGAACGCTGAACTGATTACTCGTATCACACCCCTTGCTGACCAAGGGGACATTTTCCTTAACACTGGGGGCTTCATCAGCTTTGGCCTTAGAGCCAGAGATCTCGATCCACTTATCACTAAGAACAGCAGGAACCTGAGGGTCTTTTTTCCTCCAAACTTTAACAGGCTTGGAAACAGAAGGAGCATGAGGAATAGAGGGGCACTTCAATAAAGAATGGCCAAACACATTACACTTCTCACACCGAGAAGGAAACCAAGGAATCTCAATTCCAATCTCAGCAATCTCACCATTACCAACATCCACTTTCAAAAATTTAGGAATAACCTTGTGGGCTTCAAACTCAATGCATACACGAGCAAAACTGGCTCTACTACCAGTGGCAGTATGCATATCCATAAACAGAGGCCTGCCTAAAATACTTCCCAGAAATTCCATACCCTTGGTTGTGCGCAAAACAAGAGGAACATTGAAAAACTTGGACCAAAGAGGAATACTGGAAAGACAATCTTTCTTTAATTCCATACCCGAAACCCACTGTTTAAGAACCAAAAATTTTCCTGCGATGTAATAAGGACCCCCAGATAAAATTCTATCAAGAGCTTCCAAATTACTAGCTTTGAAAATGTAAAACCCATTATCAAACTTCAGCACTTTAGTTACATCTTCTCCCCAAATCCGAGAAGCCCAATTACTAACCATAGGAAATGGAAGATTTTTGTCAAGCACATACCCCAAAATGGAAAGATCCCATTCTTTTTTCCCTTCCTCAATGACCACAGACGGAACTGTAAAAATACCCTCTTTACATTCCTCAATATCCATGCTAGAAAGCTGGAGCAACTTTGAAAGCTTGGCAGGGTTATGAACAAGACTGCTCCATGTTCTAGCAGAAGGAGCTATATTACCAGCCTGAACAGAAGGCACGAAACCCACAGAAGCCGACTTCAACGGAGGAAACTCAGAAATATCAGCCTGCAAATCAGCCACAGGATTACCAGGACCGGCATCACCAAACTGTAATCCATTACCAACACAGGAGTTATTTGTTGCATGCAGACCATGCAAGTCATGCAAGCCATGCATGCCACGAGAAACATGAGGCTGTTTTGCATGCACAGCATGCGGGTCATGCACACCAAGCAGGGAAGAGGAGATGGCTGGAGAAGACACACGAGTACCACTATGAGATGTTGTAACATGGGACTCAGAACCGGACCCACTTGATTTTGGATTTGAAACCAACATCTCCCCAAATGCATGGTCAGAAGCCACCTGCCCATGAGCAGCGGACCCACTCGAAATATTATTTGCTTTTAAAATTGAGACCAAATTTCCCTCTCTCACGCCACCATCCTGTTGCGTAAAACCTCCCCCATCAATATTTGCTTCACGAGGAGTAGAGAGGTGACTTTCTTTTGATGCATTTAATGCATTCATAAAAAATGAATTTTCAAAAGGAACCAAAGTCTCCAAATCCTTCCCACTCTCTCCAGCGACAAGAGAAACATGCGTCACATGCAAGAAGGCTACAGCACCAATCCAAGCCAACATAATACCTCTTACAACCCAAGAGGCTAGGAGGGACACAATGAAAATAAACTAATCTTTTTGCAAAAGAAATGGGTAGAGAGAGAAGCTCTGGGGTAGGGTAGTTTCTTGCCCTTTTTCTCATGAAGTTGATCTGATTTTTGTTTTATCTTGTTTTATCTTGGTTTCTGATCGTGTTTGTTCTTTGAGTGGCTGGTTTTATTATTAATCCTTGGTTAATGTATTCTCTCTTTTGGATTTCTTCTGTTATTGATTTTAATGGGCAAGAATTCTGGTTCAAAGAATGGGTCCAAAATGTCTCTTAAAGACTTCCATGAGAATGTTCCGTCTGAGAGTGGTAGTGGTGGTGCTGGTGTGGCGTCTGGTGTGGTTGAGGTTGATGGTGGAGGTTCTACTTCCAACTCAGTTGCTGTGGAGGGTGTTTCTTCGAACAACTTGTCTGTTACTCACTCTGCTGAGGTCCGTCATGTTCTTCATATATTGAAGCTTAATAATTGGACTGAGTATATGGTGGCTTCAATACTCTTAGACAAGATTCGCAAGAAAGAAGATCTGAAGGAGTGCCAAGTTGTTAAAAAAGGTCTTGAAGTGTTACTTGCTCGTAAGGGTCAAGCCTTACTCAGTTGTGATGAGCTTCTTCAACTTGATTCCCTGGTTATGTGTTCTTCTCAAGATGTTTGTGTTGAGGGTATTGTTGAGGATATTGATGATAGCGAATCTTGCTGCTTGGGAAAAAATGGGTTAGAGAGAGAAGCTCTCGGGTGTGGGGGTCTCTGCAGCTGTTCTTGGGGCTTTTCTGGTTGTTCTCCATGCAGAGAGGTACAAAGATGTCCCTCAAAGCTTTTCATGATAAGGTAAATGTTGTAGACAATGTGAGTTTACAGGTAGGTGCTAGTTCGGATGATTCGGATGAGGTGAAGCAGGTTCTTAATCTTATGAAAATCAAAAACTGGAGTTTAGAGGAAACTGCTTATGCTCTTAGAAGCCAGATCCGTGCACGCGTGGACTTAAAGTCTTGTATTATCGTAAAAAAGGGGCTTGAGGATCTCTTAGCTAGAGAAGGTAAAGGGCTGACAAGGTGTGCTGAACTAAACTCTATTTTATCCTCTTTTTTGAATCCGGTGAACGTTCATGCTCTTGCATGTAGTTCTAGTCCATCTGAAACTGAGGGTGTTACACATGGTTGTGAAGGTGTTATTTCCTGTGATGATGGAAGTGAAAGTGATTGTTCCTGTGCCACCAATGAAGACTGCCCTAAATGTATTCTGAGTGACAGTAATGAGGGGTCAGATGCTGGTGGCATTGATGACTTGGGTGTTTGTGAGGTTGTCCCAGCTCATACTCATGAAGTCATAGCTTTGCCTGCATGTTCTAAGGTTGGGGACGACGAGTCCAGTGGTTGCTTCTTGGGTGCGTTGCAGGATAGCATGCCCATGTCAGCAGGTGAGGTGGCGGGATTGTCGAATCACGTTGCTGGTGCCTTGGAGACTTTGGATGCTTGTAATAATTCTTTAAGTTTGAATGCATTAAATGCATCAAAGTTAAATCATTATTTAACGCCACGTGGCGCTACTTTTGGTGGGAGTGGAGGTCCTTTAGGCGGTAAAGTGGGTGAGGAAGGCCTGGTTACTTGTTTAAACTCTAATTTTTTTCCAAGTAATGATGTTGTTTCTTCAGAAGGCCATAACGCATTAAATGCTTTTCAATCTTCTGTGACAAGTGGCGGTGCAAGTGCATATTCTGTTCCTAATGCCCCAGGTAGTACGTTGTCTTGTACTTCTCAAGAGTGTCCTACTCGCGGGGGTACTATTTCTCACTCTCGGGTTGGTGAAGGCATGCATGCATCGCGTATGCCTTTGGCTGCTGCGTCTGTTTTGGATTCTGAAATTTCATCTTGCTCTTTGGAGGCTAACTTTCATGGATCCGGTTCCCAAGAGTCTGACGACGTGTCTGGAGGGGTATGTGCCGTTGGCACTTCTGTGCAGCTTCTTCCTCAAGTTAAGTCTCATGAGCAGGTGTCTATTGTCCATGCTTTTGGGGAGAAATTGAATGCTCTTAATATTTCTTTTGAGGCCGAATCTGCTGGGTTAGTGGCTGATGGCCATGCTGCTGATGACGGATTGGTATGTGGTGCTGTCAAAACTTCTTCTCAAGCCCCTCGGGCTGCGTGCCATGAAGTGAGTCTTCGAGGTAAGGATAAGTCTACATGTAGTCATGAGAAGGATTTAGTAGCTGCCTTACCCTCTGATCACGCTGGTGGCAATTTGGACCATGTGCCACGTGGTCTTGATAAAATGGATAATAGTCGTGGTAATTTTTCTGGTTATGGTTATGGTAAAGGTGGTTCCTTTTCTGGTTATGGTTCTAGCAAATGGAGGGGAACTCAAAATTTGGATGCTGACTTTCCTCCCCTAAAGCCTTCTTGTAATGGGGTTAAACAAGAGATTTTTCCTTCTGTGTGGAGTAAGCCTAAAGCAAACCTGCATAAACTTGTGAAGAAGGATGTGGATTTGGATTCTAATGGTATTGTTGCTATTCCTGAAGCTATTATCGACGTGGGTTTGAAGTTATGTGAGTTTGCCATTGTGGGGCACATTTTGGACAAGAACCTGCCTTTTTCCTTGGTGAGGGATTGGGCGAATCGTACTTGGGGTGATGGTGTAATTGAAACGCTCAAGCTTCAACCGAGTTTTTTTCTTTTCAAAATGAAAAATGAATATGCCATGAATGAAATATTGAATGGTGAACCATCTTTTATCACTGGGAGGCTTTTGGTGACTAAGAGATGGCATTTTGGGATGGTTTTAGAAAAGGCTTCTTTTTCAAAAATTCCTGTTTGGATTACATTAACTAACCTTCCAATCGTTTTGCGATCCATTGAAGCTGTGGAATTTATTGGTAGCTCTCTGGGAAATCCTCTTTATGTGGACTTGGATAACATTGTGAGAATTTGTGTTGAAATAGATGCTGATAAAGAAATCCCTAAGTCCATGGTGTTTAATTTGGGTAGGGGAGTAACTTCAGAAATTTTCTTTGAAATCCCGTGGAAACCCACTAGATGTGGTAGTTGCAAAGTGTTTGGGCATTCTTCCCAAAAGTGCCCCTCAGCATTGTCGGTTAGAGCAAAGCAGGTGTGGAAAGCGAAGACCATTACTCCTCCTGTTCAAAAGGTTATTCCTAAGGAGGCTGTCAAGGATATTCCTAAGGTTAGGGTCTCTTCTCCTCCAAAGGTTCCAGATGAGTGGATTGAGGTTTCATCTAATAAAGTAAACTTGTCTCCAGGTTGTGTGAGTAGGGCTAGTAAGGCTGTTGAGTCTTCTACCACGCTTGATTATGGGAAGAACTCGTTTGAGGTGCTCTCCTCTACTAAGGATTCTAATGATCCTTCTGTTGATTCCCCTTCTACCAGATTGAGATTACATGAGAAATTGAAGGGTTTTAAGAATGCTAGAAAAAAGGGTGCTGACCCTTTTTAGTTTGTTTTTTTCCCCCTAGCCTCTTGGGTTGTAAGAGGTTTCTTTTGTTGGCTTGGGTGGTTGTGTGGCCCTTTGGGCTGTTTAGCTTCGGCTAGTTGCCTGGATGGCTTTTGCGTTGTAATTCTTTTTTGGTAATATATTTCTTAATTATCCAAAAAAAAAAAAAAAAAGAATCTTGCTGCTCGTGTGGCAGTGAGGAAGAATGCCCTAAATGTTGTGGTAGTGACTTTGATGAGATGGAAGAAGTCCAAGAAGTGTTACAAGATTCGATTGATGATTTACAGGCTGAGCACGCAATTGATAAGCTGGACGTTAATGGCGGACTGGCTTCAGCTGTGCTCGGGGGAAAGGTGACGGCTACTGACTCCACTGTTGCTGTTTGCAGTGGAGTTGGCGCCTCTGTCAAGCGGTATGTTGGTTCCAGCGTCGCTCTTGACTTGCGTGCATCCTGTCTCCCCTCAGTTGTTGCTCTTGGTTCTCAAGCTTCCCACTCCTCTAATTTTCGTGATGTTGCTGTTGGTGGACAGCATGCATTAAATGCATTTAATGCGTCTCATAATGCCTTTTCGTGTGGAGGTGTTAAGTGTCATGATTGTGAAGTGGCTGGTGAGGACTACGTGTCTAAAGGTGGCCATGTGGAAAATGCTAAGGAAGATGTTAATGTATTGCAAGTGGCTGGTAACACCCTTGGAGTTACGTGTTTTGATAAAAGTGGTGATAACAATGGAGTTAGTGGGCATCATTTTTCTAATGGAAAATATATTAATATTACCCATCATAGTGGGGCCGGTTCTCAAGATGCTGAATTGCAAGAAAAGATTGAATTTGGTGAAAAGGCGGCTGCTAGTAGGGTTGACAACCAATGCTTTGATTTGCAAGACAAGTCTATTTCAGACTTAATGGGGGTTAATGCATCTGATGCATTAAATGCATTAAATGCAAGCAAAAAGGCGTGGTCTCATGGTGCTGATGGAGAAGTGTCTTCTATTAATATTTTAGTTAATGAAAGTGAATTTAATGCTTTAAATCTCGTATCATCTTCTCATGGAAAGAACGCAAGTGGTGATGGGCGCGTTACACGTGGCACGTGTGGGGCCGGTTCTCTTGATTCTGTTGTGCAAACTGAGGTATTTTCTTCTTTAGGTAGAGTGCGTGCTTTAAATGCAGCTCATCATTCTCCTTCTTTTTTTTTTTTTTTGGATAATTATCATCATTCTCCTTCTCATGGTGGGATGGAAGATATTATTGGATTTATCAAGCCTAGCGAAGTTGCTGGTGGTCGGTTCGTCCCTCAAGGCTTTGATGTGCAAGGTAAGGTTGCTGCTCCTTTAGTTGGTGAAGAAGCATTTATTGCTAATCACTTGTCTAAATCACGTGGGGAGGAAGGGCTTTCTTTTTATAAGTCATGTGGGTCCGGGTCTCAAGCTGGTGATGTAGAGAGTGAGAAGACTTTGGTTGCAAACCTAAAGTCTCTTAAAAATCTATTTGGGTCCGCATCTGAAGGGATAGTGGCTAATGACCATGCGGTTGGGGAGACTTTGAATTCTTTCAATAAATCAAATGTGTCCGAATCTGAAGGGTTGGTGCCTGTCGGTCATGCGATTGGGGCTATTGGGTCTGGTCATGCAGAGGCTGCTTCTGGTTTGCATGACCCGCATGATGTGCATGCAAATCAGCCACATGTTTCACTTGGCCTGCATGGCTTGCATGGCTTACATGGTCAGCATGCAAGAAATAGTTCTCGCGTTGGTAATGAATTACATTATGGTGTAGCCGGTCCTGGTAATCCAGTGGTTGATTTGCAGGCTGATAGTTCTGAGTTTCCCCCTTTGAAGTCGGCTTCTGTGGGTGTCAAGCCTTCTGTTCAGGCTGGAAATATAGCTCCTTCTGCTAGAACATGGAGCAGTCTCGTTCATAACCCTGCCAAGCTTTCAAAGTTGCTCCAACTTTCTAGCATGGATATTGAGGATTGTAAAGAGGGTATTTTTTCAGTTCCGTCTTTTTTTTTTGGATAGTTATTCAGTTCCGTCTTTGGTCATTGAGGAAGGGAAAAAAGAATGGGATCTGTCCATTTTGGGGTATGTGCTTGACAAAAATCTTCCATTTCCTATGGTTAGTAATTGGGCTTCTCGGATTTGGGGAGAAGATGTATCTAAAGTGCTGAAGTTTGATAATGGGTTTTACATTTTCAAAGCTAGTAATTTGGAAGCTCTTGATAGAATTTTATCTGGGGGTCCTTATTACATCGCAGGAAAATTTTTGGTTCTTAAACAGTGGGTTTCAGGTATGGAATTAAAGAAAGATTGCCTTTCAAAAATTCCTCTTTGGACCAAGTTTTTCAATGTTCCTCTTGTTCTGCGTACAACCAAGGGTATGGAATTTCTGGGAAGTATTTTAGGTAAGCCTCTGTTTATGGATATGCATACGGCCACTGGTAGTAGAGCTAGTTTTGCTCGTTTATGCATTGAGTTTGAAGCCCACAAGGTTATTCCTAAATTTTTGAAAGTGGATGTTGGTAATGGCGAGATTGCTGAGATTGGAATTGAGCTTCCTTGGTTTCCTTCTCGGTGTGAGAAATGTAATGTGTTTGGCCATTCTTCTTTGAAGTGCCCCTCTTTTCCCCAAGCTCCTTCTGTTTCCAAGCCTGTTAAAGTTTGGAGGAAAAAAGACCCTCAGGTTCCTGCGGTTATTAGTGATAAGTGGATCGAGATCTCTGGCTCTAAGGCCAAAGATGATGAAGCCCCCAGAGTTAAGGAAAATGTCCCCTTAGTCAGCAAGGGTTCTGATACGAGTAATCGGTTCAGTGTTCTTGATGACAGTCTTACTGTTGATGCTCAGTTGGATTTTTCGGATTTGGTGGACTGTAACTTTAATGATGTTACCCCTTCTAGAAAGTCTCTTAAAAAGAAACTTAAAGATAAAATTCATTCTCTTAAAAATTCTCGAGGGAGGGATGTTCCCTAGTTTGATCTTGTCTTTGTGTGTCCTAGCCTCTTGGGTTGTTAGAGGTTTGTTGGGCGTTGGTCCGTGTTGTTAGCCTCTTGGTGAGGCTCGAGCTTTGCTCTTTATTGTAATATCTTGGTTTTTTGGTAATATATTTCTTAATTATCCAAAAAAAAAAAAAAAAAAACATGCGTCACATGAGAAGCATCAAGCTCATCACGGGCTTTAGCCAAGCCATCAACTTCACGTGGTTTAAGAGAAACATCAAAACCGCGGGAAAATTCCTCACTAGCTGATCCATTAAATAAGTCTTTTTTTTTTTTTTTTTTTTGCACTATAATTGCCCTTGTTCCTAAGGTTCCTAATCCTTCCTCTTTTAATGAGTTCAGGCCTATATCTTGCTGTAATGTGATTTATAAATGTATTTCTAAAATCATTGCAAATAGGCTTAAATTGTGTATCCCTGATATCATTAGTCCTTTTCAATCTGCTTTTGTTAATGGTCGCATTATTACTGATAATATTCTGTTGACCCAAGAGATCATGCATAATTATCATAGGGATGGGGGGCCCCCTAGATGTGCTTTAAAGATTGACATTAAGAAAGCCTATGACTCTGTTAATTGGGAGGCTTTGGTTGCTATTCTAAGACATATGGGCACTCCTGTCCACTTGTTGAATTGTATCACTGCCTGTATCACTTCTCCTAGGTTTTCTATTGCTGTTAATGGTGAGCTTGCAGGTTTTTTTGCGGGGAAAAAAGGTCTAAGGCAAGGGGATCCTATGTCCCCATTTTTGTTTGTTATTGTTATGGATGTTCTGTCCAGATCTCTCTCGCTTGCCACTAGTAGGGAAGGCTTTGAGTTCCATTTCAGATGTGAGAAAGTTTGTTTATCCCACCTTTGTTTTGCCGATGATCTGTTTCTGTTTGCTAAGGCCACTCCTGGTAGTGTTCAGATCCTTATGGATGTTCTGAGAGATTTTGAGGAGTTTTCTGGCCTCCAAGTTTTTTTTTTTGGATAATTAAGAATTTATTAATCCAAGAAGGGCAAAGCCCAAAAGAACAAAGAATCCGAGGCCACAAAAACCTACGGAAAAACGGACAAAACCTCCCCTAAAAAAAGGACAAAAGACAAAAACACCTGCCTAAAAAACATACCTGCCTAAAAAGCACAACAGAAAAAACAACAGAAATCAAGGCCAAAACCACAAACCAACAGCCCAAACACAGAAGGCAACAGAACCAGCCAACACACACGCCCACAGCCCGGGCACAAGCAACCAAAAACCAAAACCAACACTAATGCTTAAAGATATTACAATGAAAAGCCCACCTGTCACACATAGACCTATTCCTAGGACTATCAACAATGTTTTGAAAACTAGAAACTCTATTTCTAACATCATTACAAATCAAAGAGAAAATGTCATCAGAGCTAATGAAAGAATTTTCATGGATTATCTCATTCCTTTGCCTCCAGATAATGTAAATTGTAGCAGCCCAGGCAATTCTTTTAACAGTGTTACAAAAATTTTTGCCCTTGCAGGAGATAATCCACATAAATTCATTCTCCCAAAAACGAGGAAGACGATTGTGACCACATAACATGAGAACCTTTCTCCAGATGAGAGCAGTGAACCTGCAACCAAAGAAGAGATGATTCCTATTTTCAACATTGGCCCTGCAAAAAACACAAGACATAGAAGAAATAATTCCCCATCTCAAAAGTTTATCCTGTGTAGTCAACCTATTCAGAATAGCCAACCAAGAAATAAAGGAGTGTCTGCCAATAGAATTCGAGAACCACACAACATGATTCCAACTCACAGCCGAGCTAGACTGGCGAATATGATTCCAGGCAGATCTAGTAGTGAAAGCTCCAGTGGGAGAGAGAGTCCACTCCACTGTATCCTCCCTCCTGGAACTGAGAGGAGGGCAATCAAAGCACCTATTACGGATGGCAATGAGATCAGAAGTATTAGTTACAGGCCAATTCCAACCATCATCTGATAAAATGTGAGAAACTTTAGCCTGCAGAGGAATGGCTGCATCATAGACCACCCTGGGACTAAACTGCTGAAGTAAGGGACCAACAGGATGCCAGTTGTCAAACCATAAGAAAGTAGAAGTGCCAGTCCCAATCCTATGTCTGATAAGAGGTCTTGCCACTTCCCTCAACTGGAGAATCTTCCTCCAACTCCAAGAGCAATTGGAAGGGATATTGATGGACCAAAAACTTCTGCCTCTCAGGAGATACTTCTCAACCCATGCAACCCATATCGACCCTGATCTAGAGAACAGACTCCAGATATGCTTCAAAATTGCAGCAATATTCCAATCCTTGACCCTACGAAGACCTAGGCCACCTTCCAACTTAGGTTTACACACTTCACTCCAACTAACTCTGGCCTTGTGAGCCTTTCCATGAGATCCAGACCAGAGAAAAGCATTAAAAATCTGCTCAATCCTGCAAACAGTGTCAATGGGGATTATGAACATGCTACACCAGTACACCTGAATGCTAAACAGGACAGAAGATAGCAACTGAAGCCTTCCAGCAAAAGAAAGAGACTTGCTAGTCCACGACTGGATACGACAAATCAACTTTTCCAACAACGGCTGACAATCCAAACTAGAAAGCTTTGTAGAGATAAGGGGAACCCCCAAATACCTTAACGGCAAACTTCCCACTCCAATCCCAGTGATACGAACAATATCAGCTTTCACAGAATCATTAGCACCTGAGATAAACATAGCACTCTTACTGGAGTTAACTTGGAGACTTGAAAACTCCTCGAAATCTCTCAGAACATCCATAAGGATCTGAACACTGCCAACAGTGGCCTTAGCAAACAGAAACAAATCATCAGCAAAACAAAGATGGGATAAACAAACTTTCTCACATCTGAAATGGAACTCAAAGTCATCCCTTCTTGTGGCCAGCGAGAGAGATCTGGATAAAACTTCCATAACAATAACAAAAAGAAAGGGGGACATAGGATCCCCTTGCCTTAAGCCTTTTTTCCCCGCAAAGAAACCTGCAAGCTCCCCATTAACAGCAATAGAAAACCTAGGAGTAGTGATACAGGCAACAATACAATTCAACAAGTGAACAGGAGTACCCATATGTCTCAAAATAGCAACCAAGGCTTCCCAATTAACAGAGTCATAGGCTTTCTTGATGTCAATCTTTAAAGCACATCTTGGAGGCCCTCCATCCCTATGATAATTATGCATGATCTCTTGGGTCAACAGAATATTATCAGAAATAATGCGACCATGAACAAAAGCAGATTGAAAAGGGCTAATGATATCAGGAATGCACAACTTAAGCCTATTAGCAATGATTTTAGAGATACACTTATAAATAACATTACAGCAAGAGATAGGCCTGAACTCATTAAAAGAGGAAGGATTGGGGACTTTAGGGACAAGGGCAATGATAGTGCAGTTAATCTCCTTGAGGATACAACCTGAACTGAAGAAAGAAGTAATGGCCTCAATAACATCTTCTCCCACAATACTCCAAGCTTTCTTAAAAAACAAGGACGAAAAACCATCAGGACCAGGAGCTTTATCATTCTTAAAAGAAAAAATTGTTGCCTTAATCTCATCCGCAGAAATATCTTTGTTAAGGATCTCAAGATGATTAGAAGACCACACAAACCCCTCCAAACAATTAAGCATACCATAATCACCCGGAGAACCAGGATCACTGCCTAAAATAGATTGGAAATAGGAAGCAGCTTCATTCTTGATTGCCACAGGATCCTCCACCTTAGAACCATCAGAAAGATTGATACATTTAATAGAATTGACAGAGTTCCTTGCCTTAACCGATTTGAAGAAAAATCCTGTATTCTGATCTCCCAGCTTCAACCACTGAACACGAGACTTCTGTTTAAAAAAAACCCTCCTCAGCCCGAACTAGAGAGTTATAGACCTTGAGACAATCCTTTTCCAAATCAACAAAAGAGCCATCAAGAGGGTTATGTAAGAGAGAGGTCTGGGCATCAAACAATTCCTGTTTAGCAGCAGCAACTTTTCCCCTGATATCACCAAACTCACTAAAATTGAAAGCTTTGAGAGCTTCTTTAGTCACTTTGAGTTTACGATACAACCTGTACATGGGCTGACCATAAAAGCTACTATTCCAAGCATTACCAACAATAGACAAAAAATCAGGATGATCCGCCCAGAAATTGAAAAACTTGAAAGGGATAGACTTTTTAACCATAGCTCCAGAGGGGCATAACTTAATCAAAGCCAAACAATGGTCAGATAAACCAGGGGGGAGAAACTCAGTTATAGCATTAGGAAACACATCTAAGAAGCCCTCATTAATTAATGATCTATCCAGTTTCCTAGCAATAAAAGAATCACCATCTCTTCTATTCAACCAAGTAAAGAGGGGACCAATAAATGGCATATCAAACAGCTCAAGGTCAAAAAGACAATCATGAAAATCCAGCATAGCATTATCCACCACAGCATTGCCACCCCATTTCTCACTAGCAAATCTAGTCACATTAAAGTCACCCATAACAACCCAAGGGTAATTACCCAAAGAAGCAGAAAAATAATTCAACTGTCTCCATAATTGCTTTCTTTCAAACTGACAATTCGATGCATACACAAAAGTACAGTAGCAGATGAGATTATCTTGAGGGTTCAAAATACGACAATGAAGAGCTTGATCAGAACTATGCAAACAATCAAGAATAACCATAACCGGATTCCAACACACCCAAATTCTGCCTAAAGTGGAGTGATTATAATTGTGAGAGATACGCCAACCTGGGGCCATACGATTTAGGATACCATCCATACTTACAGATCTAACCCGAGTCTCCACCAGACAGAACACAGAAATAGAGTTAACAGAGACAAAAGACTTAACTTCTTTTTGCTTAATAGGGTTATTTTAAAGTAAAGAGGGGACCAAAACTTCTCCAACAAAAGCATTGTAGAAATGGCTTCTAGAGAGAGAAGCTCTGGAGTGGGCTGATTTCCCTCCTCCTTCTCGGGTGTTAGGTTTGTTCTTCTTTGTTCATCTTTTATTCTTTGTTTCCTTGTGTGGGTCTTTTTGATCCTTGTTTTTATGTCTGTTGTTCCTTTGAGAATTTCCAGTCCTCTTGTTTCTGGTTGGTTTTGTTGTTATGAAGAAAGGGCTTAAAATGTCTCTTAAAGATTTTCATGATCTTCCTTGTGTTGGTAATGTTATGAGTAATTTAGGTGAGGATGATTCGCATGAAATTAAGCTTGTTCTTAAGCTTATGGAAATTAAGAGTTGGAGTATTGAAAAGCTGGCTTCTGTCCTATGCACCCATATTCGTGAGAGGGTGGATTTGCAGAGATGTGGAGTTATCAAAAGAGGCCTTGAAGCTTTGCTAGCCCGTGAAGGCAAGGCTCTGGCTGATGGCAAAGAGCTGGATGCCATTTTAAATTCTTTTTCCCTTGATGGAAAAGAAGTTGAGGTAGGCGATATTGATAATGTAAGTGATTCTTGCTGCTCTTGTGATACATATGGTGATGACGAATGCTCCAAATGTCATGTCAGTGACTGTGATGATGTTGAAGATGGTGAGCATGGTGAAGGTCACAGTTGTGGATATGGTCCTGTTATGGGGGTTGCCGGTGGTGGTTTTGATGGTGGAGAAGAAGAGGTTGGTTGTTCTGATGGCGGTTCTGTGCATGGCAGACTCGAGAATGAATTGGAAGGAGTTGGTAAAAATTTTTTAAATATTTCTAGTGGTCCTGGATCTCTTTGTTTGGTTGGAGTTGGTTTACGCGAAGAGGATAAGGTGGCGTCTTTGGGTGTCCATGCTTTTGACGCGGGTCCCATGTGTAAGGTTGCTGGAGTAGCTTTGGGGCAGCATGCAATTAATATTGGTGGGGCCAGTTCTCCACTTTCTGACATGCATATGGTGGCTGCGCAGGGTGTTGTTGACAAAAGCACCTTTTTGCAAGGTGTTAATGGCGCGGGTATCCAGCGTGGTGTGGAAGCATTAAATGCCACTCACAAAGTAAACTTATATTCACATCCAGCGCATATACCAACAACTATTATTGGCGGTAAAGTTGCGCATGTGGGAGCTCCTGTTTTAGTGAATTTTTTTTTGGATAATTAATTAAATTTAATTAATCAAGACGCATTAAATGATAGCATCTCTTCTTTGACGCGTGGCGATGATTGTGGGGCCCGGTCTCAAGTGCGTTTGTCTTATGATCTTGCGAAAGGGTGTGTTGGTAATGAGCTGAAGTCTGGTGAAGCAGACAAAGTTTTGGGTGGGTCCACGAAACTAGGCAATGGAGTGGGTGGGTGTTATTTGGATTCAAATAAAAATAAATTAAGTGGAGATGCTGAGACATTTAATGCATTTAATGAGGCTAGCGCGGGTTTCGAGCTTAACATTGCAGGTAATGCTCCTTGTATTGCCGCCAACGCCAATGTGGAGATAGCTTTTGTTAGTGGAATCCACGTGGCTCAAGATGGAGTGACTCTTGTTGAAAGTGATGTTAGTGGAGATGCTGACATGGTTAATCAAGTCTTTAATGGAGAAGTGATCTCTCATACTCATGCTAGTGGGGCCGTTCCTCAAGAGATTGTTATGCTTGAAAATTCGTCTTCTGATGGGAGTGGGGCTTTTAGAGCTACTGCTAATCACGCAAGTGGGGCTTTTATTGCAAGTCAAACGTCTGATGATAATGTGAGAGCATTAAGTGCATTTAATGCACGTCAATTCCCTCTTCCGCGTGGTGATGTCCATGGCATTGATGAGGATTTTCCTCCTCTATCTGCCGTTTGTCCTTCACGTCCATCTAAGGTCTCGGTTTTGCATGGTGTGGGTGAATCTCATGCATCCAAGGCCAATGTTGCTCACGCTTCTGCAGGCCAAGCTCAATCAAAAGCTCCTCTCTCTCGTTCTTGGAATAGCCTTATCCATAATCCCAATAGTCAAGCAAGTTTACTTAAATTATCTAAAAGAGATATTGGGCATGTTAATGAGGGGGTGTATGATGTCCCAGTCCCTATTGTTGATGAAGGTAAACTCCGCTGGCAATTTTCTTTGTTGGGATATGTTCTTGACAAAAACCTGCCTTTTGGTTTTGTTAAAGATTGGGCTACAAGGGTATGGGGCGATGATGTGTCTGAGGTGCTCAAATTTGATTCTGGCCTTTTCCTGTTTAAAGCCAAGGACTTTGATGCTATTACCAGAATTTTAAATGGAGGTCCTTACTATATCACTGGTAGATATTTGGTGCTTCAGCACTGGCAGCCGGGTATGGAATTGAAGAAAGGTGGCTTTTCTAAAATTCCCATTTGGATAAAGTTGTTCAATGTCCCGCTTGTTCTTCGAACGGCTAAAGGCATGGAATATATTGGCAGCATTCTTGGTAATCCCTTGTATATGGATGTTCACACGGCAATGGGTAGTAGAGCTAATTTTGCTAGAATCTGTATTGAAATTGAAGCTGACAAAGATCTTCCTAAGTCCCTGCGCTTGGCTGTTGGAAAAGATGAAATTGTGGAAGTTGGGATCGAGATCCCTTGGGTTCCTTCTCGTTGTGAGAATTGTAAGGTGTTTGGGCATTCCTTGCGTAAATGTCCGCTCTCCCCTCCCACCCCCAAAGCTTCTAAGCCTATTCTTCAGTGGAGAAAGAAAGATCCTCAGGTTGTTACCCAGGCTGCTGTTGTTTGTGACAATCAGTGGCACGAAGTTCGAGCTGCTAAGCGTTCCAGTGTTGAGGTTCCTAATGTTGCTGAGGAAGGTTCTCTTGCGAGTAAGAAGGTTTATTCTTCCCCCGTTAGCAAAGGTTGTGATACAAGTAATAGGTACAATGCTCTTGAAGCCAGTGAGGTTGATGATGATCAATTGGATGTTTCGGATCTGATGGATTGTAATTTTAATGATAAGCTTTTGTCCAAAAAGTCTCTTCAAAAAAAGCTTAAAGATAAGATTCAGTCTCTTAAGAATTCTAGAGGGAGAGATGTCCCTTAGGTTGGTTTTTATTTGCTTTCTCCTAGCCTCTTGGGTTGTAAGAGGATAGTTTTTTGGCTAGGTGGGAGTTGTTAGCCCTCTGTTGCGGCTCTTGCTTTGCGCTCATTTGTAATATCTTGGTTTTTGGTAATATATTTCTTAATTATCCAAAAAAAAAAAAAAAAAAAAAAATAGGGTTATTCAACCCCCTAACATTCCAGCAAGCAAAATTAATCATGAGACTTAGGAATTTGAAGAAGTACCCCCCAGGTTCACCCTGTCATTTCCCAAACCTTGCTTGTGCAGCTGTTTTCTAAGTCTTTTCAGTTTGTTTTTGGACATCAACCCATCACTATTAAAACTACCCATTTCATCAACATTTTTAACATTTTTAAATTTGGTAATAATGGGGGAACTATCAGAGTAGACCTGTTCATGTAAAGAATCATCACTAGGGATCTTCAAATCTGACATTAGGACTGAGGGAGTACTAAAACCAGCATTATTACTTTCCCTAACAGTAACCTCATCACAAGTATTAATGGGAGAAGAAGAAAATTGCAACATACCAGGATCTCCCCCTTTAAGCAGGCTGGATTGAGGGACCGGGCAGCTCACAGACTCACATGCAACAGGCTCCAAAACCACATCATTGTCACATGTATCAGGCTCATCCACAGGGCCTTCCACTTCTTCTAATGCTGAGAAGGAATTCTGAATAGCAACACCACTATTCAAACCTGCATTAACAACTTCCTTGCCCATATTTGTAACATTTCTGGAAACTCCAACCTGTGCTTCAACACTATAATCAACTTTTGAACCAGAGATGAGGACTCCCACCACTTCATTATTCTCAGTAACAGACCCCCCAGATACAGTGAAAGCTGACATTGTTCGTATCTCTGGGATCAGTGTGGGGAGTTTGCCTTTAAGGTATTTGGGGGTTCCCCTTATCTCTACTAAGCTCTCTAGCTCGGATTGTCAGCCGTTGTTGGAAAAGTTGATTTGTCGTATCCAGTCGTGGACCAGCAAGTCTCTTTCTTTTGCCGGAAGGCTTCAGTTGTTATCTTCTGTCCTGTTTAGCATTCAGGTGTACTGGTGTAGTATGTTCATTATTCCCATAGACACTGTTTGCAGGATTGAACAGATTTTTAATGCTTTTCTCTGGTCTGGATCTCATGGAAAGGCTCACAAGGCCAAAGTTAGTTGGAGTGAGGTGTGTAAGCCTAAGTTGGAAGGAGGTCTTGGGCTTCGTAGAGTCAAGGATTGGAATATTGCTGCAATTTTGAAGCACATCTGGAGTCTGTTCTCTAGATCCGGTTCGATTTGGGTTGCATGGGTCGAGCAATATCTCCTGAGAGGCAGAAGTTTTTGGACCATTAACATCCCATCTAATTGCTCTTGGAGTTGGAGGAAGATTCTGCAGTTGAGGGAAGTGGCTAGACCTTTTATCAGGCATAGAATTGGTAATGGCACTTCTACTTTTTTATGGCATGACAATTGGCACCCTGTCGGTCCCTTACTTCAGCAGTTCAGTCCTAGGGTGGCTTATGATGCAGCCATTCCTCTGCAGGCTAAAGTTTCTTATATTTTATCTGATGATGGTTGGAATTGGCCTGTAACTAATACTTCTGATCTCATTGCCATCCGTAATAGCTGCTCTGATTGCCCTCCTCTCAGTTCCAGGAGGGAGGATACTGTGATGTGGACTCTCTCTCCCTCTGGAG
>JAESVK010001179.1:0-11654 GCA_017140935.1 Hamamelis virginiana
AGTTTTGATAATGACCAAAAAGCATTACAGAACCTAAATTTAAATTTGGACAATAGTGTAATCCATTATGATCAGCATGTTAACTTTCATCAGTGCAATTCCTAGACAGGACAGAAAGGAGGAATGTCTAAACCTAGAGTTTGAGAGGTTAAGTGATCAACCATCTGAACCACACAAAATGCAGTACACTTCCCTTCGGTTACCAAAGTTATGGCAAACTAAAAAAAAATGTCTTCTTATCTATTCCTTTATGTTGTTCTGACAAGGAAAAGCATAAAAATATTGAATTGAAAAAATTTAAAGCTTTAGAGAGAGAAGAGGGGGGGTAAAGCGCATATCACAACATGAGCCCAATGTAAATAAGAAAAACATGGTTCCATGCCCTTACCTAGTTAATTGCAACCTAACATGTTTCCAACAATTAAAATAGAATTCACACATTTTGAAGATAATGTACAATTAAACTGTTCTGCATTAGAAAGACATCAATCTCACATTTACCATATTCCAGATGAACAACCTAAATGAGCCTACCCCAGGCACACAACATTTCAAGACTAAGTTCTGCTTAACACAATAACTCAAGCACTGGGTAACATTGTGCAAACCAAGGTTTATTGTCGTCAATTCAAGGTCGACAATTATTCAAAACAGAAAGGAGTTTTTTAGGGCCAACAATACTACAAAAGAAAAAACAAGAGGATTCATCCCCATCCAACAACAAAAAGGAATAAAATGTCAGAAATACAATATTGAATTGATAATTTAAGGCAAAGGATTTCAGCTGCAAGGTTGAAATTCAAGGATGCCCAGCTCCATTGGCAGGGACCACATCATTGTGAATAATTACAAAAAGTGGAAGTGCAAAACAGGCTAGAAAGAATAGCCCATTAACAAATGCCGGTTGATGCATAAAGTGATTTTTTTTTCAAACACATAAAAGATTTTTTCACAAAAGATTTTCAATGTAACACATAAAATGATATTTTTCAAAGTAACACTTCAAAGATTAATAGTTGCCTTCAGGTAGTAATCATTCGAGTCAATAAGTTAATAAAAACATTATTATTTAGCAAGGACATACGGCAAGAATTAAAGTAATTTAACACTTAAACAGATGAATGGGGAAAAAGCAAACTTCCTCTTGCCTGCAAGTATGTAATAGCCCGACGAAGGTCACCCTGGGAGATAGAACTTAAGGTTGAAAGAGCCTACAATGGTACAAAGGACACATCATCATCTACAAAGATGTTAAAAATTACAGCAGATGCAAGGTAGAAATCAATTCATCACAAACTGCAATTTCTATAACAAATAACAAGCTTCAAGCCATTAGATCCACACCTCTGAATCCATATCAAGGCCTTCCTCCTTACAAATGTGCAATATACGGCTGCTCATGATTTCTTCTGAAAGTGGCTTAAACCTGAACTTTGCACATCTAGAGGCAAGTGGCTCTATGATCCTACATGGAATACAATAATATAAATCATGAAGTTCATACCTCATATCATTTAAATTCACTGCAAAACGACAAAAATTGAAACCATTTACACATCGAATTGGCATAAAGATGGTGCACCTGCTTATGTAGTTACAGATGAAAAAGAATCTTGTAACTTTGGAGTAAGTTTCCATTGTACGTCTTAGGGCATTCTGTAGAGTAAATGTAAGTAGTGTGCCATTTATATTACTTCCTCATTAAATTGATCAACAGTACAAGAGAAGGAACAAAATAGAAACATGCCTGAGCATCTTCAGTCATTGAATCTGCCTCGTCTAGGATGATGATCTTATAAGGTGGACAAGGATAACCCCTAAGTATTTTAGAAAAGGCAAACAAATGAATAGAAAGGACAAAGGATCAAATATGAACTTAAATGGGCAAACAAAATAATTTCAAGATAGGTGTATGTACCCTTGACGCTGACCAGAACCTACAGCCACAGCAGCAAAATCCTTGATCTTTGTTCGAACTACATTAATCCCACGGTCATCACTTGCATTCAGCTCCAGAACCCTAGACTTGTAGAGTTCTGGTCTGTCGAAAATCGAGATTAAATTCAAAGACACCAAAGAATAAATCTCATGCCAAAAATGTTGTAGAATGCAATAATATATATATTGATCTTTGTTCGAACTACATTAATCCCACGGTCATCACTTGCATTCAGCTCCAGAACCCTAGACTTGTAGAGTTCTGGTCTGTAGAAAATCGAGATTAAATTCAAAGACACCAAAGAATAAATCTCATGCCAAAAATGTTGTAGAATGCAATAATATATATATATATATATATATATATATATATATATATATATATATATATAAGGAATGCCTAAAAATTTAGACCATCCAAGCCACTGAGTTGTCTTAGGTTGACAAAATGACTGCCTCAAGTGGATGATAACACGTCCAGCTGCCCTATGAATCTAAAGAGAAATGAAAGAAGCCACCAAGCACCAGCTCAAATATAGTCACATTCAGTAAGGAGATGTTTTGCCAGATAACTAAGAGTCCTAAAAGGGTCATTCTATGCCCAAGTGTCTTCAAATAAAATTAAATGAAATGATATAACTACCCAAAAAGTGCATGCTTTAAAAATAAAAAATAAAAAATCCAATCCATCAGTATGGGAATACAGGATAGGTTCTATATGCTATTGCATTCCTGGCCTACATACACTCGAGTATAAATAGAATAAAGTAATTAATAAACATGCTTTCAAAAAGAAGCAACCTGTCAAAGTTTGGGACTTCAAGATAGGTTTCTATATGCTATTGCAAGAATATTCTACAGAAACTTAAGTGCGTCAAGAAATTTAGAAAGATGACCTATCAATTGCTTTATTGTGCCAACAACCAAACTATAGAAGGTTAGGTCTTGGTAATATGGCTCTCACCAATGTTGTACTGGCACATAAGTAGTTGCCAAAATTCCTACTGTCTGTTTCGAAGAAAAATATTTCATGGAAATATATACTTGAAAAAAAAAATCCTTAAAGGCTTCAGTTGTCTTGATAGATGTTTTGCTGCGAAACTTGGGTTAAAAATTTTATGTCTATAGTCTCTACTGTTAGCATCAAAAGAAAATTATACCTTTACACCAAAATTTCAATTTTTTTTTTTATCAAACAAAACAGATGCACTTAGATGTGGTGAGTAAATGTCATGCTCAACCAAATGGTCAGGATTCAAATCCATCACCCAGAGGGACTTAACGTCCTCCCTAAAAGGTAAGATGTTGGGTTTGGCGTCAAATTAAAATGATGGGATGATTTTTGGAGGCGGGTCACTTCAAGAAAAAAACTAAATTTCCCCACCTCTATCGTTTGTCTATGACCATAAGCACACCACTGAAATTTTTGTTTCCTCATCCAAGGTTACAGCTTAAAATTTTAAATGTGAGAATAGTCTCAATGCTCAAACCTCCTTGCCATTGTCTTAAGTCTTAACACTATCTTTGGTCTCTAAGAAAGTATAGGGCATAGCAAAACACACACAAATTTTGAATCTTCAACTATTCAACACTTGAAGCCCTGAAAGCAAGAACTTCCACTCAACTTAGACTAGTACAACTATTTGGCTTACTCATTACGATCCTTCCATTTTTTGAAATCACAACAGTATAAAACATAATAATTAAAATTTTCATTTCTTTTTTCCTCAGTTTTCCCAGGAACCAAACAAAAGGTGCGCATAAATTTAAATTATTTAAAGTAAACTTCATGACCCAACAACAGTATCACAAGCAATTGAGTTATTACAATGTCATTGATACAAACCCTAACCAAAAGGATTGTTCCCAAATAGAATTTGAGAAATTAAAAACAGTTCACTATTATTGTCAAAAGTCAATTACTAATAAATCAAATAGATATGCGAGTGTGTGCGTGCATCAGAGTACCCGTAAAGCTGGTGGGCGATGGCGAGGGCGGTGGTGGTTTTTCCGGTGCCGGGCGGGCCATAGAAGAGCATATGTGGGCACTGCAGAAAACATCAATAATAATAATTAAAATTTAAAATAGGGTTTTTTACATCAAGAATATTAATGAAAAAGCGAGGTTGTTGAATTGAATCAGAATAGGTTACATTCGTTGTTTCGAGGGTGTTTGTGAGGACTCGGACGACCTCATCCTGGTGAGCCACGTCCTTCACTTGCTTCGGCCTACTGATAACAACCCACAAAAAATGGAAGTGAATATCTCTTTCTCTCTCTCTCTCTATATATATATATGCATGTTATTGATATACTGAAGAGAGAAAATGAAATGCTAAAGATTGAGAGAGATTGTACTATTTCTCCACCCATGGCTGGGAGCTCTGCAATACTGGCGCCATTCCTCTGTGTCGCTAAAACCCTCTCTCTGAAACTCTCTCTCTCTGTTTTTTTTCCCGCTTTCGTTGAGGGGTGGATGCACCGTAACGAATAGCAATATATAGTAGATACAGGCATACAGCTAAGCCATTGCAGAACGGTGCGTTTTAATCACAGAGATACAAAAATGGTGCAAAACGGTGAGTTTTACCGAGACCCTGCTCTAGAAAAAGAGAGGGAGGATGGAATAAAATTACGAAAAATTAGCTAAGTGAGTAATAACTTGCAAATGTGACCCATTGTAATTAGTTAATTTAAAGATATGAAATTTATAGCATGAGAAAGACTCTCATGAGTTTGGCCCACTAACCAGTCCGATAAGCTAACGGATCATGATAGACCGGATAACTAATGGACTGAACTGATCTGATCCATAGGAAATAGACTGGACTAGGCTAAGGTCTTTTGTCTAATGGGCCGGCCCGATTCGAGTCCGATAAGCGGCCAAAACTAATTCGCTAGCTCGATTTGATCCGATCCGCCCATTAGCCTGTTTGGCCCGATCCATTAGCCCGTTAAAATTGGAAAAAAAAATCTGTTAGCCTAATCCATTAGCTTGTTAAAATTGAAACAAAACCTCGTTGTCCGATCCATTAGCCCATCAAACACAATCCATTAGCCCGATCCGGCCCGTTACCTTAATGGGCCAGTTCAATGGACCGAATTGGACATGCCATTTCCTCTTATTGGATTGGCCCGATAGCTTAACAAGCCAAGCTTGTTCCGACTCGATAGCTCGTTAGCCCATTTCCTTAACGGGCCGGCTCGGCCCGATCTGTCTATTTTGACACCACTATATTAATGGTTTTTTTTTTTTTTTTTGGCAAAATTTCCATTTTAATTGTCAAAATTTTGAATTTTTGACTAATTTTATACATAATCCCCAATTTTATCTGTAAACCCTAAAAACCAGCACATTCCCTATTACCCACTTTATCTAACAATTCCTAAGATAATACATAATCTCCGATTTCCAATTTTATGAAGAATCCTTTAAATTTCGAATAATCATCAATCTCTAACATGTCATATCAGTATTTAATGTAGGTCATTCTATAATCCCCAATTTTTAATAAAATCTCCAATCCCCATATTATAACAGAATCCTCAATTTTATACATAATCCCTAATCCCTAGCTCTATGTATTGTCACATCATATCTTTTACTAATGTGATGGGTAATTAATGTTGTGTTTGTTGATAGAAATTGGGATTCTTCATAAAGTTGAGATCTTATTTTGAGTTAGGAATTATTTATAAAGATTGGAATTTCATTTATTTTTTCAGATTGGGAATTATGGTTTAGAATGAGATTTTGTGCATTATGTTAGAAAAATAATATTTTGATTATCTAGAACTGGATAATATTGTGTATAAATAATAAAAATACCAATTAAATAATACTAACAGAATGTCTAATAATTCTGTAAACTACATAATTATATACTAATTATGATAGTATATATTAAATAATAAAATGAAGAAGAAGAAGAATACTTGATTAATAATTATGTTAAACCAGAATGCTAATTAATAACCAAATAGATATATAAACTAAAATATACAAAACAATTTAAAATAAACACTTACAGATTTTTCCATAAAAACTGTAGAAAAATCAACCAAGTCTAGTGTTGAACACTATGGCCTTAAAACAGAATACGCCCCTCCTATTGGCGCTTAGAGGTGACGGGCGTCTGCCTCCCAGGATAAAATGGTCACGTCTATAAATGAAATACAACAATTTGCAGACACAAAAAAATGCTATCTCTCTCTCTCAGACACTATGCAAACATACAACGAATGAATAAATTGAATTGAGTGAAATAAACTCCGAACCCATGACCTATTTATAGGCAACCTTCGTGAAGTGTAGTAAAGATGCAAAACTAGATGCAACCCTTCACACCCCACCCTACCCGGTGAAAGTGAGCTGGTGCGTGTGTGGTTTGTATAGGTCCTCTTCCCTCACAAAACTTTGGTACTTCCTAAGGTTCAACCCATAGGTCCAATGTAAGGATATATAAACACACAAGCTATCTACTATTTATTCAATGTGGGACAAAGTTGACTACCACCTTCAATCATTTTCAAATTGATGATTTTAAACTACAATTTTTCATTCAAAACCTTAGTATTTTGAGCTTATTAATATACTACATTAATCTTTTTTTTGAGATGAATGCATTCCAATATGGGCCCACCTCAAAAGGCTTGTGGGACTCATATTTAAATAAAGCTAAAGTGGCTTACTTATGCTCAAAATATAACACATTATTGGGGATTACTCACAAAATACGGAGAAAAAAAAACAGAAAAAAAGAAAGACTTTTTGATCATTGGATTAGTAAAAGGATAGTTATTGAGTGTACATAAGGGTATATTTATCAATTCTAATCCATTATTTAATTATTCTTAAATGGGATCCTTCCCACCTTTACCATAATGAAAAAACAACTTTGAAATTGCAAGAAGAGAATGTAAGGCTTTTAAAGCCTCCAACATGACCGATTGGAATATTACAAACACTGCTATACATCTCAAAATTTTTAAGAAAAAGGTTTTCCAAATGACAAGAATGATCAAGTCAAAATTTACCATTGTATTAGAAACTATACGTATGTATATCATATATGCCAAAAATCACAATGATCTAATTATCAGTTTCACAGAAATGTCACTCATAAAAACCGTGATAGTTTTCTTAGTCTAAATTTTAAAATGTTTACATTGAATAATTATGATTTTTGGCAAGCATGACATCCATTAAAAAAATATCTAATCCAACAATCAGTTTTTTAAAATACATATCCCACAATTATTTATTAGTTTCATTCTTACATAAGATTTATAAGCATACACTGACTAGATTGGAATTGTTCTAAATGAATCCAAATCCTTCATTTATCATTAAGTAGAGAATTTATTGAAAAAGAGAAGTACTAGATGGTCCACGACATCATTTGGAATAATATTATACTTTTGTGGCAGTTTTTTTTTTTTTTTTTTAAAGATATATAGTATTTTTCTTAAAGAATTATAAGAGAAGCCTCAAATATTACAAAAAAATCTTCCATACAAAATGGCAAATGTCCCTCTAGCTTTTTTTACAGAATTGCCTCTCCCTTGGAGCACCACGAAAATTCTTTATCAGATTGCAGAATATGATTGGGGTTATTGGGATCAAGTTTATTTGATGGAATCATCAGGTGATTTTTTTGATGGTTTATATGACATGATTATAATACTTCTACTGAATATTATTATGATCTTTATGTTTGGCCCTATTTTTGAAAACCATTATCTTTGAATTTCAATGGGAACAATGGTGCATACCGGCTATTCGATAATTTGCTGCAGAGGAATGAAGGATCCCAGTTGTTGCCATGATGAAAGTTCACTGTTTGGTTTACACAACTATCCATACTTTGCACTTATTTCACCTTTAAAATTAACAAGTGATGACTGATGAGTGGTAAATCCAAAAGGATCTCTAAGTATTCACTTTTCACAAGTAGTTTAGTCATTTGACCAATTGTTCTTGAATAAGTTCTTTCCTTTACCTTAATGAAAAGGGCTTCAAATATCACTTAAATGATTAATTGTGAAAGAAGAACTAATAGAAAGAAACAACTTTGAAATTGCAAGAAGATAGTGAACATGACTAAGAGGCCTATTACAACAAGGAGTAGAGTAGAAGATACAAGTATACAACAAGCCTCCACTGAAACTTTCTATAGCATCATTATCCAATCTCATATAATACACACAAAACTATAGAGGAATTCATGAACAATTCCCACAATTGATGAAGATACCAAACTTTCTATAGCATCATTACTAGTGATGCGGATTAAATTCTACTAAATTAGTAGCGAGTCTTGAAGGGCTTGTAACCCTTGAGCTCATGAACAATTCCCACAATTGATCCGATGGCTGCCACAATTGAAATAACAAGGCATGCAAGACCGAGGATTAGTAGGCAAACCCATTTGGTGCTCCACTTTGGTATCTTCATCTGTGTAATATACATCTCAATTGGGAAACATATGGAAAGTGGCCCAAACCCAAGAGCCCCAAGAATTCCAACCATGTAGTTAAAGAAAGGGAGGAGCATTGATATTATTGTGGTTACCATAACAAAGATTGTTCGCCAAATCAATCGAAAGAGGTTAAGTTTAGGCCTAAAACCTGGGATTGGGACTGTGATTTCTTGAGCAAAGAATTGGCCTCCTGGAAATCTATCTTCTACAGATTTCTGAACCAAGGCAAAAAGCGGACGACAGTACAGTTGGTATGTAATAGCCAGGTGTACTGCTACAGCGGCATTAGCTATATCAAGGAGCCAAGATGGTTTATAGAAGCCGAAAGGGGTAAGGATGTTTCTTGGGGTGGAGTCTCCAAAAGCAGCATAGCCCACGCAGGCATAGAGCATGTAGAACAAGGTTGTTGCTCCAACACCAAGTAGAGTGGCCTTCTTCATTGTCAACTTGGCTTCTGTTGGTGATTTGATTGTGTCCTGTAATTAAGTTTCAACAAATAATGCATTAGAAAACTACAAGTGATGTATATATATGAGTTGCTTTTGATGGATTTAGGTGTGAAAAATGCACCTGAATTACTGGAAGATTGGTGAGGTAAGAGAAGATAAAGGCTATGAAACCGAGTGCTTGGAACCGCCCCCATATCTCTTGGCTTTGAGTCACATTGCTTATTCCAAATAGATTTCCATGGAATTTTATGGTATCAGCTGGTGCTCGAGTTGTTAAATATAGCTCAAGTCGATCAGTTTCAGTAGAATCAATACAACTCTCATGCAGAGTTTAGACTTGAAATGACTCTACCATGAAATTAATTAAGCAAAAAAAAAAAAGAAAAGATAAGTTATATTTATACCTGTAGCAACTTTTTTTATTCCAAGGCCAATACCAACTAAGGAAAAAGTCAAGGACATAACGGCTCTAACAATGGAGAGCCATGGTGATTGATCAAAGTTCGGAATTTGAGAGAGAAAAATTTCCACTGCGCCGAACGCAATCATAAATGTATTGTCACTTTTATGACATGGATTCCTACCGCTTCTCTTGTGGAGGCAGATTGACCTTATGATTTTCCTGTCATGAAACAAAATCGATTTTAATTGTTAACCCAAAGTATTCAAAACACTACTATAACCAAAAATCAGTCCGATTGAAAATTCACCCACCCCATGCTTTTAGATGCTCCAACTATGCAACCAAGAGTGCCTCCAAAATTTATGCAGTACCAAATTAGGGAACAAACCTTCACCTTAACTTCACCTGAGAGAATTATAATTCATAAAATAGAAAGTTTGAATTCAGAATTTTTTGAAAGGACCGCATGTCATTTCAGTTTAATAATTTAAAGGTAAATTGCATCAACTTCTTTGAGGTTTGGCAAAATTTCCCTTTAGGTTTTAAAAATGACATTAGCCTCTTCTAATTTATGTATAAATACTTCTTTAGTTCGACGAACCTATTTTCGAGGATCATCTCTCTCATTTATGAACTATAACTTGAGTGATTCAAGTTATTATGAAAAGCTCTCATGGCGTCCTTTCAATTGCAACTCGAATCACTCCATTTAGCTTTGAAGAGATACGGGCCTTAAAAGTTGGGAAAAAAAAATTATCAAGTCAATTTTATGTAAAAAAAATATAAATTTTTTTTCCTTGTTACATGCCTTTAAAGTAAGAGAAAAAATCACATTATTATTAAGAAAATGCTATATAGGTAGGCAGTTGAATGTAAATCCAGCCATCAGGAAGAGAAGTCCTTGTAATTTTGTTAACCCTCAAAAGATGTAAATGCAATTTTCCCATAATTTAAATATAATAATGAAACTCACCGAGGCTGGATTGAACGGCATCGATGTAGGCAGTTGGTCTCTTGCCAGTGATTGGGTTCACAGAATGGCAACATTCGGAGAAAAGAGTATAAACGAACCAACTCACCAAAGCCAATAAGGTTATCATAGGTGGACCAATCAGCCAACCAAGCTGAGCAAAGGCCCAGGTCAAGGCCATGGCACCAAACGGCCCAATCATTTTTTCTATTATGGCAAGACTCGCATATAGGGTACCTGCAACTAGGCAAATTACATAAAGGAAAGTAACTCAAATGATAATTTCTTAATTTTCTGGATGTCAAAATTCAAAAAGATCTCAATAATTCATATTGAATTCGGATTGAGATATCGATATCAGCAATGCTCGTGTAAATTAATAGAAAAACGCTGAAAATCCCATATAATTTTGATTAAGATTGAAATCGAACTTAAATTCCGCCCAAACTATTCACATAACTCTCATGTGACTAGATAAGAGTTTCAATTTGGGGATTTAAGCTAATGGAGCAAAACGAATCTTAAAATTTTTCTAGGACAGATTAATACAACAATTAATGCTTGAAATCTTAATATTTACGTGGCTGAGGAAGAAACAATTGAGAGTATCCAAGTACTGTTTCATAAATCTACCCTAAAAAATGTTAAAATTCCAATTTTGTTCTACATTGAAACAAATTTTTTAAATTTTATCATAAATTCATCAAATTAAAAGTTTAAGTCCTGAATTGAAATTACCCTCAAAATTCGAGATACTAAAATGTAGATAACACTTAATATTATATTATATCTATTATCACGGTCCGGTAACCCATAGTCATTACCATGGTTTGATTCATGGTTTGCAAAATTCAATTTGAGACCTGTATTTTGAAAAACAGACAATTGGATTACATATTCTGCTTATACAAATTATGCATGCTAAAAATTATATTGATCTAATAATCAATTTTTTAATGATTTATTTCCCAAAATACCTATCTGACATTAGATTTTACAAGTCATTTATTAAACTATCAATAATTGTTTGGATTCCAAATCTGCAAGTTTACAACATCTATTTTAGTGCATTACTATTTCTACATAGAGGTACAGGTCCCCATCCAATTCCCGCCCTAATTCTTTTTTTTTTTTTTACTACATCTTTTATTTTTTTATTTTTACTGTATTTTTTTATTTTTCTCGTGTTTGAAGGAAGAAAAAGAAGAAGAAGAAGAAAAACTAGCGGCAGCAGATTCGAAGAAGCAGCAGCAGTAGCGATGGCAAATTCAATGGAAAAGGCTTGTCATCGGTCGGAGATGGTAGAGGCAATTTCGTTGTGGTTGAAAGGGAGACTTGGAAGTGGGAGAGAATGGAGGATTTTGGTGAGAGAGGTAAAAAGATATCTCTGCAAATAAAGGTGTGGAGTCATT
>JAESVK010001181.1:0-36607 GCA_017140935.1 Hamamelis virginiana
TGATCCATAAACACTATCACGAGTTCATGGGATTTCCGCTCCCAACAGTTTGTTCTTAAAAAAATGTTAGTTTTATTTTATTTTTTACATGATTTATATGATACTAGTATCTCTGTAAATTTCTTTGTCCAAAGCATATTTGATTCAATATAAATCTAGAAACATGAAAAAAATCCTGGGAATCATATCTTAGAAAGTTCCTTTACAAAAGGTTGGGATTCTGCAATATATGCTGTATATGCATTACATTTTCCATTCCTCCTGCTGTCTCAGACCAACAATGAGTCACACCCACAATGAGTCATGACTGTGTAATGTTTCAAAATTATAAATCACGTCCACAATGAGTCATGACTCTGTGTAATGGTTTAAACTTAAAAATCACGCCCATAATGAGTCACGACTCTGGGTAATGGTTCTAAATTAAAAAGCATGCCCACAATGAATCACGATTCTACTCAATAGTCTTTTATATCAAGAGTCACGCCCTTAATGAGTCATGACTCAGATTAATGAGTAAAGAACTTGCCAAACATAGAACATTAAATTCACAGTGAGTCATATGTTTTAACTCGGCCCAAACAGAGTCATGTATATTGTTAATACGTTGGAGTTTAATGTCAGATATTGCATACCTCACTTGATCTTTTGGCCCTCTTTTTATAGATGAAGATGATGATGAAATCCCTTAATTTTTTCTTGATATAATCCCTTGATTTTAGGGAAGTTGATTAGGATGGACTTTTCTTTGTAAATGAGTTTCAATATTTGAAATATTCCTTGATTCATGGAGATAATATTGGATAATATTATGTTAAGTTGATTTTCTTATAATATTTGATAATATTGGATAATATCATGTTAATGAAAGGGTATTTTTGTCCATTTTAATCAACTTTCACAGATACAAGTATCATCAAAAAAGGCAGGTGTCTATTGGTATATCACTCTTATACCAAGGTCATATTGGTATAAAACCCTATTACTTTTAGGCTTTTAGCATTATATAATTGGTTCAGATTGTCATATGGGTTAAAATATTTATGTGAAAAAGATATTGAATTGCTGATCAAAATTTTCTTCTGGCATTTTCTAAAATTTCTTTTGTGTCCTACATTTATAGTTCTACGTGTGAATTGCATGTTCATATCTCTTATGTTCTTTCTCCACCATTTTTCCCCCCTTTTGAGTTGAAGTAGAAAATGGATAAATGGAGAGAGTATTACAAATGAGACACCAATTGGAATTTGACAAAACTGCTTATCATACTGTTTTCTCAACTCGGAGCTCACGATGTTGCCTTAATTGGAATTTGACAAGAACTGTCTTTTTTATTTATTTTATGAATCGTGGAGACTTTATATATGCAGTTAGTGGTGCGCGGATTTTCCATTGTCTGAACTTTATCAGTTTTGCTTCTGTACAATTTTGCAGCATTTAAGATCCTAATTTTATAATATTATGTAATTTTTTTTTTTTAAATCGTTTATGGGAGAGTAAGCATTTATTATAATAAAAAAATTTCATGACTGTTGGAATTGTGCCATTTTCTTTCAATGGGTTTTCACAACCAGATTTTTTTTCCCTGCAATAGTTCCCTAAAAAGCTTGTCTCATTTTTTCACTTTGAACTTCATTATTTCCAATTCAGCTCAGGGATTACTGGTTGAGTTTTATTCATTAAATAAGATCTATGAGAGTTATTGATTTTAATTGGCACTTTATATTTTGCCTGGTCAGTTTATAATCTAAAAGGCTGCAATCACCTTATAATTTTCATACAATCTGTACTTCACTTTTTTGCTCTATGTTTTTTTTCCTCCTAATACCGTTGGTTTTGTTCTCTATATGTTTCTTGTTCAGATGTCTCTTCTCTCCATATCTTTCATTATTGTTGCAGCTTAGAAATTCAGACTAAAGTTTATGCAATATCAATTATAGATATGGCCTCTAAAAAGAAACTTGAGAGTATGGCTCTTAGTTTTTCAGTCGTCCAAACATATTCCCATTCTGCCCTTCCAAATAAGAATGATTTTTTGATTCGGCTGGTCTTTTGGCCATTTCATGACTGCCATCGATTTCTTATCACATCAAATTTTGCAGAGCAGAGCAGGTGCTATCTGCTTTTCTCTCTCACGATCTCCTACACAAAACCCTAAACACTCTCTCTCTTTCTCTCTCTCTCATGTATTTGTTCTCTTCTCTTTCACGATCTCTTACACATAACCTTAAACTCTCTCTCTCATGTATTTGTCCTCTCCGTCTTTTCTTAACAATTGTAAATTTCATTATGTATAGATGGGGCATTTTTTATATTTGGGCTCCTTTACCTGACTAGCTATAATTTAAGAATGCATTTCCAGATGGAGACATTTCTGATATGATTTTCATTGAGGATAGTTGTAGAAGTTGTAACAATAACATCGAAGGGTGTATTCTAAACAGAAAAAAAATAGATACCTCTGTGGCAGTGCACTTAAAGTTTGCATGCTTGAACAATGTGTTAAAATTTATAAAATTAAAAAACAGGTTAAATTTATATCAGCACAAAACTTGTGCTCGGCATCTTGGCATATAACCTTGGTTGATCTCTCTATAGTACCTTTTAGCTTAGAATTTCATTATTGATTTGAGGGAGAGGATTTACAATGCAACCATAGAGTTCTAATTGTCAATATAATTGTCATGCAATGTATATTCAAAATGATTTTTTATTTTAAATTACTAAAATAAGATAAAAACTGGGAATTTCTAAGGGAAGAAAAAAAATGATGCTAGGGGTAGGTATATCTTTATATCACTTGGTAAATAAATTAAAATCATTATTTTTTTTTTTTTGAAAAACCAATATAAATTGGTTATTTGAGATCATGGAAGGGCTTCTTCCAGGACAAAGACTTCTATAACATGATTAATTGTTTCTGTCCCTGTTAGGTATAGATTAGAGGACAAAACTAAAAAAAAAAAAAAAAATGTATTTGTTTTTTCCATATGTAAAATGCTAATAAAAACACAAGTAGTGCATTCAGGCAATAAAGACATATTACATGATGAAAAATCAGTTAGCTGCTGATATTGGATCTCCACTTCGATCAACTCATTTGCACTATTCTCATCCTTGCAGGACAAAATGGGAAACCAAATTTACCACATTCCCGGTTTTGAACTCTCTGTTTCCATGCCCGGTGAGTGTGATTCTTCTTCTTCTTTTTTTGTTTTTTGTTTTTTGTTTTATCTAATCTCAGTTTGTATTTTGTCTCAGTTTTGTATATAGTTCGATTATTTCTTTGTTTCTCATCTCTTCTCTCCTTTTTTTCATCCTTTATGTGGCTTCGGTGTAGAGATCAACTCTCTCTATGTGTGTGTCTCTCTCTCTATATATTCTTAGCGCACTGGTTCTTGAGTCCCATGGAAAATTGCATGTGATTCTAGCTAGGAGGTCTTTGAGATTGTCTGCTGACTCGGGTCAGTTGAAGTTTGTGTTTCCTGTTTGGTTTTTGAGAATATCCGTTGAAAATAATGGAAATTTTTTTATCTTTTAATCTGGGTTTGGAAAGAAATGGAAGGCTGATATTAATCATGTCAATTATAAATGATATTATTTTGTGAATGAGTGATAGAAGGTTTTTATCCGAATTTGATTATGTAAAAAAATTAAAAACAATTTAAATTTAATCATTCATTATTTCTTTCCCTTCCCTAGTATTGCTGAGTGTTTGTTAGAGTTAATTTCTCACATTTCACCATAACCAGGTAGGTGTTGTTTATTTATTTATTTTTTACTAATTATAATTTACTTTACATGCATTTGTTCATATCTAAGTGATGTTAGGTTAGTGATTGAGAAGGAACTGAAATAATAAAGTTGTATTTTGAAAAAATTGGATGCTTAGATGATGTTTCTTACGTTTAATGAGGGTCTGTTTATGCCTATATCTAGAGAATTTGAACCTTCCAATTCCATAAGTGACGCCAAGTTTGAGGTTTAGTGAAAGTTTTAGAAGAAGTCCGAGAAGATTGAAGTTTTTGTAAAAAGTGTGGCCTGCCAACTTTCGGTTAGTGTTACCTATGATTTTAAGCAATTTGATGTTCATCGCCTAGAGAAATTATACTTGGTACTGTGAACTTGTACGCCTGTAGCATTTTGAATCGTTCAATTCGAACTTAAATTACTGTGAACTTGTACACTTGTAGCATTTTGAATCGTTCAATTCGAACTTAAATAAAGAAGATATAGTTGTCCAAAGTTTGCAAAATAAAATTGGGTAAAATGCACTAACTTCCTCTGAGTTTCAACAAATTCCAACCCACCCCCTTGAGGTTTGATGCTTTTTGTCATCATCCTCTAATTTTCTGAAAATGCCAATTCTGCCCTTATTGCTGTTTAGGACATGCAAAATTACCAAAATGTCTTAATTTTTTTACTATTGACCACAAGAATTAATTGAAGTTAAATTACCACACAACCCTTGTTAAATTAACAAAAAGACATTTGTGCCCTCATTAAATTAACAAAATGACCACCTCTCATATTTCTCTCACAGCATCCTCTCTTGAGATCCCATGAGATTTGAACCCGTGATGATATGTACAAACCGTGAACCATTTAACAGCTATACTTACAACTACCTCTTATTTTTTGAACTAAACTAAGTTAAACTCAAGTCTTATTTTTTGAACTCATTAATTTATCAAGCCATATATAAAATCAAGCTCAATTTAGTATTAAATATCTCGATATACTCACTAATAGTTTAAATCCAGCTCAATTTAGTATCAAATCTATAGGTTACGTAGACATTAAGAATTCGATGAAATAGTAACCTGAATTATTGGCAACTATAGCCCAGCCAGTTATTAACCTAACTAAGCAACCTACAGAAGAAAATTGGATTCAATCATGCCTATGTTCTCCACCAGGATGTTCTCTATTTTAGCTTAACCATCTAGGGCATAAAACTCCAAAGAAATAATCCTCCATATTGTTTCATCATTAGCTTAGCAGATATTCAGTGAAACTGATTATAGATGCAAACAATTAGTCGTACAATTTAAACACATTAGGCAATTAGTCGTACAATTTATACGAAAACATATGTTAGGCAATTTTCAAAATTGCCCATTTTTCCAATTAAGAAAGTACTGTAATTAACACAAAGCCATCATAAATTGAGCTGATTTTTAGGAATTAGATTATCTAAATGCAATCCATCACATTCTGCATTCCAATTCTTATTTGCAAACTGAAATGGCATGAAAACCCAACAATATCTACATGCCAACAGGATGTAAACTCAATCCAAATTTTGAAAGACATTAAAAGCACACAGCAATTAAACAGAGCAGAAAACTTTACTTCAACTGTTCAATATTTCTTTCTCTAGAGGCAGATCTAAAAGCCTTTATTTACACCTTTACCATCCATTACTTGTGTGGTAAAAAAGAAACCAAAAGAACAAAACAAGAAAAACCCATATCAACTCCAGAAATAATTACAAACCCCTACCCACAAAACAAAACTAGAAAAGAATCAAAATTTCAAATAACTTTACTCAGAACTCAGGACGACTTCGCACTAGACCCATTCATCCCGATACCGAGTCGACACCGAGTCCAATTCATTGGCCCCGAGTCAAGCAATTTCTCCCAGTCAACATCCTCCAACTCTTCATCATCTCTCTCTTTCATTATCTCCAACACTCTCTTTGTCTTCTCCTTCGCCCGTTCACTTCCTGTAACCTCCACCTTCATCAACACCTCCATTGCCCCTGCATCCTTCGCAAACCACTTAAACCTCAAACCCCCATGACTTAGTCCATACAATGCTGCAACACAACTCTCCCGAGTTGACTCTGAGTCCAACTCACTATTCTTCAATATCCCCACCAAACATTCCACTGCACCCGCATCCAACATAGCCGCCCGCCCATCTGGGGATGCAGCCAAGTTGCAAAGTATCAACAGCACCCGACCCTTCAAATTGCCCGATTTCTCCAATACCTCTTGAACCCAGATATTGGAGAGAAAAAATTAAATGATGCATAACAACAATTGCTTAAAAAACCATTGAAATCTCAGAGTAGGTTTGATTATGATGGGGATGAAGAGATGTAGTGAGGGTTTCGGGAGTGGGTTTGGGTGAGGGTGAGGGTTTCGGTGAGAAAGATGAAGTGGGTTCTAGTTTGGGTGAGGGAGATGAAGTGGGTTTTAGTTTGGTTGAGGGTTTGGATGATTGAGAGAGGGTTTGGATGAGGTGATTAAATGGGTTTCAGAATAGGTTTCGTCTGAATGAGAGCTTGGGAGACGAAGAGGTTTTTGTATGGGTGTAGGTCTGCACAAGGTCATTTCATGCAGCAGAATGCGGGAAAAGAGATTACGAGGTGTCTATGGAAATTTGCATAAAAATGATGGTATTTTAGACATTTTGATTGCAAAATAACGGAAAGTGTGATGGAGGGGAGGTGTCTGCAAAAAGCATCAAACCTCAGGGGGCGGGTTGGAATTTGTTGAAACTCAGGGAAGGTTTGTGCATTTAAGCCAAACCTCAGGGGAGGTGTATACATTTTACCCAATAAAATTTAATAATCGTGCAGAAAATGACTTTTATTTCGGGCCGGATTGACTGAACCGGAAGTTCAAGAATCGATTTACTTTAATAAATAGGGATATGAGGTAGGAGTCTCTTATGTTGATCTTCATAGAGCTTGTACATTATATATAGAGAGGCTTTGGTTTAGATTGTTTTATTTCCCTTCTTTTTAGCTCTTATGCTCACATATTATGTGCTTGATTAAGTGTAGCACAAAAATATTAAAACAAGAGTTGTACTCTTAAGTCAAATGCTGAATGTTCTCAAAGATAAGTTTAGGTCTTTTCGTCTTACCTTTTTTGGATTAGATTTTTGGTTTTCCTTCTGTTAAGCATTTTTGAAAAATTCTGACTTATTATGTGTTTTAATTAAATGTCTACCACAAAATGTTAAACCAAACTTCAATCAAATGTTGAATGTTCTTTGAGCCTTGCTACTGGTGCATTACTTTCCACAATAATCTATTTCTTCGTTATCTTTTTAACTCTACTTTTTTAAAATTATCCTTCCTATTGTGACTGTATGTGGTGTCATATTAATGCATTTTTTCAATTAATTAATTAATTAAAGTGTGTTAATCACAGGCTGTGTACATAGGGGGTGAGCAAGATGATATCAAAAGTGTTTGAGAGGGAGATAATAATGAGAGATGGGAGTAGGTTTCGCCATTTTAAGGAGGGTAAATGCTCTTAGTCTTGATTATTGGTGAAAAAGGCAGATCCATATATGTTTAATGGCTTTCAACTTTTCCCTTGAAGGCATGAAATGAAGAATGTTTCAAGAAGACTGATAAAAGATGATATGTTTGTTTTCGCAGCGCCTTCTGTGAGGTTTTGAGAATATTGCTTGTTGTTACCTAATTGGATTGTTGTTCCATATAAGTTGACCTATCATATATTTCTTCCATTATTCACTATTAGGACTTAAAATGAAAAATGATTCAAGGTTTATTCATACCTTAGGGATTTTGCTAAGTAATCTTGACTATTTAGTTTATGGTGTGATTTATCTCTTGGAATGGAAATTCACATGATTATCTGTTTCAGTCTTCAAATCATTTGTCCTGCATGGTATCTCTTGGTGTATAATTCAAGATAGCCTGGGGAAAGCTTTGTAAAATTACAGTAGCTAATACTTACAACCTAGGTTTCTTCATTGTAAGCAGTACACTTGAACAAGAATTTTAAATTTGCTTTACTAATCTTTCCATTCCCAAATACACTACAAATAAATAAATTTCATATACTTTTTTCCTATATTTGTTTATTGCCATCTGCAAGCAATGCACCAACCCGTGTGGAGGCGCCCTCGCCCTCACCTCCCAGTCAATTCGAAATCCAAACCAATTTCAATTGAGACACATTCTGAAAGCGAGTAACCCAGTCTCGCTGAAAGCGAATAACCTCAGGAAGTAACCCACAACATGCACCAAGCACAGGCACCAGGCATGTGCGCAGCACGTGGTCCCACCTAGTATATATATATATATATATATATATATATATATAGAGAGAGAGAGAGAGAGAGAGAGAGAGAGTGTGTTTCGTTCCTGTGAGGACTTTTTTATATGAAGATTTGGCCTTTTGGCTAATGTAAAATGGGTATTTTGAAAAACTGACCGTTGGATTTAATATTCTTACTATGTATGACAAGCAAATAAAAAATTACAATGATTGGACCATTGGTTTCTTAATAACAAACTGTGAAAAATTAAATACCTATATAATGCTAAGCAGTCTGTATTTTAGAAACCTATGGTCCGATTACTGTGATTTTTGGAATGCCTATCATACATACGAAGAATATTAAATCTAATGGTCGGTTTTTCAAAATAATTATTTTACATTGGTCAAAAGCCCAAGTCCTCATATAAGGAAGGAAGTCCTCACAGGAACATGACTCATATATATATATATATAGAGAGAGAGAGAGAGAGAGAGAAAGAGAGAGAGGGCTGCTAATATAAGGTGCACCTGATGCATCAGGTGGCCTCTTTTAGAGCCACTTGTTGAGCATATTTTCAAAAACTGACCGTTGGATTTGCTCCTCCTTTCATGAATATCATGCTAGCAAAAAATCACGGTGATCCAACGGTTGGTTTCTGAAAAAATGTAACTTTGAAAAACTGTGGCTTTTTTGTTCTTTAAAATGCCACCCTTTTTTCAAGTCGGTTTTTTAAGAAACCAACCGTTGGATCATTGTGATTTTTGGCAAGTATGATATACATAAAAGGAGCATCAAATACAACTGTCAGTTTCTGAAAATATGATCAACAAGTGGCTCTAGAAGAGGTCACCTAATGCATCTTGCATTAGGTGCATCTTATATTAGAAGCTCTGTGTGTGTGTGTTTGTGTATATATATATATGATACCATATGATACCCAGTGGAGAATAAAGTAAGATTTATGAGGTATATATTTGAACTAAAACCTAAAGAGATAATATCAGAAACATTCAGAATCTACAGCAAAGAAGGCCCTGCCTCCAACCCCTATGCTTTCTGAAGTGTCTCCGGTCAGCTTTTGCCATTCTTACTGGACTGCTATTCCACTCAGACTGTAATCTGTACATATAATAAAAAATATCAAGCTGTTAATAGTCATGGATTTTGATGTGTGAGAGCATATATAGAGAATAAAAGTTAAATAGGTTGTTAGGAATTTACATTGGGAAGGCAAAAGAACGGGTGCTTGTTGTGCTGCTATCCGATCGAAGAGAGAGGCTACCAGAATTTGCTATTGGTCCTGAGTATGTTATCAGACCCGATAAAGGACCTACCACTGAGAAACTCGACTCTCCATGACCGTGTTGAACTTGGCTTGAAACTGTCAGATTATCAGAAACCCCATCCTCATTTCCGGACATATTTGAAGTCTCAACAGGTCGATCAGAATCACCATTTTGGGAGGCCTCCTCTCTCCCACTAGCTTCGGTACTAGAAGAGTTAAAATCGAATGTTATGGTTCCGCTCTCTACTTTGCTATTGTAGGATAACCCATTAACAAGGCTGCTATTATTTGATTCTTCAGCTGTAGAAACCAGAGCAGGGCTTGCCAAGATTGCTTCCTCACTTGAAATCTGCATTTAAACCAGAATGGTCTACGTTACATTCTAGGATGCCATCTCTCTCTCTCTCTCTATAGATATATATATCCACACGCACATGCACACACACACACATGCAACATTACTTTTTTCAGAATCAAGCTGCAAATTCTACCAACATCTAGCACGAGGGCAGACATGTAGTTCTATTAATCCACTAAGTAAGAAAGAAGAAAGAGCAGCTTTTAGATTCTGTTATTAAGGCCAGAAGATCATAGCTTTCAAAACAATCACTTCCCTACAGATGATGAATAAAAACTACTGCTTTTTCTTTACTTAATAAAAGAGGTTCATCCATTGTGTTTTATTGCAGATTTGCAACTTATTTAAACTCTATATGGCCCTGATAGTTTCAGATCCTTCTCTATATTTTTCTATTAAACAGAAATTATGTGAGTACCATACTGCAATGAAAACAACACCACATGCACATGAAGAAAAAAAATAAGGGGGAGGGGGAGCGCAAACATAATAATTAAACAATCCATGGGAACATCTCATCTTCAATAATTAATAGAAATAGATCAATGCTATCAATGCTGCTATTGAAAGATAATTTTGCCCATTACCCAGTAATTTTGGCCAAACTATACATACCTTCTTTTTTTGTTTTGTTTTTTTTTTTTTTGTTTTTTCTCAAACTATACATACCTGATGTTGTTCAACTTCATCACCATCAAACTTGGAAGACTCAAAGACAGAATGATACATAAACGGCTCTTGCACCAAAAGCATATTTTCAGGCACAAGCATCTCAGTGGAGACATCAGTTGCAATGTTGTCTGTTGCATTATTCTTGGCTTCACCTTTCTGCATAAAGTCCTCTGACTCACATTGATTAACAGGACTGTTGTTGAAAGCATTTTCTGCTGAGGATTTCAACCCATCTGACATAGGCAATTCAATATCCACTTTCTCTTTGATCAAATCACTATTTTTATCCCCATCAAGAGGAAGGAAGGTATAGAGACTCATATCCTCTTCCTTACTATTCTCAACCAAAATCCTGTCCTGGGAAGGCAGTCCCTCATCCACACAAATGTCCTTCACAACATGATAAGTGCTTTCGTTGTAACAAACTATCAACTCCGGCAGTTCACATTCCATAACACTTTTATCTGTGTAAAAGTCTGAGTCGTCCAACAAATCTATTTTGCTGGAAGAAATAATGTATTGTCCCACAGAATCTCTGACCTCATTTCCGTTACCATTCGTTAAATCATCCACACTAATAGAACAATCAAGAACTGGTGCATCCCACAATCCATCTTCATCATTCATCTCAGATGGTAATGGATCTGCATCCTTCTCACATCCCTTTAGATCACACAAGATTCTGTTCTGATTTTCCTTCACGACCTCATTGTGTGCCTTTGTTGCAGCAGTCTCCAAAGTATCGCCTTTGTGTTGAAGAAGTTTAGACTCAGGCTTATGCCCTAGAGTTGAATGGGAAAACGTGTGTTCTCCATCTGCAGGTATGGTAAAATTCTCTCAATGTGGTGAACATTTAAAATCTGACAGAAAAAACAAATACATCAAAGTTATCTTCTATAATTATATGTGAACCAAGGTTCTTTTCTATATTGCACTAAAACTATAGTATAAAAACAACAAAGATATTTATACCACTTGATCCAATTCAGCATCTTTATTTCATTGAGTGGCACAGGGAATAAATTCACCAACAAGATATCAAGTTCTAAATGGACTTGATTGTGAAAGATAAATGGTAAGTCATTAAATGTAATGAACTGAATACATAACCACAACTGTCCTTAAATGTAATAAACTCAATAAATTACTATCCAAGGCAATCAGTACTTTATACCAACCCTTAGCATGTAGTAAATTACAGGAGAAAATACGCAGCAGTGGGCCACTAGTTGTTAGGTGGAGCTATTGAATATAAGATGACAACAACAGAAGAATTTTAACATAAATGCGTAAAAAAAATAAATAAAGACAATAGTATTACCAAGTTTCATAGTTTACAGAAGTTGGGTAGAACAGGAAAATTCTTGCCAGCTGGTAAGAGAGAGATTACAAGCAATCTAGCAGCAAGTGCGAGCAACTCAGGGACCCAGCCTATCAAAATGAATGACAAATTAGTTAATTAATAATTCCAAATATCTCCCGCTTGCAAAATTTTATATTCAGGAGACAAAAAGTATGAAGGTGCAAGAGTTCAAGAAAGAAATAAGCAGATTTCAGTTCAATGAAACAAACATATAGAACTATTGTTTCGTATATTTTACAGATCGGCAACTTAAGTGTACAAGCCACATATTATTTGTCCCTAGTAATAATTTAGAAAACAGTGGCCATTGATGAAAATTATTTCAGCAAAAGTTTCCGAAGTCTATAATTGAAATGTACCTTCAGATGAACAGGATCCAAAAGTAATAGCTACAAGGGGAAAATTAATGGAAAATCATAAAGATACTAAGAGCATGCTAAAATAAAAGAAAACCAAACATTGAAGTATCGAACAAGTAATGAAAAATAAAAACATAACTCTGGAACTTATTAGATGACCAACAAATTTGCTCAAGGACATTAGTCACTTTATAAGAATGAACACTAGGATAATCATGGATTGAACCAGCTAATCTTGAGTGCTAATTGCATTTGAACAGCCACGATAAGTAAAACTCATCATGAAAAGAAAAATGTTGCTCTTCAACCAGAATCTTTGAAGAATTAAATTAACTGTGAAGTACAATAGTGCACAACTACCAAGAAGGCCCAATTACTTACTGCTGTATCAAAACAGGGAGAACAGAAAACGGAAGTTCAGGATCATTCCATCTAGTTCCATGAAAACTAAAAAGATCCAATATTTAGATGAAAGGGGAATGACTGGGAGAAGAGAATGGGTGGGGAAGAGATAAAAAATAAATAAGTAAAAGCGAACAAACTAAAGACTATCACATTTTCTTTATAGTGATTAAAATTCAAAATCATTCGTGTTTTGATTTTTTTTATTTTTTATTTTTTATTTTTCAATTTTTTTCCAGTATTGCTACTATTGGACCACATCACAGGCAAGGTTACACCCAGACCCAATTGGGTCTAGCAATATAACCATGCAACTAAGATAAAAGGGCCTGCAGGACTTATCCTGCATTTTCCATACCCCTGAAACAGAAGGGTATTATTTGTGTTGTGATGGGGTGTTTTTCTTCATTCCACTAACTCATCAATTACCACCCAAATCATTGAAATTCATCCAAATTAAGCTTCTAGCTATCAGCTTAGAAAAAACAATTAGTGCTCAGAACAAACAAATTGTATCAAAAACAGACAAAGAGTAGTATGTACAAATTATTCCTGGGGCTTATACTGTGGCATAAGTTCAAACCGTATGTGGATTCTGAAGTCTGTCTTTCATGAAGGAAAAGACAAACAAAAAAGTTTCAACTTTACAAAAGCTTCCATAAACCTTTGACAGCTACACCCTAACACAACTTTTTAAAATCAAAAACCTAAATGGCCCCTTTTTACAACAATCCCACCATCTTTTTTGTCTGGTAGCCTTGATTAGATCTAACCCGTCCAAAAACTAGGGTTCTACATGTGTTGCTGAGAAAAAACCCAAATGGGTCTCATCCCAATCCCGTACCAAAACTTGAGTAACACCAAAATGAGGGAATCTGAGAGATCTGAATCAGATCCCAACAGCTTCACGAACCAAAAAAGGAATAAAAAGGATGGATCGAACACAATACATACATACACACACATATATATATAAATATAAGTGTGTGCGCGCGCGCGCGCATAAATATGTAAAACTGCAATACCTTTTTTATCAGTTAAAAGAAGGAGGCTCCTTTTGCCTTCTAGCTTCAGAAGAATCAGAACAGACAATCTATTCGCATTTTCACTGCACCCAAAGACTAATATTATTAATAAATTGAGAAAAAAAAGGGGGAAAATTAGTAAAAAATATATATATATATATTATTTGAAAAATACACACCGGCTCTGTTAGTCGTCGTGTTCTCAGATCGAAAACAGAGTGGATCGGTAGATATAACAACAAAACGACCAAACGAGCGAGCGAGAGAGAGAAAACGCTAACTCCTTGAGTAGTTGAGCAATAGTGGTAGAGAAAGAGACATTCCAAAGTTGAATTTAAAGTGAGATAAAAAGTAAATACATACAACAAACTAACAAAGCTCAGCCGGCGACAACAAAGAGCATTCCGTTTGTAGAGAGAGAAAACGTGAGAGTGAAAGAGAGTTGTTTATTTAGGGAGATAGAGAAAGTAGGATGAATAGGTACTAATAATAAAAGGTCAACTGGCACACTATAATTAATATTTAGAGAGAAAGAGAGAAGGACGGTTCCCCTTGAGAAGGGCCTCATAAATAGGTAGTTTTTAACAATTAATATCACCATCAGAAAAATTAAATATCTGCCCCTGTCACCACCAACGTTTATACCACCACACAAACCACGTCTGTTTACTCACCTGTTGACCCTTTCCCATTTCCGCCACTTTCCCAGGAAACCAATCTCCAGCAAATTTTCCGGCAATCCAAACACACAAGAACAAAACTGCGTTCCCTTGGTGAATTTTATTCATTAGTCAAAACTCAAAGTGAGAGAATCTGAACCGTCTGATTCACATCGGATCAACCAAAACAACATCGGTTTCAGCAACTTATAAAATATTCCAAACCTTGTTTTTCCTAAACAGAGCATTCTCATGTTCCCAAACATCAATCCCGAACAGCTCTCTCCCCTCATTTAAACCAAAACCTTAAGCTGACAATGTCGCCGAGATTCTATCCCCTGCTTCCATCTCTCTTTATAATGTTACAAAGTCAACCACAGTTCGTTCGTCGAGGAGCTTGTTTGGCCGGAATCGACGGAGAAAGCATGGCAAATCTTAAGATGTATCCGTGAATAACATATAATGCTGTGACTGTGTACTGAGATTTGACGATTTGGTGTTGAGCTGGCAACCTTTTTGACAAATTTCATCATTTATGTTACTGCGGTAATGATTCTGAAAGAGTCGTTTATGCCGTGGATTTATTAGATCCTTGGGATTCGTGAACCCACCGTTGGGACTCTTTGTAATGAAAAGATAAGAAAATTAATGGACCGTCAAGAGCGTAGGGGGCTCATTTTTTATTCTTTTATCGTAAGTCCTGATACACAAAATCATTACACTTTTCACATGATCTTGCGTTTTATAGGCTCACGTGACAATTTTTTTTCATCGATTAGATATTTGTTTTGTTATTGTGCAACCCGGTAGGCAGCCAACGTACATCGTTATGGCCTAGGCAGGTAAAACTGTAAACGGAATGATGTCATCCAAAGTTTGAGTTTTGAGAATAGCGTTTGATGGACTGAATGATAAGGTGCAGATTGGACCACCGTACTTTTTTCTAGGAGATCCCGAACACGGATCCACTGCGTCGCTGGGATCATACTTGACTATGTATGGATTTCTTTCATATTGTGCCACATCAGCAAAATGTGAGATCTAACGGTTGAAAATAAAAGGTCATTAAAACGGCACGCAAGGCATGCATTTTGCCTCACGGAAAGGACTTAATTTTATTATTTTCTCTCAGATGCACTCCTTTTGGTTTCGGCACTTCTGTTCTAAGGATTTTTTATCTTCATTCTTTTTTCTTCTTTTTTTTTCTTTTTTTCCCTGAAATCCTTATCTTCTTTTTTCTAATTTTTATCTTCATTCATTCCCCTTTCCGTGTAACTAAAAGAAACAACTAGAAGAGAGAAGACGATCGAATGGAGGAGAGAGAAGAGGGTTATCCACATGGGATTCTCCAACATAACTGTGATAATGAAGGAGAGAGGTGTTAATAATGGTGCTTGTGAATTGTTGTGTGATGGTGGTGGGTTTATGTGTGAAGGAGATGGATAGATTTAATTCGTTTGGAAGAAATGAGTTTTCTTCATGGGAGATTAGTAAGAAAAGGAGGTGCATACTTGAAGAAAAAGCTCAAGCCGACGTTCTCCCAAGCACTCTCTACCCTCAAAGATCTTCCAAAAACCTCATCAGTTTCTTCCCTCTCATGTGAATAACGCCTTTTCTCTCTCCTGACGCTTTGAACCCTCTTCGGGCTTATGTTTCTTTGCCCCAAGTCACCTTTGGTCCCAAAATGTCTTGATTCCTTTTTCTTCCCCTTGCTTAATTTGTTTGGTTGATGGGAAAATGTAGGAAAAGAGTAGAAATTGCCAAATTGGAATTGGAATTTTATGTTTTTAACTATTTGGGCACCCAATGAAATAAACTTAGCTTCTTTTTTTTTTTCTAAATTAAGTTGAGTTTTCATCTAGATTCTGTTTTTCAGCCTTGCTTAATCTGTTTGGCCTATGAGAAAATGTAGGAAAAGTGACGTGTTTGGCTAATGAGAAAATCTTTTTGATATTCATTAAAAGCATTTTCTTAAAAAATAAAAATAAATAAAAAGGAGGAAACGGTATTGATGGTCGTGAGCCTTTAAAACGGTAGAGAGAAAAGTCGTTTTGCTGCCTCAATCCACCCCAACCGTTGGATGAATGCTTCAGCCACATGTCTTCATCCGGTTACAACCCAAGTGAAACCAAGCGGTAATTACCCAAGCAGAGGATCCGGTTCAGAGATCCCATGTCCCACCCAATTTTCTCACTCATATAAAGATCATAATAATCTTGTTAAAAAATGCCATGGAGCATTTGTTTGAGTTTGTGAAGCTAACCCTCGACCGAGATCTAAATGTCATGGAGCATTTGTTGACTTTAATAAAATTAGCAAATGCTGATAGTATCATTTCACTATATATATATATATATAATGAAAACAGTTGATAAATGAAAGATTCAAAGAGTTTCAGTTATATTATAAATAAAAACTTACAAGAGTTGGAGATAGATACGAACTCCAGAAGAGAAGGTTTACAATCTCTGGTATGGTGTTCGGAGAGGTTTACAAGTTGAAGGGGTAAACAAACTCTGAGTTGAAGATGCAATTCGAATTCCTTATATAGGAAAAGAAGAGGCATCTGAGTGTTGAGGGTAATCATGTCTTCACATGACTACAGTGTTTGATGTCGGTCATATGATCGACTTTTGAGAGTTCTTTTTGACTTTTGATTATTGCTACAGTGCCAAACAGTAACCACTTTTACTGTAGCAATAATTGTTTTTTGTCTGGAATGTCACGCGTGACTCCTTTCGGCGCCTGACAAGTTGAACAACCGAGTGGAGACAAATCCACTTTCGGTGTAGAGTTAAAAGAGTTTTACCCTGTATGGAGACAAATCCACTACCAGGGAAATACAGTATTTTAGCCAAACAAATAATCAGAAGGCTTGAAGTCTTCATCATCGTCTTGGCCAAGTTCTGTTGTTGAGTCGTTTGACTCTTCTGAGTTATTCTCATCTTCTATTTCTGAAAGAGCTGCAAGAAGCTGATTCTTCAATTCTTTCTTTGAAATTGTAGAAGACGTGGCAAGTTTGTGCATGATTTTATTCTTGTCTAACAATACCTTTGCAGCATCGGCTGATCCTGAACTACAAATGGTTGGGTGCTGTCTGAACCAGTTCTGAATTCTTTCAGGTTGGATATGATCCGAATAGGACCCATCCCACCATTTAACTGAAAAAGTTCGAACCACCTTTGGAATTTGTTCGCCTGTTAAGAGTTCATATTTCCAAGCCATTGTCCAGGCTAAACTAAAATGTCCATAAAATAATAACATTTTAGGATAGTTAATTTGAGAAATTGGGGGGCGAATTTTTTCTCGAAAGATCTGATATCCTTCGAGAACCTTAGAAGGGAGGATATCTGGTATAGGACCAACCATATCCCACCAATCTAAGAACCAATTGGGGACATCCAGTTTGAAAGATTTATCAAAGAAAATCATCCATGTATGACGATAACTTTGATTTTGATAGTAAAGAGTGTTAAACCATGCTACTAGATAGTCATGGTAGTTGAAGAAAGCTGGTTAAAATTCACAGAGAATTTTCTTGGTTTGATTGGATCCTGACCCCAATCTGAATAGGAGAGGATCCTGACAATTCTGAGAGTTGAATGAGTTGTGATACTTGGATCAGCTTTATCAAAATGATGTTTAAAAATTGCTAATTTAGTATCTACTAAAATAAATTCATAAAATTTTTGAGTTTTGGAAAAATCCCAAGGATGGAACTGGAATTTCTTTGAATATATTTTATTAACAATTTCTATTGCCCCCCATTCCGGCAAATTCTTTTTCAACAGAAAAAAGTTCAATCGGAACAGGTTTTTAAAAATATCTTGATTTAAAAAGGGGAGCAATATCAACTTGTTCAGTTTGAAGAGTTCTTTGATTGGAGGTAGAGGCTACCACCTGTTTTGAAGAAGTAGCTTCAGCAAATGTCTGATTTTTGACAATTGCCGATGATGTACCTTGATCCTTTGAAAGGGCAAGATACTGTTCTGGTGAATATTGTTTGCAGGCTAAGGCTTGATTAGCCCATCTTTCTGGAGTGTTGAGTTGAGAGTTATGAGTGCCAAAGAGTTCATCAACCTGCTGTTCAGCAGCTCTGATATATTCTTCTTCTGCAATGTCTGCCCAGGATTTCTTTTTTCTTGGGATTGTTTGAGAATAATATTCTGGAGTTGTGGTGAGAGCTATGGAACTCTCAGGGTTAGTTGAACAAGTTTTTGGTGGAACATTTAGTGGAGCAGCTGACTTGCCCCTTCCCCTTCCCCTAGTGGACATTTTGATCACGATCTTGTTAGAAGTATGCCCTAAAACCAATCCTAAAGGGTATATTAACTTTCATATTATCAATATATGGAAGGTATAACTTATCTAATATGTTCTAACATATATGATAAGGTCCATGAATAAATGATAAGAGAAATATGCATCTCAAGGTGTTGAGATAGAGAGACTGATACTTCTCATATACATCTATTCTAAAAGATTTCCTACTCAAAGGTTTATTAAAGTGGATATTTAATTAACCGTATGAAGAGTAGCACAGATTTAAACCAACTCATATGGAGGATAGGTAGTCTTTCCTATCAGTGTAGTGACACTTAGGTTAATCTGTGGGTGCATATTAGAGAATATGTACACTGAACATGATCTACAAAGAATATTCCTATGGTAGTTCTGTCAAAGGAATATTCTAGTGTTATGTCCATTAATTTGGTAGTCCTTAGACCTGAGACACCATAGCTGTCTTGTGCATAGGTTGCTAGAGTTTGATAGTATCTCGTACGGCCTTAACCATTAGGTTGTAATCGGTGTTTATTGGCTCTAATGAGTTATGCATGAAGATGGATGAGTGTGCAATAAGGGATCATCACTCTCAGTTATATGAGAGAGAATGTCAGGATAAGTTCACAAAGATAATTCTCAAAGGGAACCTCTGGCCAGAGTGATAGGTAAACAGTGAAAAGAGTTTCACTGCGATTACCTTATTGAGATTATATTTTGTGGGACAGATATCAAGTTGTTAAGATAGGGTTTGACTAAAACCATACCTATTATCTTAACTGTGACATTAGGGGATGAAGGATTAAATAACATGAAGGGTTCACATAGTTATGCTATTCACCTAAACCTAGGGTATGTCATGATATGTTGCTAGATGTCACTCATGACCAGTGAAAGCCTATTGATAAAGTGTTATCAATGAGGGCAAAATTGGAATCGTTCCAATTGAACTTTAAAATAGAAAGTTTCTATTTTTGGGAGACTTAGAGATGTCCCTGTCACTGCTAGGTTAGGGTGAACCCAAAGGGTCACACACAATAGAGAGTAAGTGAGTTCCTTAAACTTGTGGGAGGGGAATCCTGTATTTGAGTTATATTTGACTTTAATTATTAAAGGTTAATTAATTAAAAGTCAATCTTAACCAAGAATATGATTACTCTATTCAAGGATGTTTGGTCATGCTAGCACTAGTAACCAAACACCCCTTTAAGAGGAGAAAGTCTATAAATACATGTGTTCTTCACATTCTAGGGAAGTGTAACCCTAGTAGCCGAAATTCCTCTCTCCTCTCCCTCTCCATACTAGCTTGCTCACAAGGGTTGTGGAAGGCTAGGAGGTTCTAGGAGTTTTACTCTCGTGTGGATACGCTTTGGAGGTTTCATTCGTTTGAAACTCGAAGGAAGGCTACATCGAAGATCATAATCAAGTAAGATTTATTTATATTGATTATTTGTATTTGATTATATACATGACCCGATGCTTGAATCGTTCTTGGAGGTTTTGTGAACATGGATTGTTTTTATAAAACGAAAAAGTTTTGTTTTACCTATTCCGCTGCGAATCCATGTCTGTGGTTTTCACAGAACCTTACAGATCTCCCTGGAGGAATTCTCTAGTTAGGAAGTCTGGGACAGAGTTCATTTCTCCTTTGATATATTCTATTTCAAAGTAAAAAATAGATAATATTGCTTGCCATCGGGCAAAAATATGTTTTGATGCCAAATTTTTTACATCTTTTTGTAAAACAGATTTAGCCGCTTGGCAATCAACGCGGACTAAAAACTTTTGATTTAGAATATCACTTTGAAATTTAGTGATGCATAAAACAATGGACAAAATTTCTTGTTTAATAGTTGAATAATTTTGTTGAGCAGGGTTCCAAGTTCCAGAATGGTAACGAACGATTTTTTCTTTTTCATTATCTTTTTGGAGTAGAATTCCTCCGAATCCTATTCCGGAAGCATCAGTTTGGATGATCTTGAATGTTTTAGGGTCAGCTATGTTGAGACACTTAAGTCTATGAGCTTGTTGTTTGATAGTTTTAACAAGTTGGGTAAGTTCCTCTGTCCATGCTGGCGGATCCTTTTTTAATCTTCTTCTAAGAGGAGCACAGAGTTGGCTAAGATTCGGGAAGAAGTCTGAAATATAATTCAGACATCCCAAAAATCTTTGAAGTTGAGTTTTATCTTTAATTATATCAGGAAATTTATTGACAAAGTCAATCGACCTATCAATAGGGAGAATTGTTCCATGATGAATATTAAAACCTAAGAATCTGATCTTGGTTTTAAAGAGTTCTATTTTCTTAGCCGATAAAACTAATCCTTTACTTTTAATGACATGAAAGAAAATGCTGAGATGTTTCCAGTGTTGTTCAATAGAGTTAGAGAATACAAGAACATCATCAATATAAACAATTGTGAAGTTAATGTATGGAGTAAATATATCGTTCATAATATTTTGGAATTCAGAGGGTGCGTTTTTTAATCCAAAGGGCATTACATTCCATTCAAAATGCCCAAATGGAACTGTGAACGCAGTTTTATATTTATCTTCCTCATGAACTTGGATCTGCCAAAATCCAGCTTTCATGTCAAATTTTAAGAAAATCTAAGCGTTAGAAAGCCTTTGAATTAAGTCTTGTTTGTATGGTAATGGATATCTAATCCATTGTAATACATCATTAAGGGGCTTATAATTAATTACAAGCCTAGGTACACCTTTTTCTATTTCAGAAGCTTTCTGAACATAAAAGGTTGCACAACTCCAAGGGGATTTGCTTGGCCTAATTAATTTCTTTTTTAAAAGGTCTTTGATTTCTTCGATGCAGTGTTTTAAGAGTTCCTCTTTCATTTGGATAGGCCTAGCCTTTGTTGGTATGTTGATTTCTTGAAAATCTTTTATATAAGGTAATCTGACAACATGTTTATTCCTTTCCCAAAAGGCATTAGGATGGTCAGAACAAACTTCTGACTCTAATTTCTTTTGGAAGGATTCAATTTCTTGTTGGACAAACCTATGTGTTAGATTTTCTTCAATTTTTTTGTGGGAAATTTCCTTTTTTAGGAAAAATAGTTGGTTAGTTCTTCTTTCTATCACATTTAACTGTGGGAGAATTGACAAAGTCTTTAGAAGATTTATATCTTTTAATTGAGGTGGGCTAATAAATTGAAAAACAATTTGCTTATCCTTAAAATTAGCCTGTATTCCTTTATTATCAACTTGAAAAGGTTGAATTAAATTGAGAAATGGAGTTCCTAGGATTACGTTTTGACCAATATCTTTAACAAGTAAGAATGGTGTCTTTAAGCAGACTCCGCCATTACAAACATGTGCATTTGTTAATTTATAGTTGATATGGAGTTTATTACCATTTGCCGCATTTAATTTTTCTTTTGTGGTCTCAAAGTATTTAATAGGAACTAATCCTTCTTGAATACAATTGAGATCTGCACCAGAATCAATTAATGCTATGGTATCAATTTCATATTCTTTATTGATAATAATAGTTAATCTGACATGCCATTTCTGATAGTTGATTCTAGTTAACAGATGAAGGTAAGGATCTTTTTCAGTTTCTGGATCTTCATTTTCAGAAGCCTCAGAATCTGATTCATCACCAATTTCTAATAAGGGAGATGGTTTTGAAGAAGAAGCTTGATTCTGTAATGATAGTCTAGTGACTTTTATCCTTAGGTCACTAATATCTCTTTCACTGTTATTTTTTAATTCTTTTAAATCTTTTCGGAGTTGAACGCATTCTTGTTGAAGATCTTTTATAGTTACATTTTTATCTAATATATCAGGTTTAAAACGATCAAATATTTCTTTCAAATCATAAGTAGTTTTACTATTTTGTGTCTTTTTCTGATCTTTTTCAAGGTCATTTTTTAATCTTAATAGAAGTTCTTTTCTTTTCTCATGATCTTTGACTTCGTCAATAAAGTCAATGAGAATGCTATGTTCCCTGGATAGTGCTTGTCAATTTCGGGTGTGCTCAATTACGTCCCAAGCGTAGGAACTCAATTATCGCCAAGCATAATAAAACTATGGGAATCCACAGGTCATTTCCACAGGGAGTGGGGACTACGAAGGATCCTTAGGTATTGAAACCCAAAGAATGTGTACTTAAAGTAAATCATGGGGGTTTGTTGATTGGTTGATTTGGTAACCGGTTGCGATTGAAATTAACACAAGGGAAACAAATGGTAGGGTTCTAGGGTTTCTACTCATCCACAACTAGGTAACAAGCATCTCTCATTAATGTTCTCATCTAGGATCCATTGAAGAATGGTCTTTGATGGATAATATAACTTTGAAAGCTTTTAAACAAATATGAATATGGGAATGATACCAAATGCTCACTTAAGCAATAATACAAACACTTGGTATGCATTTAGGTTCAAGCACAATGTGTACCAAGGTTAACTTGTTCACACATTGTCAAGAAGATGCCATACTAAGCATTATGAGAAGAAGTAGAGAGTATTTGGCATCATACTCATTCCATTAAACACAAAGAGATGAAAGAGTGTTGTTACCTTTGTTGGTGATGAGTTTCCACCGTTTGAACCCTACCTTGGAGGTTTAGAACTCCATTAAAGCGATGAATATGGAAGTAAATGCAAGAACAAGAGTAATAAATGCAAAATAAGAGAGAAACAACTTCTATTAAAGGATTGAAATACAAATAACAATGTTCAAATACTAAGAAACTAGTTTAAAGAACCAAAACAAGGATTACAACTGATTGAAAACAAGAACAACAAGAAATCCTAAGCTAACTATGTAGAAAACCCTAGAAATGTGAAAAACCCTAAGCTAAACTACCAAACCCTAACTATCAAGACTCAAGACTCCTTCTCCAGCTGAGAAAGAGACCTTAAATACCCCCCCAAGCAGCTACACGAATGGGGGGTCAAAAGACAACCGCACCCCTACTAAAACATGACATTTACAAACATAGCAGGTGAAAATACGAGCCCCAGTACCGGTACTCAGCATCCAGTACCGGTACTCAGCCTTTACTGCCCAAATACTGCCTTCCAGTACCGGTACTCACTATGCCAGTACCGGTACTCACATCCAAAATCTGCAGAAATTGTACTCCAAAGGCATAAAACTCCACGAACATCGAACATTGCCTCCAAAAACTATCCCCGCAACTTTGAAATGCATCGAACACGCTGAAGAACCCTTCCCAAGGTTGAAATGAGGAACGAAACACGATTCGAACGTGCTTTGGCGGGTTTACTTCACAAAATGCCTCCGTTTGAAGATGAAAATGTGCACGGGCACCTTCCTCGACACACGGCGACTCTCCAAGCGTCCCAAAACACTTCAAAAAGATGCGGATAACTACAAACGACCTACAAAAGCATAAAACACCAAAGAAAGTCAAATGCACCTATTCTACGCAAACTAAGGCCAATATGCATGCTAGAACGGTCAAAAGCAAGTAAAAATACCGTACTTTATGTGTCAAACAGATAGCATATTAATACATTTACAGTTATCTTTTATTCCTTCTTCAGATTCATCAGGATTTTCATTCTCTTCTTCTGAAGAATAGATTTCATCTAATTGAAGACCTTCTTCCTCATTATCAGATTCTTCTGAATAGAGAAAGAGATTTGAAAGTATTTGTTTAAATTTTTCTGAAACATCGAGTTCATTAATTTTTTGTTTCATTGGACAGTCTTTTGAAATGTGGCCCATTCTTCCACATTTAAAGCAAGGTCCAGTAGGTTTATTAGAAGAAGTTTTGATGGTTATAACCATTTTTCTGTAAAGTTTTGACCAGGGTTTTTATTCCTAGAATTTCTTCGAAATGGTCTTTTTGTTGTAGTAGTAGGGGAAATTGTACTAGTTTTAACACTTCTTTTCTTAGCTTTCTTCTCTTTCTTTTTAGCCTTTATAGAAGGGGCTAAAGATTGAGAGGAGAAACCAAATTGTTCACAGAAAGAACCTAACTCCTTCTTTCCTTCTTTCCTATCTTTCTTTTCTTGTTGTCTAAGTTTATAATCAGTACATCTAGCAATTCCTTCAGCTTGGATAGTGCTGATTAAATCACCATATGTAAGATCATTATATGGAATAATTCCATTATTCTGTTCTCTTAATTTTGTTCTAACTTTATCTCCAAAATGGGTTGGAAGACCAGCTAGAAATTTTTCTTTCCAAAATAGTTGGCTACAATCTTCTCTCATCATTACTTTGGTGAGGAAGATATCCTTATACCAACGGAAATCTTCAAGTTTTGGACATTTTAAATTAGACAAGAGATCTGAATCTTTATCTTTAAGTTTAGAAGGATCCCCAATAAAATGCTTAGTTATGGAGAATATTAAAGTTGCAACTGCATCTTGAATATCTTCTCCATCTTCATTTTTAATGGTGATTCCTAAACGATCAGTTTTAACAGAGTTCAAGATAGTATCACGGTTTGTTTGGTTCAGATAATGATCCCACCAGCTCTTTAGTTGACCCGTAAATCCGGCTACTAATGCTTGTGCAATAGTATGATCAGAGGTATCCGGATTTTTAGTTCTATAAGCTGTGCAAACCATTGTCATTTCTTGAAGAGTGTTTATTATATGATATTCTGTTTTATTATCTATGTTCCATTCATAGATAATTCCTCCTTGATATGAGGCTTGATGGAAGGAACCTCTTTCTTCCATAGCCATATCCGGGAAGGTAATTCTTGGATAGAAACTTCTTAGAGGTTGAGTGTTATAAATTTTGTTAACTTCCAGTTTATCTTCTGGTAAGAATCCTTCCTTATCAGAATCAGTATCATCATAAGTTCTATCTAAGACTGCAATAGTTTTATCTTTAGAAGACTGAGGTCTGTCTTTAGGAGGCTGAGGAGTTTCTGGGACTGTTCCAATAATTGTTTAAATATTTTTTAATTTATCATCAATTATTTTAAGAATATCTTTAGATAATTCTTTATTAGCCTTCTTAGGAACTTCGTGTGGTCTAAATAAAGGAGTATCATCTGCCTTGGCAGGTTGGGACACTTCTTTTTGGACCAGATTTTCTACGCGAGTTAATTGTTCACCTATAGTTATGAGATGCTGATTTGTGAAATTATTTTGTTCAAGAACTTTTGTTATTTCCTTATCAGATGATACCTTATAAGGAGAAGCTATAACATTAGTCCCTCTTACAGGTATTTCAAATTGTTCTATTGGTGGATGAATTGATTCTTTAAACGTATTAGGAGTTATTTGCCAAGTTTTAGTAGTTTTAGTAATAACGTTTAATTCTTTTTTACTTTCATGGATTTCAAGCCAATTAAAGAAACTTATCTGAATTTTATGGGCATTCATAAAATCATAATAAAGTTCTCTAATAAACTCAGTTTCTTCTTTAGTATATCTTTTAAAATATGCTTTTCTAAGTTTTCTATTTTCCTTACTAGAAAAATCTTCATTTAGGAGTTTTTTATTAATAACAAATCTTTTTCTAAGACATAGAGTTGAGGATCGACTTGTGAAAACGTAGGTGACATACTTTCACTGTCATTATCCTGTGTTTTGTTATCTTGTTCAAAAGGGGTGGTAGTATAATAAGGTTGGGGAATATTTGAATTTCTAACTCCAGTTAAATCAGGAATTGTTTGTTCAAATATTCTAGTTGGGATAGAAGATGTAGAAGATCTAGCATCATCTAATGGAACCTTATTAACATTTGAGGGAAGTCTGAAGGAACTTCCTATGTTCCTACGAACAAAGCTGATTCCCACACTTCCATCATCGTATTCTACCATTCTTCTGATCCTAGAAGTTGTTACTTTAGGCTGTTTTGGTGGGGGAAGAATTTTTGGAAATTTCCATTCTTGTGGGAAAGACAATTCATCCCATTTAATTTTCTTTGGAGTGATTAATTCTCCATGTTCAGTTTTATTAGTTTGTAATAAAAGAGTTTCGCCTCTAGTTGAAAGAACTTTAGCTTTAGGATCTAAAAAGGTTGTAAAAACCTTGTATCTTATTCTAGAGAGTAAAATGATAGGATAAGCTCCTGTTAGAGTTTCAGAGTTGTATACTTGTAAGTTTAAGGTAAGAACCTTCATGATATGTTCATCCTTAAGACTTACACTGAAGTTGGGGAAACAGTTAAAATAAACAGGTCCATCATGTAGACCAGCTTCTATTCCTCCTAACATTGATTTATCAAAGTTAAGCAGTCTACAATCTCTTAATGCCATAATTATGGACATATTGAGACCTTCCCTCAATAAGGGTTTAACTGCTACTTGGACTAATCCTAGATGGAGAAAGTTAAAGCCTTCCTGTTTATATCTATTAATAGATTCTTGATCAAAGAGTTGAATAGTTTCGAACTCATTTTTGAGCTCCAGAGTTTTCTCTTCAGTTTTGATATTTAAATCTCCAAAGTACTCGAAAGTACATCGGTGATAAATATCTCTTCCAGGTACTTTATGAATTTTCCAGTTATCAAAGTTCACATTATCCATGTTAATATTTGTTTCTTGTTTATTAACAGTTTCTTTCTCTTTTCCCTTTCGGGAGGACGATGATGCCTTCGACAGAGTTCGTGAGAGGAAACTCATGTCGGCTGTATCCCTAGGTTTGCCTCGTTCGGCGATCTAACCTAGATACCTATGGTCTGTCTAAAGTCTGCCTCACTGCCCGACTTACTCACACGCTGCTACGGGACTTACTTCGGCGATCTGACCCAAAACACCTTAGGTGTCTACAGTCAACCCATGCTCCCACTCACACATATATATATACTAGTATTGACCAGCGCGATGCGCGGCCTACGCAATGTGCGGCAACCACAAATAGAATTATGAACAGTAAATTAATTAGCACAGTAATAAAATGAAAAGAAAATGATGTTTTATCAGCGTTTACTGCACACTTCCACCCTAGACTGAAAATTGTAAAATGTCTAACCTGAATATTCAAAACAGAGATGTATATATATTAGCAACATGTCAAAATGTGTAACAATTATATTCTTTTTGTATGGATCCTATGTATACCTTATTATCAGCCACAATTCAAGTGAGATATGCTGTGCACGTTACGGCAATGTCGTCTAATCTTAATTTGATAACAATTATAAATATAATAATTATAATGCAGTTGTAATTAAGTTGCCCAAGTTAATTTTGAAGCTCCTTTAATTTTCTCGGTTAACAACACATTTAGGATATGATATTGGCAGAATAACAAAAACAAACAAACATATAGGATTCCCTTCAATTCATCGATCAAGCTACATATTAATACTTGGTTATATGGTGAAGTTGTAGTGTCCGTAAAGGCAACGGCACCAGCTGCATGTGTTCCTAAATTAATATTTGCCTGATCGCCGCTACAATATATGGTGAAGTTCTAAGGGTAACTTGGTCCATGACGTGTCTGATCATCTCCGTGTTTGACCAGGAATCAGTGAGCAGTGTTCCCAGCTATATATATTGCTGATTTGCTGTTAACACACGGGGTAGGAGAGAGGAAAGGAGATTGCGTGGGAATCCCTTGGTCTGAATTCTAAACCCAGCTAGAACTCTTGGGTTACCTAAGAGTATTAATTAAATTAGTTGGAGATTAATTAATTAAATGCTTTGGAGAAATAAAGTGGGCAGGTGCTGGTGGGAATGTCAAATGTAACAACCAATTAGAATGAAGGAATGGAGTGAATCAAGGAGAGAAGAGAATGAGGGAGGGAAGCAATTTTAGGGCCGCCACATAGGCACAACTGCTCTATATATAATAAGATATATATATATATATATACAGTTCTTCTATTACACGGTTGACCATGTGAAAGTTATATCCGGTCAATTATTCTGAGCCGTTAGATCAGAAGAAGGGCTGAAATTGTTACTCACTTCACACTAATTCAAGACACTTTCCTCATGCACATTGAATGCACCAAATCCACTTTTCCATGCTGCATTCAATGCTTTTCTGACTACTCTATTTTTTTCTCTCTTTTTCTCTCTCTTCCTTCTCTCTCCTCTCCTTTCTCTTACGCTATCTAACTGACAGGTCTTCTCTCTCTCTCCTTGCCTCGCTCAGCCAGAAGTCGTTGTCGCCCTTCTACTCTCTCTCTCCTAGCCTCACCGAACGGCGTTGCTGCCCTTTTTTATTTGCATAAAAAAGACTCATAAACCCAATTTGGATGCTTCATGAAAGTGACAAAATGAAAATCATGTTCAATCTTTATGGGTTCAAGTAATACTGCTCCATTAATCTCTCTCCCTCAAAAACTAAACCTTCAATTTCCCTTTTCAAGTTCAAGAACTTTATTTAAGAGCAACCCATCTTCAATCTCAACCTATTTTCAATCCTCAAATGTTTACAATTACATCGAAAAATCCAAAGCTATGGAGGACTCAACAATCACCCATCTCATGCCCATTGTAGTAACAACAACATCAATATCACTCATCATCAGCCATGGCAGCATGTATCCATTACTACAAGCAATGATGTCATGGACATGCCAGCCAACTACTGGAATTGGGATGATATCAATACATTTGTCTCTACTGATCTAAACTTGCCATGGGATGATTTTGAGCTTAAGCCATAGTAATATATCTATATATATATATATATATATATATATATATATAGGGTGTCTCTGTTCTTGATGTCACAGTCCTTAATTTTGTGTGTTTTTTTTTTTAATTTTTTTTATTATAAGTTACTATATCTATAGCTAGTGTACCTCTCAAAACTGTAATAGTGACTGTCTGAAGCTGTCCACTTTAGTTTTGGCTTCAGGCTAAGGTGTTCTCATTTGTACTCTCTATTTGTTTCTGCTGATTATGAAAGAATCATATATGTATATGCAAGTTAGGTTAGAGTTACTGATCACCATATATGGATTTAATTATTTGATATAGAATTTGAGTGGGGGTTGTGAGGGGGGAGAATGTGATGGAGATATAACAGAGATGGGGTATTCTCGAGCTGGGATGTGGCTTAACTGGATGGTGATGGAAGATTCTTGTGGATATATATAGCACAAATATAAATGCCATTATTGGGCTGAGCAAGGAGAGAGAGAGAGAAGAAGGGCAACAATGCTGTTCGGCTGAGCAAGGTGAGGAGAGAAAAAAGACCCGATAGTCTGATAGTGTAAGAGAAGGGAGAGGAGAAAGAGAGAGAAGAACGGAGAGGGAGAAAAAAAGAGATAAATTAGAAAAGCATTGAATGCAGCAGGAAAGTGTCTTGAATTAGCTTGAAGTGAGAAACAATCTCAGCCCTTCTTCTCAACTAACGGCTCAAAATAATTGACCAGATATAACTCTCACACGGTCGACCGTGTAATAGAAGAACTATATATATATATATATATATATATTTGAAAATAATATTTTTTTAAAGGCACTTTTTAAATCCCGTCATTAATTTTGAAAAAAAAAATTACTTAATTTTGTGAGTTATTTGATTTAAAAAATAATAATAATAATTTTAAAAATAGTTTCTGATTGCATCATATATTTGAGTATTTCTCATACATTATTCACACCATTTTGTATATATTTGAGCCATTTTTATTTGTAAATAGATGTTTTTTATATTTTCTTGTTTTTCCATGCCTTGTGGGTAAAATGCAATAAAATGGATGCTTTTTGCATGCAAAGTTGGAGCTTGGAGTTTAGTCTTGGAAGTCTTCAAAGGTCATGAGACTTATGTGACATACTTCTAAGTATGTCTAGAGGCCAAATATCAAATTTCAAAGCTAAATGCCAAATGGTTTTGGAGATATGGGTAAATGAAGTCAAAAAGTGCAAAAAAATGACCAATCTGGGTATTTTGAAAAACTATTTCTCTCCAGATTGAATTAGACTATGAGATTACCATGGTTGGAAAGAAGACTTCTCAAGCTTTGCGAGCATATAAAGATCATCCAAATCTGACTCCGAACGACAAAGTTACAAGCATTTAAAGTTGGAGGCATTTTCAAGGCCTTTGGAGGCATTTTTGAAGAATCTGGGAAGTGGTACCATTACCACATTTTGAGGTATCGGTACCAAGTGCAGAAAATCCATATATTAAGGTCCTAAAACATTTTGTACCAGTACCATAACCCGCGGTACCGGTACCACTGCTTGGAATCTGCAGTTTCAGCATGTAAAATGCCCCTTAGTTGAGGGGCAAAGTGGGTATTTCAAGGGCACATTAGGGCAACTTTGGGGGGCCTATTTAAAGGCATTTTTCAGCCATTTTGGGAGAGTTACATTAGTCTTAGGCTAGGGTTTTAGTTGTTTTTCATTTCTTAGCTTAGATTAGGGGCAAAGTGGGTATTTTAATGGTACATTAAAGCAACTTTGGGGGGTCTATTTAAAGGCATTTTTCAGCCATTTTGGGAGAGTTCCATTAGTCTTAGGTTAGGGTTTTAGTTGTTCTTCATTTCTTAGCTAAGATTAGCTTAGTTTTGTAATAACCCAAGTTTTATTTTCCCTTTTATATGAATATTTTAATGATTTAAAAAAAACTCTTAATATATACGATTTTGCCATTGGGTATATAAAAGAGTTAAAAACCCATTTCTCTTATTCTTTCTTCATTTTTCGGACAGCAAAGGAGAGATCGAGAGAGAGGAGAGCGGGGGAAAGAAGAGAGAGAGGGAAGGTGTCGCCGGAGTACCGCCAAGGTTCGCCAGAGTTCGCTATCGCCGTCGTATCTCTAGTGAAGGTAAGTTTTGATTTCCTCTTTGCGTTTATCTATTTTCCTTCTCTTCCTATCTTTCTTTTGTTGCCCATTTGGTGGGTTTTTGTTGTGAATCTTGTGGATTTGGATATATGATGTTTTAGGAGAGTTCGTGGGTGTTCGTGTGTTGTAGAAGTGTGGGTTTTGAGGTTCGTTTGGGTATTAAATCTTGTTTTGATTTTGTGTGGGTTTTAAACCTAAAACTTTGTGGTTTTCAAAATCATACCGTTGGTTCTCCATTTTTTCAGTGGTTTTATGTTTGACTAAGTTTATTTGGGCTAGATCTAGTATTTGGACGGTTGGATTTTAGTTTGGTAGAGTGCTGGAAAGTTTGGGGCTGTTTGGTATCTTGAAGGATATCCTGTTTTTCGTAAAAATCGCAGAAACAGTCGACTATTTGCTCCAAATAGTCGACTGTTTGAGTCAGACAATCGACCGTTTGAGTCAGACAATCGACTGTTTGCTTCCTTTTGCTTTGCCCAATACTGTCCTATCTTCAGACGTGCGTATCTTTCTCATCCGAACTCCGTTTTTGGGCTTTATTTATATGCTTGGAAATCTTGCGAAGTCTAGTTTCTATATATTTTGGTTTTGGAGTCAAATTCCTTTTGGAAAGAGAAATATTTCGTAAATACCAGATTTACCCTTTCCTTGCCCCCTTTACCTTCTTCGTTGTATATATTTCAAATCTCTTGGCATTTGGCCACGAAATTCATTGTGTAGCATCTAATCATTCTTGGGAATATGGCTTATAAGTTTTAAGGTCTTTGGTTTCTTATTTTGAGGTTTTGAGTTTCTGGGGTCGTGTGTGAGCAGTTTTGTGAAGCGGGATGTTTCACTTTGAAGTTGTGGATCTTTTGTGCTTCCTTATGATTATTTGCTTGCATTACTTGTTATTTCAAATTTGAAGGTTCTTTGGAGAACTACCTTTAGGGTGCATTGAACATTGCATTTGGGAGGCTCGTGGAGCCATGTGAAGGGTTGACTAATACTGTGGAAATTGAGGTAGGAATAATTACTCTTTTATTGTTGGTAATGATGTATCGATTTTATCTAATTATTCAAGAACAATGTGAGCTTTATGCCCTTGAGTAATATAAATCACGAATGCAGGAGAACTTTACCGTTTTTACTAAAGTATCAAATAGATACTTGGTGTATACTATTTTCCTGAACTGTTAATTATATAATACATTTATGAAATGAAAACCAAGGCATGGTATTGAAATATTTAAGGACTTGCCCGTTGATTAATAAATATTTTAATACTAAATAAAGCATATTTACAAACATGGGAATAGGCTCTTTACCTTATTTGCTTAATAGAAAGGTTATAAAAGCATATGACAACATTTTTATGTAAGTACAATTAAGATGCTTGGTTTTATACTTGTATGCTTGATTTTCTGAACTGATTTACAAATGAGAACGATTATGAAGTATTTTAACTAGCTATTCCCTTATATTTTGACTAAACTTAATATAGAAGATAAAATGACAACTTCAAGCAATGACGTGAAAATGTATTTCGTTTTAGACAGTGACATGCCTTATAAAACATCTTACATGAGAAACTATGACGTATGAGATGAATCCTAGAACTTGTAATTAAGTAATACCCTCTTTGTACGAAATGATGGACTTAGAGAGTATGTTTTACGTGATGGATGAGTTGAGGCCCTGGATTTCTATATAGTTTATCACTATGTATAACCAATGTTCAGGTAAGCTACTCTTTAACCTGTATGTTATGGATCTTGGCTGCATATTTCAATATTTTGATGCATATTATAAATTGTTTACGTTTATGGCATGGTGATCGGATACGAATGAGATAGATGTTGAGAAAACTCCTTTATCTGTTATTTATGTTGTGGATATGGTTGATGATAAATGTTGAGAAAACTCCTCTATCAATTATTACTATTATTATTGCGATGAATGGGAAAGATGTTGAGAAAACTCCTCTTTCATGAATGTGGAATGTGTGTGTGTGTGTGTGTGTATGAATTTATGTATATGGATCTGACTATATCATTTGAGTTTGATTTAGCAAATCTATATTATGATATGAAAGATAAAGGTATTGGATCTAGTCCACGTATGGCTTTTTAGTTTGTTCGACAAGAAAAGTAAATGCCATGTTCATTTAAGTTATCAGAGGTTACAACTCTTCACTGGAAAACCCATTTTTTTTTAAACTTTATCTCCAAATTATTTTATAAATATTTTGAACCATAAAGATAAATGCTTTATATAAATTTCTTACATATCAATGAGTTGTTAATCACTAAATAGAGATAGTATTATTCCTACTGAGCAATTCGAGGCTCACTCCAGCTTTATGTGCAGTATATTGCAGGTTGATCCGGGGATTTGCTTGCTGGTCCAGTTCAGTCCCTTCCAAAGGATTGATAGTTTGCATTAAGGTTATCGCTGTAGAAGTGTCTTTATATCCATATACTAAAATATTATATGTATTGGGATATCTTAATGAGTATTATATTTGACTTACTCATTTGCCAGGTTGTTGGCAATACTATTTGATTTATTGAATATATTATGTAAAACGATTGTGACATTATGTATGGGCATGACATTTCATTTTGATATATATTTATATATATATATATATTGTTTTTGTGTTTTGTGAGGAAATACGGATGGGCAGGTGTGGACCAGCCTCGTGGCGGGGCTTTGGGTGTGAATCCACATCATCACCGGACGATGTGATTAGGGGGGGTTTAGAAATCAAAACAAACAAAGGAGTCGCCACCTTATTTTTAAGGAATAAGGAAACCATGAAAAATATTTTATTTTTTAAATCAAAACAAAACAAACTCCATTTTCAATGAAAAGACAGTCTACAAATCAGAGTTGGATCCGGGGGCTAGGTTACGACGTGGGAAGGTTCCAAGCTTTCACTTGTAGGCACCCACCTCGCCCTAATTAAAGGACTTCTAATTTATTTGGGCTATTTAAATTTCTCAATGCAAACAATCCTAAATAATCTAATCAACCAAAAAAATAGTGATATAAATGCATTATCTATATTAGTTATATTAATAATAATAAAAAATACAAACAAACCCTAAGAACCTAGAATACCCTACGGGCATCCTAGGGTGGACTTGAGCCCTATTAGCGCCTACGTAACTTACTAGTATCACCTAGCAAGTATCAAAGTCCACGTAGTTCGACTACCCTAGGACTCTCCTATTGTAATCGATCACATCATCAAAGGTATTTCAACCTAATTCAAGACTCTAACTTCGAGAGTTTTTATTCTTTCAAAATCATTTATTTGAAATCATTTCAAATTAAAAGATATTCATAAAATCCAAATATTCCAAATAATTCTTATCTTTAGAATTCAATTCCAATTAAAAATCTTTTTCAAAGATTTTTAAGAAAACAAATCATATGGGTAGGAATCTCATTTCTAGATAAAAATCTTTAAAACATTTCAAATCTTTTTGAAAATCATTTAATAATCAAATATCTCATAAAATCATGTTTATTATATCAAAAATCATTTTTGGAAAATCTCTCGAAGATAGACAATCAAATCGATTAAAATACTCAAATCTGAGTATGACTTTTACAACAAAGGAAATTCCTAGGGAAGGTCAAGTGACCTTCCTAGCCTAGGGTCTCTAACTAGCCCTAAAGTTAATCTAAAAACCTAAAAATACTAATGCAATGCATGCTGAAATTTAAACAAATAAGCATGTAATTAATTCTAAAAATGCATGAAAATGCCCCTAAATGCACACTAATTAATCTATGTGAGCCTAAGCATATTTCTAAGTTGGATTTGGCCTAAAAATGATTTTTAGAATAAATTTAAGGACATAAACAAATCTGGACAGATTTGAATATGTACCCTAAATTACTCTAAAAACCATGAAAACAAAGAATAAAAAAAGTGAAAATGTCCTAGCATGCTTTCTACATGAATATTTTAAATTACTATGCAAAAACATGTCAAAAATTACACCAAAATATGATTAAACGATTGATTTAAACACAAGGGAAGGATCTCACCTTTGCACGCTCCCTCGTACACATTTTATACATCCAAACCATCAAATTGATATCACAAGGGAAGGATCTTACCTTTGCACGCTCCATCGTCCACATTTTTTATATTCAAACAAATAAATCCAAGTCGAGTGCTCAAATAATCATAAAAGAATCACAAGGAAAGGATCTCACCTTTGCACGCTCCCTCGTACACATTTTTCATATTCAAATGATCAAATCCATGGCAAGTGTTTAAATAATCATATAAAATATAAACAAAAAGACTCAAGACTCATCACATGTCGAATTAACATACTAATATACTCATGTTATCATTAAAATCATCAATTAAACATCGAGAGATTCAAATAACAATATGAATACACCAATATTTATTCTAACATGCTTGTACACAAAATAACCATAAATCTAACCTTACTCATGCATGCATACATAAAATCACGACAAAACTAACTAATCCTAAACATGCAGACTAACATAAATCACAACAATGCTAACCTAATTATACACATCAACCCTAATATGCATATTCACATAAAATAGTAACTAAGTTAAACAACCCTAAACATGCATTCTAACATAAAAATATAACTAAACTAAACAACCCTAAACATGTATTCTAACATAAAATAATAACAAAGCTAGTTCTAATCATGCATCTACACATAAACAACAATAAAACTAATTTTAATCATGCATCTACACATAAAATCATAACAAAAACTAATCCTAACATGCATTTAATCACAATAAAAGACACCCTAACATGCTTACTAACATACACTCATAATGAAACTAACCCTAATCATACATGCTTACACAAAATAACACCAAGACTAACCCTAATCATACATATGACATGAAATAACGAATAAAACTAATCCTATCATGTTAAACATACTCATAGCAGAAAGAAAAGGAAGAGAGAATCCATCTTATATGAAAATCAAAAGGACTTACACCATAGCCTCATAAACCTATGTAAGAAATCATGAAAAATGAGAGTCAAGGTTAAGGATTTACCCTTCGATCTCCTTCTTGGCTAGCCTCCTTCAAGCTCCTAGCCTTGAGTTCTTATCCCTTCAATGGTGTAAGAATGAAGAGCCCAAAAAATCTGTAGCCTCCTCTCCCAAAAACCCTAAAATTCTCCTCCTCCCTCTCTCTAACTCCATAGTGTAGTATATATAGAGCTAGGGTTCAAATCCTTGAATGGTTAGGATTCAATTCCCTAAAAATGATCCTAGGGTTTAGAATTGATCATGCTAGGGTTTGCCAGCTGAAAACCCTTCGAATTTATTCCAAAAAAACGAACCAAATCGGCCAAAACAAGTGGGAAAGTTTCAAACATGCCAAAAATACAAAATGGGTTCGAACATGCTGGTGACCATCCTAGCCTGGACGGCTGGCCGTCCTGG
>JAESVK010001181.1:68105-92793 GCA_017140935.1 Hamamelis virginiana
ATATATATATATATATATATATATAATACATGGATTGAAGAAAGTTGGGGGAGCCATGGCCCCCCTTGCATTGCATGTGGTTTCGCCACTGGGTACAGCCAGGGGCGAAGGCATGTTTGGGCTGGGGAGGGCTGTAGCCCGCCCCAAACTGGCCCAAAAATTTTCTATACTATGCTTATACTATGCCCTAAAAAAATCAGCCCACATTCATAAAAAACCCAAATTCTGCCCACATTATAAGTAACCCAAATCAGCCCACACTCATAAGATATTACCCAGCCCACACTTACATTCATAATCCAAGACAAGCCTCTCTTTGGCTATCCCTCTCCCCCACCTAGGCACCCACCCCACCGACTTTCCCATTTAACAAAAAGGCATTAGCCTCCTTCTCTCTGTATCTCCCACACCCAGTGACACCCATGACCCACCGACTGCCCCCTTTTAAAAAACAACTAATACAAGGCTCTTTCTCTCTCTCTCTCGGCAGTCCCCCTCCACTCTCTCTATCTCTCTCTTTGCCTCTCTCTCTCTCTCCGACTCTCTCATAAACGCGTGACTGCTCAAGACACAGGGGACCACTTTTCTTCGCACTCATCACACGGGACCACAAGTTCTTGTCTTATACTCTTATGGTAATATGTTTTTATATATTTTTTGTTTTGTTTTTTCTTGATTTATTATTATGAATCTATGATTATACTTTTATTATCTTATTATAAGATGTAAAATGTTTAAAATAGAAATTTTATTTTAGGGTTTTAGAATTAATCAATTTTCTATTTTAAATATTATTGATTTTAGGGTTTTGGTAATTTTGATTTTAGGGTGAATGAGTGAAATGCACTATCTTTGAAGTTAAACGCTTGGGATTTCCGGATTGGGGAATAGCTTGCTTCAAAAAAAAGGTATGTGGCCAATTGATTTTATTATTCATTTTGATTATTCAATTTTGAATTCTTATTGCGGTTAATTAAATTAGCTACTACCTATTGATATATATGTAGTGGTGATAGGAGGTTAAGGGTGAGCCAATTGAAAACCCTTTTTGTGATTAATTGTTGTAGTATGGTTGTAGGAGGTTGGGGGTGAGCCAATTGAAAACCCTCTTTGTGATTGATTGTTGTAGTATGGTTGTAGGAGGATGGGGGTGAACCAATTGAAAACCCTTTGTGATTGATTGATTGATTAATTGTTGATTTTGATTTTATATATTTATTCTGCGTATTATTGAAAAAAATAAAAACATGAATGTCACATTATCACATTTTAATTAATTTATTTTATAGTATATTAATTTTTGTATAAATCTTACTTTTTTAGGTTATTAATATAATGGCACATCAAGAAGGCAAGAAAAGAAAAACACTACTTTCTTTCTTTAAACCAAGTGATAATATATCAAAGTAACATGATACACCTTCTCCATCAAATGTCGATCCTCCTCCTATTGAGCAGCCTCCTTCTAAATCTCAAAGAGTTGAATTTGATAATACATCTTTTGAACGGGATCCGGGGAAACGTATTCCGATATGGAAACATCCTGTTAATCAACGGGATGCGATTAGACGAAAGTACATTGAGAAGGGGCAATATCAACCTAATCTCATGGAATATCAAGCATCCGAGGATGGAAACCAAAGTCGTCGATTTCAATACTCTTGGTTCAAAAAATTTCCTTGGTTAGAGTATTCTCCTAGCAAGGATGCAGTGTTTTGTTTTCCATGCTTTCTTTTTGAAAACGAAACATCAAACCGACCCTTCTTTACTATTCAAGGGTTTAACAATTGGAAGAGGGTTAATGATGGTGTTAGATGTGCCTTTTTGAAGCATGTAGGAGGTCCCATTTCACCACAAAACAATGTTGTGAAATCCAAGGATGCTTTAATGAAAGTTACTCAACATATTGACAAATTATTTGATGTACAATCTTTAGAAGAAGTTCAAAAGAATAGGTTACGATTGACCGCTACAATTACGAGCATTCGATGGCTTGTCAATCAAGCATGTGCTTTAAGAGGTCATGATGAATCTGTTGATTCCAAAAATCGAGGGAATTTCATTGAATTGATAAAGTTAATGGGAAGCTTGAATGATGATATTAATAATGTTGTCCTTCAAAATGCTCCACAAAATGAAAAGTACACCTCACCAACGATTCAAAAGGAGCTATTGCATATTTTTGCTAACAAGGTGAGAAATAAGATCCGTGAAGAAATTGGGAATGCCAAATTTTCAATTCTAGTTGATGAAGCAAAAGATGAATATAATAGCGAGCAAATGGCCATTATCTTGAGATTTGATGATGTTAATGGTTTCTTGCGATAGCGCTTTTTTCAGATTGTACATGTTTCAGATACCACAGCAGTAACTCTTAAACAAGGGATATCCAATGTCCTCTCTCATTACAATCTACAAACTCAGAATATGCGTGGTCAAGGGTATGACGATGCAAGCAATATGCGTGGTGCATGGAATGGATTGCAAGCCTTATTTCTTAAGGATTGTCCATATGCATATTACATACATTGCTTTGCCCACCGACTTCAACTAGCATTAGTTGCGGCTGCTCAAGATGAGTTTAATGTGTGGCAATTTTTTTCAAAGTTAACTTGTCTCGTCAATTTTCTTACTGCTTCTCCCAAACGTCGTGATGAGTTACAATCTGCCCGAGCTATTGAAATTGCTCATATGGTTGCAACCGGTGAACGTGTGACTGGTAGAGGTGCTAACCAAATTGGCACTTTGAGTCGAGCTGGAGCTACCCGTTGGAGTTCTCATTTTGATTCTATTTGCAGCTTGGTAGATATGTATGGTGCAACATGTACAGTTCTACAAAGCTTGATTGAGGAGGGTTCCACACTGTTGATACGTGGGGAGGCCGGTGGTGCTTTAATTGCGATGAAGTCTTTTGAATTCATATTTATCTTGAATTTAATGCACAAAATTATGGGAATAACTTATTTGCTTTGTAAAGCCTTGCAATCCAAATCGGTAGACATTTTAAGTGCTATGAATTTTGTCTCAAGTACAAAAGCACTTCTTCAGACTTTGAGACAAGATGGTTGGGATACTCTTATTATGCATGTAGAGTCAGTATGTAGAGCTCATGACATTGAAATACCTGAAATGAGTGCTAGCTTCAAAGGGGTTCGTTCTCGTAAGGAATCTATTCATGACATCACAGCTGAGCATTATTACCGCATTGGTATATTTAATGGAGTAATAGATCGTCAATTGATGGAGTTGAATAGTAGATTCAACGATGGGGCAGTGGAACTCCTTAACCTTAGCTCAGCCTTGGATCTTAAGGATGGTTTTAAATCATTTAAAATTGATGATATTTGCAGACTTGCAGATAAATTTTATCCCGATGATTTCACTAAACAAGATATGCATTACTTGAGATCTCAGTTGCAACATTATGAGCGTGACATACTTTGTCATCAAAAATTTCAGAAAATGTCTACAATTTCTTAATTATGCCGAGGTTTGGTTGAAGAACAGAGGTCACAAGATTACTATCTTATTGATAGGTTGATTCGTCTTGTTTTGACTCTTCTTGTTTCCACAGCAACTACAGAACGAGCATTTTCAGTTATGAAGCTTATTAAATCTGCACTTCGTAACAAAATGGGGGATAATTTTTTGGCAGATTCTATGGCTCTCTACATTGAAAAAGATTTTGCAGAAAATATCGATTCAGACTAAATAATAGACGATTTCTATTCTCTCAAGGACGTAGGGTGAAGCTTCGATAGTGTTTTTTTTTTCTTCTGTTGAGTACGTTGTCAATGTTATACTCTAATAGATAGTTTCTTTTGTTGTAGTTGAATATTTATATAGTTGTGTATATATATATATATTAAATCCTGGCTCCGCCCCTGCCTATATATATAGTTTCTTTTGTTATACTCTAACCCAGAGTAATATTAAATCCTGGCTCCGCCCCTGGGTGCAGCTGCCGGAGTCCTCACCGAATTTCTCACCGGAATCTCACCTTAAAGTTGTCGGACCTCAAGTTCTTGCAAGCTAGAGGTAAGCTCAAGCTTGCATATCATTTTCCTTCTCTTTTCCTTCCTTTACTTTTGGGATATTTTCTGATACGAAGAGTTCTAAGTTGGGTTCATCTTGCATGAAGAGTTTTTGGGTTTATTGGGTGCTGTCTGCGCATGCATGGTGGGTTTATAAATTATTTTTAGGTTTTAAGCTTTGATCATGTTAAAACTTGGTGGGTTTCCCTCTAAACTGATTTTAAACGGTGGATTTTATGTTTATGAACCTGCTGTGAGTAGATCTTTAACTGTATTGAGGTTTTTAAATCAAACTTTTGAGTTTTGAAAACTGATTTTGGGATCTTGAAGCTTAAAAAAAAACCTTACACGAGAGGTCCCTATTTTGAATGGGCATTTTTGGGGCTGTGCAAGTCAGTATACTTGTGATTACATGTTTTATTTTGAGCATGGACTGTGATAAAGATGGCCGTGAGCATGGGCAGCAGCCGTGACTGCTCGAAACTGAGCTTTGGTTTGGGTTTTTGTAACTTTACATTTTTGGATCCACATATTTCCCCAAGTTGATTTGGAATTTTAATTGGTAATTCAAACTAAATCCAAGTTGCCAGTAGTTAGAGTTGGGTTATATAAGATCTAAACTTCTAAACTCTGTTTTTGGGTTTTAAATCTTAAATCTTTTATTTCATGGTAGATTTCTTGAATACATAAGTTTAAATGATAGTTTTTCCATGTATTTAAATTTGTATGAAAGTGGTTTTATGTTGAGAAGCTGAGCAGTGGTAGTTTGGTGTTGTTTTAGAGGTTAAAATGGAGGATTGAACCATGTATTCTAGTGGCTGAGTTGAAAGGGGCGTGAGCAGCAGCCATGGCTGCTCTAACCCGAGCTTCAGCTTGAAGTTTTATGATAAATCATGGGTAAATTTAACTTGCTTATAGTCTGAATTCTTGTTTAAAAAAAATAAATGTTGGTAAACCAGTGAAGTAAAGAGATTTATTGTGGATTTTGAGTGAGCTGGTGTTTATACTCTGAAATTCAAACTCTAAAACTTGTTTTGGGTTTTCAAGATCTCTATATTTCGGAATACATGTGTATAGGTGTGTATATATAAATATGAATCATGGTTCTTGTGAAATAAATGCATATATTTTGGTTGATATACATAGATATATCAGTGATGAAAGTGGAGCCAAAACAGAGGGTAATAATCTGGTGCGTGAGTTGTTGAATCCGTGTATATACGTACATATACTTTGGTTAGATTTTAAGGTTTTGATTCATCTTCTACATCAATGCCAAATATGTGTACGTGTGTGTCTGTGTTAAAATATAGATTTGATTTCAAGAAGAGTCGTGGACTTTTGGTACTTACAGAAGCTTGTGCCAAGCTTCTAAGCTTGTCAATGGTAGAAGCTTGTCAGTGGTTTATCGGTAATACCATGCTGATTCTCGGACAACAGCCAACCCACACTATCGATAGTGGCCAATAGGCATTATCGATAGTGGGGGGCCATTAACCTTTTTCCTTTAAATTTTCTTTCTTTTATATCTTTTGCATACGATATCCGTTTTGGGCGTATTTTATATGCACGGAAAGCTTATGAAGTCTAGTTTCTAAATTTCTTAGTCTCGAAGTCAAATTATTTTTGGAGAGAGAGATATTCTGGAAATACCAGATTTGCCCCTCGTGTGTGCACTTTGTCTTCTTCGGCCTATACCTTCTTTTCCGCTTTGCTTTTGGCCATAGAATTCAATGTGTGGTATCTTGACACAGCTGGGGATGTGATTTATAAGTTTTAAAGTCTTGGGTTTGGCATTTTGGGGTTTTAAATCCTTAGAGTCGCGAGTAAACAGTTTTGAGAGTCGTATTTGCCTTACTTTTAAACTGTGGATGCTTGTGCTTTCTTTTTATCTTTCTTGCTTGCATTATTGTTTGTTTCTCAGTGTTGATTGGGTCCTTTGGATGACCACTTGCATTGGGTGCATCAAGCATTGCATTGGGAGGCTTGTGGAGCCACAAGGGTTGGAAAACACAACTGCATTGAGGTAAGGATAAATAACATTTTACTTCCAATGATGATATGATTATTTTACATCTGTTTTGAGAACTTCGTGAATATTAAACCCATTTGAACATTATGATTTATGAATACTTGAGAACCTCGTCATTTATCAAATGGTTGAATAGATACATGGAATATGACGATTTGAGAACTGTTATTGTGTGGCATTTTTATGAAATGAGGCTAAAGTACAGAACTGTGACTTTTGAGATATTTACTATGCTTCTTGGCGAATCATTTAGAAACGGATGGAAATGTTTAAGAAGGCATAAGGTGACGTTGCTTTTGTAAATAACTTTGAGATTCTTGGTTTATAAACGTATGCCTGTTTTCTGAACTAGATTACAACTGAAAAGATGATGAAATATTTTAACTAGTTGTCCCCTTGATTTTGGATTGAACTGAAGGTTTGGAAATGAATACGATATTCATGAATTATGATTTTATAATGTATCTACACTGGAAACACAATTTTGTCTTAAACAACTATTTTCTATAAATGATGGTGGATTATCAATAATTTTAGAAAAATGCTTTGATACGTGTATACGCCACTTATTTATAGCTTTACCTGCTCGCTTTGGAAATTGGTTTGGATGTATATATATTCTTGCTGCTATGCATGGTTCTAGCTCGGTTTGTATCACAGGGAGGTTTCTTTATAATGGTCCATGGTCCTGGGTGGAGCCTTAGTGAGGACACGAAATTTATAGCCCCGCAGTGGCTCGACAGTTGGCCGTGTGTTATAGGCAACTGATTGGTTTCTCTCGAGAGGTCAGACCCTGTAGTGGTCGGTTTTGGTTATGTTGGTATCGGTGGCTTGTTAACAGAGAACCAGTAACTTTTAATACGCTCACGAGCCGGGTTTCGATGGACATGGATGATATGGTGAGATACATGAGATACATAGTTGACATATGGAACAACTTAATTAATTGTTTTCACTGAAAGACCACACAAGTTTATAACTGCTTTATTACTGTTTTATAAACATTAAGGAATCTTTGTTATTCAAATATTCCATGTATCATTGTATTGTTGTTGTTAGTAGAGATTACCTTATTCCTACTGAGCATGTTGAAGCTCACCCCTGCTTTATGCAGCAGATTTCAGGTTGCTTGGGGGTTTCATCCTTGATTTGGGACAAGCCTCTGTTCGAGGGTTATTAGATGACTGCATGGTAGATTCTGCATTGGACCTGCATAATAACAAGATGTGTAATATTTATATTTTTCTTGATTTTGAGATTTGCCACTGGTTGTGGTATAGCCTACTTGCCAGGGATGTTGGCATTATTATAATTTGATTTATTATTATTGTATAAGACGTTTGGGACATTCGTATATCATAAGATTTCATATTGTTAATTATGCCTATATTTCTTGGCTCTCGTGAGGATATATAAATGAACAGGTCAGATTGTACCTCTATCTTGACACGTGTTGACCTATCCGGAAGGGTCAGTAAGATTGTTAGGTTGGGGGCGTTACAATATAGTGACACTATTGTGAACCAGCCAACCTAGATATCCCGAGGGATCGGGAGGCATCTCGTTCACTTTGAGGTATTGAGTGAATTGTGAATGATGTTTATCTGTCTCGATTTATCCTTCTCTATTATCCTTTTCTATTATCCACGTTTATCCTTCTCTATTATCCACTCAAGATTGGGTTTTTGAAAAAGGATGAGAGTTTGTATAAAAAACTAGGAGTCGCCACCTTATTTTTAGGGAACAAGGAAACCACAAAAAAAAGTTTTACTTTTAATAAAACATTGACCCCATATTTTGGAAAAGCATGGTTTTTGAATCAAAGTAGGATTCAGAGGCTAGGTTACGAAGTGGGAAGGTTCCAAGGAACTCCTTGTAGGCACCCACCTCGCCCTAATTAAAGGTCTCCTAATTAGATTTGGGCTTTATCAAAATCTTTTCAGAACAACGCTATTTATCTAATCAACCACAAAATATAAATAATAATATATAGTACAAAAGTATACACAATCCTGAGGATCTTAGGAGACTAGTAGTCAACCTAAGATTGGACTTGCGCCCTATTGACTGCCTACGTACCTTACCAATTTCTTGATAAAGATCAAAGTCCACGTAGTTTGATTACCCTAGGATTCTCCTATTGTAATGAACTACACTATCATTAGCATTCTATCTCATCCAAGACTCTATCTTCGAGAGTTTTTATTAATTTGAAATCTTTTTAGAAAATAATTCATCAATTAATAAATTCCCAATGAATTTAGAATTCTTTTTAAAACACAATTCTTATCAAATCACAACTCTTTTCAAAATGGAAATTCTATCCTGAGTTAAATTCTTTCAAAGGGTGGAATTTCATTCCAAATCAAACTCAGAGTTCCAATTTCATTGGGATTCTATTAATTGTAGATTAATTTTGATAAAACATTAATTTTAGAAATTCTCTCGAAGATAGGATCCTAAATTCATTAGAATCCTAAATCTAGTGTAATTCTTACAACAAAAAAGAATCCTAAGTGGTGATCCCCCTAATCCTAGGGTTTCTAGCTAATCCTAGGTTAGTCTAAACACCTAAAATACTAAATACATGCTTGCTGGAATTTAAATAAAATAAATAAAAAATGCAACAAACAATGCTAACAATGTATGAAAAATGTCCTAAATGCAATCTAATCAAACTATGTGAACCTAGGCATATTTCTAAGTTAGTTTAAGCCTAAAAAAGTGAGTTTTGATCCACTTTAAGGTCACTTTAAACCCATGGACAGATTTGAAAGTAATCAAAAAGTGGGTTTAAAACCCATAAAATAAAAGAATAATAAAAAAAAAGTGTAAATGACCTAATATGCAACCTAGTATGATATACTAATTTATCCCATAATATGCTTGAAAACAACACTTTATTCATAAGAAATAAGCACAAGGGTAGAGTCTTACCTTTTGCATGCTCCCTCGAACACAATTGGTATTTTAAGCACACTTTAAGAGATAAAATAAACTAACAAACCTAATATGAACAATACAAATTCATCCTAAAAATACTAGCATGTGATTATTTTGTATAAACTATCCTAACATGATTACTAACCTAAGAGACTTAAACATGCATTCCTAAATATGAACCTAATCATAAATATCCAATCCTAATATGGCATGATATAAAAAAAGAATGGAAGAAAAGAGGGAAAAATATGCATACATATTATAAAACTAATCCCTATCATGCATTAAAAAGAAAACTATTCTAATAAACTAATCTCTATTATTCATATTAAATAAACTAACCTATCATGCATACTAAAACATGAAAAACATAACCTAAACACTTATCCCTAACATAACATGGACACAAAAATAAAGAGAAGAAGAAGTAGAAGAAGAAGAAGAAGAAGAAGAAGAAGAAGAAGAAAAATGCAAGGCTTTAAATAAACTACAAAACTTACTAACCTCTTTGCTTCCTTCCCTCTTGCTCCAAGCCTTCTCTTCAAGCTCCAAGGACTCCAAGGACCTCAAGGACTTTAAAACTTTAGCTACAGTGCTATGGGGGAAGCTTGTGCAATTGCTCAAGCTTCTACTCTCCAAGCTAGCTCTCTAATGCTTATTCTGTGTGTTAAAACTGATTTCAGAGCCCTCTATTTATAGGGAGGCCTGAAATTGATCAATGGTTGAGTTTAAATCTCTTAGGAATAATCCAAAGGCTCTAAACTAGTCTTCCAAGGTGTTTAAACTCATCCCAAAGTCCCCATGGCCGAACTGGACACATGGCAGGGCTTGGAAGAGTCCCGGGCAGAAAAATCACTGAAGATGAGCAGTTATTGGCTAAAGAGGTCGATGGCCATCCTCCTTGGGACGGTTGGCCGTCCCTCATGGATGGTTGTCCGTCCCTTAGTGGACGGTCATCGATCCTCCATCCCCAAAATTGCCCTATGTGGGCCTGTCTCAGCCCGTTTCGACCCGGTTTCGGCTTTTTTCGGCTTTTCGGGCCCGTTTTAAATCCAAATTTGACGATTCAAGCGCCGAAATGATCGTGATTCGATTCTCCATGTTTTAAGTGTTTGAAGTGAAAATTCATTGACCAAGGTCAAATTTTTAGGGAAAAGTCGACAAATTAGCTGTTTAGGGCCTGTCGGGCTCAAATTAGGGTTTTGAAATCTGCTAACCGATTGCTTTCGAAATCATTTCTTCTTCTCGAAAAAAGTTTTAAAATATTTTAGGAAAGTGTTTTGAACCCTTTGAAGGCTTTGGTTTGATAAAAATATCGAATACCGGTCGCTTCCGGTCGAAACCCTAATCTGGGCTTAAAAGGGCCTTTTAAGCTTTAAGAGCCAAACATGAGCCAGAAGGCTCCACAGACCTTGTCATTGATCAACTTAGCTACCAAACATACTTTAAATGTCTATGCCAATGCCTCGAGACCATTCGAGACAAGATCGACAGTCATTCAGGGCTTTTGTGATTCAAAGGATAATAATGCCCTTCAAGTCACAAAAGGCCTCATTTTCTATCAAGCCTGGCTCAGAATGCCATGGAATTTTGCAGGGATGTTCCTAGACTCTCTAAAAACCTAATGCAAAAAGAATCGACTTAATCTGACCTAAAAACCTACATGTAATAATGACCTCTAACTAACTACCCATAAAGGGTAAAACTGGGAACTTAGGGTTTTAACACCCTATTTCATCTCTAAACACAGGCAACCATTCATGACCATACTCATGGTCAAAAATGGATGTCTACAACTATAGTTAATCTATGGGTGCATATTGGAGAATATGTTCACTAAACTTGATCTGCAAGAATATTCCTATGGAGATTATGTCAAAAGGAATATTCTTATGTTATGTCCATTGGTAATCCTTAGACTTGAGACACCATAGCTGTCTTATGCATAGGTTACTAGGGTTTGATAGTATCTTATACAACCTTAACCATAAGGATGTAATCGGTACTCATTGGCCCTAATAAGTTATACATGAAGATAGATGAGTGTGCAATAAGGAATCATCACTCTCACTTTTGATGAGAGAGAATGTCAAGATTAGTTTACAAAGATAAGTCTCAATTGAATCTCTGGCTAGAGTGATAGGTAAATAGGGAAAAGAGTTTCACTGTATTTACTTTATTGAGATTATATTTTGTGAAACATATATTAAAGTGTTAATATAGGGTTTGACAGAATACCATACTTATTATCTTAACAGTGACATTAGGGGATGAATGATTAAGTAATATGAAGGGTTCACATAGTTCTGCTATTCACCCAAACCTAGGATACGTCATGATATGTTGTTAGATGTCACTCATGACTAGTGAAGGCCTATTGATAAAGTGTTATCAATGAGTGAAAAATTGGAATTGTTCTAATTGAACCTTAAAATAAAAAGTTTCTATTTTTAGGAGACATCGAGATGTCCTGCTAGGTTGGGGTGAACCCAAAGGGTCATACACAATAGGATGTAAGTGAGTTTCTTAAACTTGTGGGAGGGGAACACTCTAATTTATATGAGTTTGACTTTAATTATTAATTGTTAATAAGTTAGAAGTCAAAACATGATTAATAAGAGTGTTACTCATCAAATGGATGAATGGTCAAGCTAGCACTTGTAACCAAACATCCCAAAAGAAAAGAAGATATAAAATAAAGAGAGGGGAACCCTAGGGCCGTGTGCAAGCATTCATCCTAGGGTTCTTTCTCCCTCTAGCCGTCCTCTCTCTCTCCCTCCAAGCTTGGGTCTTCACAAAAGTTGTGAAGGACAAGAAGGTTCAAGAAATCTTACCCAGTGTGGATACCGTTGGAGGTTTCATACATTTGAAACTCGCGAAGGAAAGCTACGCTAAAGGATTTACAAGTAAGTATGTTATAGTTTTTAAATATATGTTCTTGTAGTTTAATAAACTCATGTCCCTATGCTTGATACGATTCTAGAATGAATACGTTGATGGATTCTTTATAAAAGAAAAATTTTTGTTTGAACTTCCGCTACGAATCCATTTTAGTTCGCATTGCTTTCAGTGGTATCAGAGCCAAATCAATCATGGACATGAGTTTTATGAGTTTTGATGATGGCATGTATGGAATAATTAATTAAAATTAAACTTTGATGGGTTTTAGAAACCCTAGGATTCGGCCATGAGTGTTCTTCATGAACCTCATGTGTTTTTTGCTTCTTGTAATGTTCTATGGCATTAGGGTTTGATCCAAATCCCCTATAGGAAGTTTCGGCCATGGAGGGAATGGCCTATATAGGATTCGGCCATGTGGGGTTTGTCCCCAATGTTGTTTGTTTTTTGAGTTTTTGATAAAACCCTTAAAAGTGTTTAGGGTTTTCTCTCTCTTCTCTCTATGAATTTCGGACATAGTAGGGTTTATGCTCTTTGAGTTTTGATTGTTGGGGTTTGTTCCTCATCATGTATTGAAGCTTAGATGATGTTCAAATTTCCCCATAGAGGTACGACCTTCTCTCTCTCCTCTCTCTCTCTCTTCACGGCACTATGGGTTTCTTGAACCCTTATTTGTGTCTTTGATGTTTTGATTGATGATTTGGGTATTGGTAACCTTATAATCATCATTCATATTTGATTCTTGGATTTAGAGAAACCCTAGAATAGATTAGATGAAGTTCTTGATTTTAGAATTTAGAACAAAGCTTGGTTTCTTGAAACACTAGCTTTAATGGTGATTAGGGTTTGTAAAAACCCTATTAGGGTTCACGGCCATGGGGTTCCACCCCTTGTGCATTACGGCTACTAGGGTTTGTAAACCCTAGATAATCTTGCATTAATCTAGATTGTTTTTAAAATGATTTTAAATAGATTCTTGATGCATGCAATCATAAGATTAAAAATTGTTTAATTTTGTTCAGTAATGGAGCTTTGTTAATTATGTAACAATGGACATTTAGGGTCCTTGAAGAACCCTAAATGAATTGATGATGGTGACTGGTTTTAGGTTTAGGAAACCCTAAATCAATTTAGGGAATTTCTTGATTTGAAATTGGAAACCCTAATTGTCAAATCTTGAAAATCCCCAATTTCCATTTTGAAATTATTCAATTTAGGAAATTTTCTTAATATGTTTTGATTCTTTCTTATTTGAATTATTTAAATTAGCAACATGATTAAGGTTTGTGTAAAACCCTAATTTAGTGGATTAGGTTAGGTTTTCAAAACCCTAAACCCTAACTCTCTCTCTCTCTCACTAGTCAAGGCCATGGGTTCTTGAACCCTATTGGCCCTTGTTTTTATTTTGTATTTCATGCCTTGAGTTCTTCATATGATTAATAAATCATCTATAAAGTTTTCAAAATTGTTTTCATGATTTTTGAAAATCATAAATGAAGAACAAGTAGGCTTGATGAAATTGTTTTATAAAAATCCTATTTTATTGTTCTTGAGAGATTGAGTAATTCATATGATTAATTGATGTGTTTAAATGTTTAAAACATTTAGGGATGTTACTAAACAATATATAAACATGTTAAAAATGTTTTGGCATGATTATATATAGCTTGGAATAATTTTAAAATAGTTTTAAAGTTAAAACAAGTTTGCTGTTTTTCTAGGCAGCAACTATGTAGCTTTTGTAAAATCTATGAAAAATGTTTTCTAAGGTTTTCAAAGCTAACCACCAATCAACTTCATTAACATAAGGTCTTAACTAAGTTTAGGAAGTGTTCCCATGACTTTTTATGACCTAGGTTAGCCACACTAAGCTTTTTGTGATTAAAAGTCAAATATGGAATTTCTAACTCTCCATCACAAAATGTCTTAAAGTGATACCATATGATGGAATCACGACTTGAGACCCCTGCCATTTGAAAGAGGACTGAGAAACCTAGTGAATTGAAGTGTTTCCATAACTTAGTTCATTTTAGGTTAGGCCCAATTAAGCTATTTGTGAAGAATTTCCAAAATCTGTCAAGGTTTGGAGTTCATGTCACAAAATGCTTTAAAGTGATACCAAACGTTGGAATCATTGAACGAGACCTATGCCATTTGAAAGAGGAAAGTTTAGTCCTCACATTTTAAAAGTTATTTTTAATATAGGAAAGTTTAGTTCCAAAACAGTAGCTGAATTCTGAAATTTCTGTTTTAAAATTAGAAATTGTTTCTTTTTTTGAATCTTTATTTTGAAGTATTATTTATTCCACCATTATAGGTTAATAGTGATTAATCTACTAAGCTTATTAAAGTGTTAATAGCATGGTAGGAATTGTGGGAATAATTTCTCAAATTAAATTCTATTTATTTAAAACCCTATTTGTTTACATTTAGGAGTTTTACTTATTTTTAAGAAATAAACTAGTATTATCATATGTGATATGATAGGATTCTTTTAATGTGATTAAAAGAACTTTATTATTGTTATAGGTTAATAATAATAGCTTTATTATTATCATAGGATAATAATATTATGACTTTAATTAATTATATGTCATTTGCCATCATTACCTTTACTTTATTGTAGCTTTACACTACCCCAAAAAAAGGCTTTAAGGAAGGTTAAAAACCGTCCTCAAAACTTTTTAAGGACGGTTCGAGTTGCCTCTTCTTATCCACCATCATCTTTTATTCAAGGACAGTGTCAGTACCGTCCTCAATTCTTTACATACGAGGACAGTTGAAAACCGTCCTCTAATGCCTTCAATTTAAGGACAGTTTATCACCGTCCTTAAATAATAACTTTCAAAGACGGTTAAACTGTCCTCTAATGTCTTCAATTTAAGGACGGGTTATGACCGTCTTATTATATATCCTTTTCGAGGACCGTTTTAAACTGTCTTCTAATCTCAATTTTGAGGACGGTGTAGAACTTTCTTCGAATCCTTCTATATTGAGGACTGTTGATATCCGTCCTCAAAAAAGTTGAATTGACTCTTTTTTTTTATTTAATCTTCACTTGTGTTTCCTGTACTGCTACTATATATATATGTATATATATATATATATTCAATCATCCATTCAACACAATTTATTGGAAATAATAATAAAATATTTCTATTAAAATAATGGTCTTTACACCAAAACCCCACATCCGTTCTCACACATGGACAAGATTGTTAAATATAAGAAATTAAATGGCATTCCAATTACATATCCAATCCATAAGTTCCCAAAAAATTGAAAACAAGTCTCTATAGGCAGCAATAAATGTCCTCGATCGTGCAACAATGATTGTCTTCGAATTCGGTAGGAGCCTACATAAAAACATAGAAATGCAAATTAATTAAGTACAATAAATAAACATTTCACCAATGATATTCTATAACGCACAAAAGTGCATTATTTAATAATTAGTTAAAACTGAGAAATGTCATTTTTCTTTTCACAGCATCCATGTGTTTGTTTTCATCTTTGTGACGAAAATCCGGCAGAATTTCCTCCGTATTTACAACATTTCCAAATTTTCTCCTGTGAAAGGCAATAACTACAATATCTACAATATCTACACATATAGCAAATAAACCCAAGCTTGGTCTAGTGGTCTTGCAATAATGCCACTACAATTATCTAGTGGTCTTGCAATAATGCTACCTAAACACAGTATGGGTAGCCTGATGGGCTTAGAGCGTAACATGATCAACTTTGGATCTTAAGTCGCTGCAGTCAAGGATTGCCTTGCCCGTTTGGCATTCAGGGCATTGGGGGCCCCATTATACCAAAAAGGCCAAAAAAAAAAAAGTTTCCTTATACAATGCATAGTCCCTCCCATTATGTGTTTTGTGATCCAAGAAATGGAGCATCAATAGTGCCCTAAGACCAGTTAGCATGCTTTCCATCCGCAAAAGGAGGTATTCAGGTTCAAGTTACCTTGTTTCCATGTTGGAATCTCGACCAAACACAATAGGAAGGGGACCAGCCCATGTGGGTGCAATAGCAGCAATGGCAGTTGGCTTCACCAAACCCCTTTTTGCAGCACGAATTGAAATTATGGCTGCATGTCCTCCTCCGAAGACCACTAGATCATTCTCTGTCCAAGTGCAGAAGATTATTAACATGAGGCAATATTTAATAACAAGAAATAAAAATGATCTTGAAGAAAACATGTGTACAATAATGACAACTAGGCAGAAAAAAAAAATACAAAAATTTGTAAGGAAAACATGGGGAAAAAAAGAAATGGAGAGGATAGATGCAAATGGAAAGATTGTATAAAGAAAGTAAGCTAGTCTACAACATGTGCTAGAACCAAACAGTGCACGAATGGTTAATTTCGCTAAAACTTTGAAGGATTCAGACAGACAATGACAACCATGAATGCTATGAACCTTAAACACCATCCATTGCTAAATAGTATGTCAAACTTGTCTGCATCTATTGATATGGGAATCACACAGTCCCTAAGGAGCCCTGAATCTAGAACATTAACAATAAATATGTATATTCACAGTCACTTATTACATCCAACTAGCCCTGAAACTGTGCGTGTTCCCAAACATCGCCATACCTCCTTTCCCTTGAGTGACAATGAAAAAGTAGCCAAGATGTTTCTAGATTTCTGTCACCCAACCTGTTATTACTAGTCTTAAAAGTCCCAGGAAAAAAGGGTTGAAGATAGACTACTGGATATCAACCTCAAAGCTCTACATTGAGAAGAACAAGAAGAGGACGATGAAGAGATTCATATGAGCCTACGGAAATGAGTCAGAAATTCTAGTTAGTGAATTTCTACCTTGATACTAGCAGAAGATAAACTTCCACAAATCCCATAAGAATAGCACAAAGCTGAAAAGAGATGAGAGAGGTGGGCAGTAACCCATGTTGATAAAATTTCAATCTATGACTTCATACATGTTGATAATTGTAGGACATGTATGTATCAGATAACCAACTTCAAACAAACCTTATTACACATACTAGCATTTTATTCCATGCTATTTACTTCATGAAATTTTGGTTCATCATAGCAAGAAAAGTAGGGGAAAAATAAACATCAATCAAATTAAATGACATAAAAGGATTTTATATAAAAGGAATATAGCAAAAAACGGAAAGGGGAGATTTATGACAGAATGAGATTTGTTGATAAAAAATGTCTGAAACCTGAGTAAGAGCAACAAATGGACAGGAAAGTGCCAGAAAAACAAAGCCCTTGTGACATTAAGTTTATCGTTACATGTTAATTCGAGAAAATCATAATCAACATCAACATCAATAAGAACACTATATGCAGCATCATATGAAAACAGAGCCCCTTTTACATAAAGTTCATCGTAACATAATAATCTGAGCTTATCAAAATCAAAATCAACATCAATAAAAACATTAGATGAAGCATCGAATTAAATGATTAATTGATGATTAGCAAAAATAATGGACACAAATGTTTATTCTACCAACCTGGGCAGCTTATTGGGCTATCTGGTGCATTCATTAAGTCAACCAGAAATTTCTCCATGACATCAGCATCATACTCCATCTTTGGCCTGTCATAGTAACCCAGAACAGGCCAATCAACAATGGTAGCTCGCCAATTGACTTTACCAATTCGTTGAACGATGTCTTTAGCCACTACTCTCCATTCTTCAACAGTGCTTACATCAAAAATTGTTGGTATCATAAGTATATTCTTAGGAGGATCAGGGCTCGCCCTTTCATGTTCCTCATAATAAATATTTATAGAATTACCCTTGAACTTCCACTGCCAATTACTAGTCTGAAACAGAACAAAACCAACTATAATACAAACAAATGGTGCTCAATTTTTGCACAAGGGAATGAGAATAATGCTACTGCTTGGTCTAGTGGTCTTGCAATAATGCCACTACAATTAATATGAATTAGCTTCCACCTTCCCAACCTTATATTAACATACATGTGGATAAGATAGGCAGCTTGAGGAAATCCAGGAAGTCATCTAGTGGCAAAATGATTAGAGACTATACAAGTCCTTCATAATAGGTTCTGTTATATGATATTGGTACTACCACCAATGTCCTTCATAATGGTTTCTTTTCCATTTTTTAATCTACCTAGTTTATCTTAAAAATGGATATCTAAAAGGACTTATCCTAAATACAGTACCAATCATCTAGTACTTACAATTAATATTTTCCAATCACTACTAAATAAAAAATATTGGCCAAAAAGATAAAAATTAATATAAACACAAACACATGCATATACATATATGTATATATATATATATATATAGCGAGAGAGAGAGAGAGAGAGGGTGGGCAATAGGAGACGTGCCTGATCTTCTTTGGTGGGAGCTAAAGGGTTCCCACTGACCTCTGGAATCCGTTTCGTTAATAGCTACGAAACAGCTGCAATTGAGAACTGAAATAGAGAAAACCATGAGAAATCGCCCTTATACTGAATATAAAAACGATTGGTGGAGTAGGGATGAAAACCCCATAACATCATAACATTTTAAATTACAAAAATCCACATACAAGTTTGCAATCCCATATAGATTTCAAGAAAAATATTTACATGTGTCAAGGATTTACAAAATTCTATAAAATAATAAACCCCAATTTCAACTCCGCCATTAACACTCTACCAAAGTTCGAAATGAGCTTTTATTTCATCTATTCTCCACAAATTCAACCTCGAAGATCAGTATATATACATATATATCATATATTAATGAAAAAAAAATAGAAATACAGATTAAATAAAAGAAATCAAAATGAAAGTCAAATCTAGTGTTGTCTCTATACTAGGGTATTGTTTGAGAGTCGATTAGAGTGAACTACCCATTTTAGATCTCGTTTGAGAGTGATCGAACTAGAATCTAAGCACATGAGTGCGATGATGATCAGAGATAGCGAAGAGATATAGCAGATCTGAGATGCTGATCTCTGCGAGTGAGGGTGAGGGTTTGGTTTAAGAGAGAGAGAGAGTATCACCACGGGAGAGGCAGAGAAGATAGGGTTTCAGCCAAGCACTAGGGTTTCGATTGAGGAGGTGAGAGGATATGAGATTTCAGCTTAACAGTGGTTGATTTCTCCCCAGTGCTCAGCCTTCGCCAGTGACAGTGAATCCTACGTCGTCGGCAAAGGAGCTTCAGTGGCGCGCCGGGAGCTTTGTGAGAGGGAAAGGTTTTGTGAGAGCTTCATCGGGCGGGACAACAGGGAGAGATAAATTTCTAAGGTTTCAATTCGTGCAGGCCAAAATAAATTAAAGGGCGGTTAATGAGGAAATAACTTAAAACGACATTGCCTAACACATAAAACGTAAATGCACATTTTAAGACTATTATAAACAGTCCTTATAATTAGCCTAACCCAGGACAGTTATCCTTAAATGTTACTTTTTAACAATTTTATTAAAACCGGACCGGACCGACCGGTTGAACCGGGAACCGGGTGGCCGGCCGGCTGGTTTGAACCTCCAAAACCCAGCTACATGTAAAACCGTTCTCCTTTATAAAAACCGTTCGAACCGCCTGTTAAACCGTCCGGTTTTCGGTTTAAATGAGTTTTAAAGTGAACCAGCCGGGTTTTTTGAAATCTGAATTTGTGGTCAAAATGACATAAATGACCCCGATATTACTATTGGTTAATTGGAAGTTAATTTCTTCTCACAAGTCAATAACGCAAGTATTTTCTTTATAATAAAACTAGATAAGGGATGTTTTTGATATGTAGAAATGTTGGTTTTGATATGTAGAAATGTTGCTTCAGATTTTTATTGCTTGTTTATTTTTTTAAAAAAAATTTATATTTATGCCTTATTTGTTATCTAAAGTTAAATAAATTTAATTACTTGAAAAAAAATGGATTTACTAAATAATGATGAATTGAAACAGTTAAATTAGAAAAAGTGTTTGGAATGCTAGATTTAAAAGTTTATGATTATTGGTTTCAAGAAAGGTTGGTCAAGAAATAATTTTTCTTGAATTGAAACAGTTAAAAGTTTATGAATTGAAACAGTTTATGAATTGAAAGTTGAAACAGTTAATTTGATTTGGACTTTGGAGGAATCTATGGTCAAGAAAGGTTGGCTTTGATATTAAGTTAAACCAGAAAAAGTGTTTGAAAAATAATTTTTCTCTCATTAACTTATTTAGAGAGAGTTGGTTCTATATATACTGATACATTTAGTCTATAAATAGTCTATAAAAATGAGGATATATATGTGGCATTAGATCACTTGGCAAGCCTCTTGAATCAGAGTCAGCAGAATTCACCTGCAAAATAACTTGAGTAGATCTCAAGTTATTTCTTGTTGGCTTATGGGACTTCAAATTTCTTGTAGGCTTATGGGACTTCAAATTTAATGTTTATACTATATACTTTATATTTTACAGGTTGAAGTGTTTAACATTGATGAGAGCAGAGATTAAAAGGATCGGAGATTGGAAGGTTTGGATTTTGGAATTTCTAAAGAGTGAGCTTCAAAGTTTAAAGCATTAGTAAGGTATGTTATTATAACTTAATCTTTGTAGAATTTGGTTAATATATTAAAACTTGTTGAAATGTGAATATCCTTTATGATGTGAATCACTGAATTGATATGTTATATTGGATTATTGGTATGTGATTAACTAATTATGCCATAGTACTAGACTACTAGCTTCCTAGTTGATAGTTCATAGCATTGAAATTTCAAACTTGATGTGTTGATGAACTTTTGAATTATATATGTTAGCATTTTAGCAATATGTTATTACTTATTAGTTATTAGCATTATTCATTGTTGAGATATTGACATATTGTGTGATTAATGATTATAATTTATAAAGAATAGAGATACTTCTAAAAAAAAATTTAGAACTTTTAATCTTTTATAAGATTTGTTTCTATATATTTTTTTAATTTTTTTAAGGTTTTTAATAAATAATAAATATTTTTTAATTATTAATTAATATATTTATGACGTCATGATGACGTCACGGTTCAACCCGGCGGTTCAATCGGTTGAACCGGTTGACCCTTAACCCGGTAACTTTTCCGGTTCGATGAACGTCCGGGTTTTAAAACATTGCTTTTTAACGACTGTTACTTAAAACAGCCCTTAAAAGTCTTACCTTTAAGGACAGTCTCCAAAATCCGTCCTCGTTTTTCATATATAACAACAGTTTTCAAAACTGTCCTTTTATTACTGTCCTCACTGACCATTATTGTAGTAGTGTTATTTTATGCAATGTGATTGTGTAATTGAGAAAAGATTATTATGGACTTAAAACCAATTAAATGAGTTGTGATTGGCCGCATGTGATATGATAGGTTTATATAAATGGGTTGTATTTAAATTTGTTTACAGGTGATGTAATTAATTTGGGGCTTGCATGCCTCTTTTCCCTTTTTTACATTTGTACTTCTCTTTCTCCTTAATCCCCTTCTTCTTTTATATTAAATTGTAATGTACAATTCAAGAAAGCGAGTGGTGGACCATAGGAACATGGTGGAGTCTTGTACGAGAGGAAAGCAAGGACTTAAGAAGGACTTGGTAAGGACATCGAGATCTTATGAAGATTTATTTGTCTCTATGTAATAGTTGCATAGAATTTTATTACGATCACCCAACCTACATTTAAGACCTAGGGTTCATCTTTATGGCTCAAAGTATGAACCCATCCTTAAAAGTCCATAATCAATCCAAAGCCCATATTTATATGTGATGAATGTTAGTTAGGGCGTAGACCTAATTTATTATATGTTCAAAATGAATCCACCACCCTAGCCTCTAGGAGGATAATGGGAGGATAATTGAGAACTAATAATAAAAGTAGGTCTGAATCATTATATATTTGATATAAATAATGCATGTGATGTATGTTTATAAATTGTGATTATAAAATGAGACCGTTTTACAAAAACCCCTTTTTATCACAAAAAAATTAAGTTGTAAGGAAGAGGCCTTGGGCTTTATCCTAGCCTCCCACCATTATAAGATAAGAAAATTGTTTCAAAGTTTATGTTTGGCTGCAGATATTCGGGAACATATCCATCCTAAGGATTCCTCTTATCTTATTTTAATATAGGATATCATAAGATGCGATAATGGTGTATCTCAAGAACCTATTATGTGAGGGATACAACATTTAATTGACCATACTTATGTGAATGGTGGGTGTGACTTAACTAAAATGTACTATCCAAGAAACTATTATGTGAGGATACTACAGTTTAGAGGCTAAAGGATGATTCGAACTTGCTTAAGAGAAGCATTAGGATAAAGAGTTATCCACTCATTAAGGGTTAGTATCCAAGAACCTATTATGCGAGGATTACTAATTCTTAATGAGACCCCAATCCCTACTAAGGAATCTCAATAATGAAATTCCTGAGTCTCATCTAAAGGGAGTATGAGATTTGAAGAAAATAGTGGGAGGTACCGTGAAACTTAAAGACCAAAAGGTTTTATGGTTTATTTAATATGAAATTTATTTTGTTATTTTCTATTGTAGATGGCACCTATAAACCCTCTATCTAGGATTCTTGATGACAACCGTTTAACCGGTCCAAACTTCAATGACTAGATTAGAAATCTCAAGATAGTCTTAGCTGCGGACAAAATAGAATATGTGATAAGATCACCACGTCCCAATGCTTTACCCAAAGGGGCATCTGATGAGGAGCGAAACACTAATAACAAGTGGCTCGAGGATGATGTGCAAGCGAGACACTTATAACAAGTGGCTCGAGGATGATGTGCAAGCGAGGTGCTATATAATGGCATCGATGACCAATGAACTGCAAAAACAACACGAGGTCATTGACAGTTCGCATGCGATCCTAGTGCATATCAAGGAGCTGTACGATTCACAGAGCAGGGTTGTAAGGTACAATACTGTGGGTGAACTCTTCTCTACCAAGATGATGGAAGGAACATCTGTCAATGAGCATTGCCTCAAGATGATCCGTAACATCCACTCTCTGCATGATCTAGGTGTAGAGATTTCATCTGATATGGAGACAGATATTCTGCTTCATTCCCTTCCTGCTAGTTTCAAGCCATTTATCATGAACTATCACATGTCTGATGTGAATGCAAATCTCACCCTAACCGACTTGATGAACATGTTGGTTAATGCTGATGAGACCTTGAAAAATGACTCTAAAGGGAATATTTCGATAATTGATGGAGCTTCAACTTCTAAAATCAAGCCTAAGGGCAAGGAAAAGAAGAAGAAGAAGTCCAACTTTAAACCAAAATGAGGCATAAAGAAGAAAGATAAAGGAAACTGTTTCCACTGCGGCAAGCCTGGTCATTGGAGAAGAAACTACAATGAGTACCTAGCTTCTATGAAGAATGGTTCTTCTAAAGGTACGTCCAGTTATTTATTCATTTACTAATTATGAATTAGTATTCAGCTTTTGGTATATGATACCTAATTGTGTTTTATTGTACAATGTGATTGTATGTAGGAGACGAAGAGAAGCAGAAAGTCGAGCAACCATCGAGCATACTATATTTAGAAAAGATAAAGTGTTGCTGCCTTTGACATTGAAGCTTGATTCTTGACTAGTTTATTTATTTTAAAGAACTTTTTTCATTATTGCCAGTTGTAATAAATACTTCTTTTGAAGTTTTATTTTAGTTTTAAATACTTTGTTTGTTTAAAACAATTATCTATAAGATTTGATATTTTGGATTATCTCTGGCAATTGATTTTAATAGTTCTTTAATTTTTATGAATGCAATGAATGAATACATATGATAGTGAGTATAAGGATTCAACTCAAAAGGATCACATTAATAAATGATTCTTGATTCATTAATTAATATAATCCAATCACCTTATAAATAAGGAGATTAAAGGAATAATACATAAGATGTATAAACTCTATATTTTAGTACTTCATATCTATTTGAATATTTGAAATCGTTCAAATGATTCAAAATAATGAATATTTGAAAGGATCAAATGATTCATATGAAGTAAAACTAAAACAAAATATTAAGAATATTTGGTTGAATCTTATATCACTAATAGACCTTAAAAATGTTAAACGATAGAGTTTAAAGATTATTTGTAAATATAAGATATTTCAAATAAACTTTAAAAGTATGTTTTCTTAAATAAAAAGTTATTAGAAAACAACATTTCCACAATAGTTAAGAACTATACCTTAATAAAACACCAAAAGGAATTTTATGCTACTAAAGGGTTTAATGCATGAAATACCTTGTTTTCAAAAAGGCTAGTGGGAGCTATAATGTCATCAATTATTCTTACCTTTCTTTATAAAGTACATACCTTAAATAATAATGTAGTATTAAGAATTCTATAATCATTATAGGAATTCAAATCTCTTCAAAATTCAATTTAGCAAGGGATTTCATATGAACTCAATATTTTAGAAATATGGAACTCACATAACTAAGAATGTACTTAAATCAATAACAACGATGCTACAATACATTGTTAGCATATATTGATTATTGATTCAGAATAGGGATTCTGAATAGAAACAAGTATATTCTTAAAAGAAGTTTAAGAATGAAATACTTGAATATATAAAGAAATTATAAAATGCCATTGTGGACACCCCATTTTTACCAATTATTTCTACTATGTGTTCATACAAATGATCAACTAGAATAGCTGATCATTGGGTGAGGAATTGGCCTTGTAAAGACCAAATTGCCCAAATTGCCCTTTTCTGAGGAAAAGGACAATTCATTATTTCATGTGTACATTTGGATTGGAATCAACCCATTT
>JAESVK010001181.1:97793-136387 GCA_017140935.1 Hamamelis virginiana
GCCAGCCGTCCAGGCTAGGATGGTCACCAGCATGTTCGAGCCTATTTTGTATTTTTGGCATGTTTGAAACTTTCCCACTTGTTTTGGCCGATTTGGTTTGTTTTTTTGGAATAAATTCGAAGGGTTTTCAGCTGGCAAACCCTAACATGATTAATTCTAAACCCTAGGATCATTTTTTAGAGAATTAAATCCTAACCATTCAAGGATTTGAACCCTAGCTCTATATATACTGCATTATGGAGTTAGAGAGAAAAATGAGGAGAATTTTAAGGTTTTTGGGAGAGGAGGCTACAGATTTTTTTGGCTCTTCATTCTTACACCATTGAAGGGGTAAGAACTCAAGGCTAGGAGCTTGGAGGAGGCTAGCCAAGAAGGAGATCGAAGGGTAAATCCTTAACCTTGACCCTCATTTTTCATGGTTTCTTACATAAGTTTATGAGGCTATGTTGTAAGTCCTCTTGATTTTCATATGATATGAATTCTCTCTTCTTTTTCTTTCTACTATGAGTATGTTTAACATGATAGGGTTAGTTTTATTCGTTATTTCATGTCATATGCATGTTAGGGTTAGCTATATTATTATTTTATGTGATTAAATGTGATTAGGGTTAACTTAGTTAGGGTTTTATGTAAGTATGCATGCTAGGGTTAGCTTTGTCATGATTTTATATGTAGATGCATGGTTAGGACTAGTTTTATTGATATTTTATGTATAGATACATGATTAAAATTAGTTTTATTTTCATTCTATGTGAGTAAGCATGATTAGGGTAGTTTTTATCATTATTTTATGTGAGTATACATGTTAGGGTTAGCTATATTATTTTATGTGATTTTATGTGATTAGGATGCATGTTTAGGGTTGTTTAGTTTAGTTACTATTTTATGTGAATATGCATATTAGGGTTGATGTGTATGATTAGGTTAGCATTGTTGTGATTATTGTTAGTATGCATGTTTAGGATTAGTTAGTTTTGTCGTGATTTTGTATATGCATGCATGAGTAGGGTTAGCTTGGTTGTTATTTTATGTGTGTAAGCATGTTTAGAGTAAAGGTTAATATATTCATGTTGTTATTTAAATCTCATGATAATTGATTGGTGATTTTAATGGTAATATGAGTACGTTAATGTGTATTTTGACATGCGAAGAGTCTTGAGTCATTTTATTTATGCTTTTTACGATTATTTAAACACTCGCCATGGATTTGATTGTTTGAATATAAAAATGTGGACGAGGGAGCGTGCAAAGGTAAGATCCTTCCCTTGTGATATTGATTTGATGGTTTGGATATATAAAATGTGTACGAGGGAGCGTGCAAAGGTGAGATCCTTCCCTTGTGTTTAAATCAATCGTTTAAGCATATTTTGGTGTAATTTTTGACATGTTTTTGCATAGTAATTTAAAATATTCATGTAGAAAGCATGCTAGGACATTTTCACATTTTTTATTCTTTATTTTCATGATTTTTAGAGTGGTTAAAGGTTAATGCTCAATCTGTCCGGATTTGTTTATGCCTTTAAATCACTTCTAAAAATTATTTTAAGGCCAAATCCAACTTAGAAATATGCTTAGGTTCACATAGATTAATTAGTGTGCATTTAGGAGCAATTTCATGCATTTTTAGAATTAATTACATGCTTATTTGTTTAAATTTCAGCATGCATTGCATTAGTATTTTTAGGTTTTTAGATTAACTTTAGGGCTAGTTAGCGACCCTAGGCTAGGAAGGTCACTTGACCTTCCCTAGGAATTTCCTTTGTTGTAAAAGTCACACTCTAATTTGAGTATTGCAATCAATTTAAGAGTCAATCTTCGAGAGATTTCCTAAAAGATTTTTGATGCAATGTTTATGAAATAAACATGATTTTATGAGATATTTGATTATTAAATGATTTTCAAAAGATTTGAAATGTTTTAAAGATTTTTACTTTGGAATGAAATTCCTTCCATATGATTTGTTTTCTTGAAAATCTTTGAAAAAGATTTTTAATTGGAATTGGATTCTAAAGATAAGAATTGTTTTAGAATATTTGGACTTTGAGAAAGTCTTTTAATTTGAAATGATTTTGAATAAATGATTTTGAAAGAATAAAAACTCTCGAAGTTAGAGTCTTGAATTAGGTTGAAATACCTTTGATGATGTGATCGATTACAATAGGAGAATCCTAGGGTAGTCGAACTACGTGGACTTTGATACTTGCTGGGTGATACTAGTAAGTTACGTAGGCGCTAATAGGGCTCAAGTCCGCCCTAGGATGCCCGTAGGGTGTCCTATGTTCTTAGGGTTTGTTTGTATATATTTTTATTATTTATTATTATTAATATAAATAATATAGATAATGCATTTATATCACTATTTTTTTTTGTTGATTAGATTATTTAGGATTGTTTGCATTAAGGATTTAAATAGCCCAAATAAATTAGAAGTCCTTTAATTAGGGCGAGGTGGGTGCCTACAAGCGAAAGCTTGGAACCTTCCCACGTCGTAACCTAGCCCCCGGATCCAACTCTGGTTTGTAGACTGTCTTTTCATTGAAAATGGAGTTTGTTTTGTTTTGATTTCAAAAATAAATTATTTTTTTTTTTATGGTTTCCTTATTCCTTGAAAATAAGGTGGCGACTCCTTTGTTTGTTTTCTAAACCCCCCTAATCACATCGTCCGGTGATGATGTGGACACCTAAAGCCCCGCCACGAGGCTGGTCCACAGCCATTTACTAATTGCCTAAAAGAATGTCTAGTACACAATGTTCTCTTTTGAGAGCATAAGTCTCATTTACTAGTACACCAGAGTTGGCAGCGAATTTTAGTTTAATTACTATTATTGAAAATAATAAATTGCAAAAGGTGTTTGCGTGAATCTTCTTTGCCTTAACACCCATGTGTGTTAGAAGCCTTGTCTTATGAAGACTGGTATCTGATATTATAGTGATTGGCTTAAGTGCAAGTGGGAGATTGTTAGAGATATGCCCTAAAACCAATCCTGAAGGGCATATCAAATTCATATTATATGATAGTAAGAAGGTATAAACTTATCTTATGTGTTCTAACATATATGATAAGGTCCTTGAATAAATGATAAGAGAAATATACATCTTAAATAGTTGAGATAGAGAAACTAATATTTCTCATGTACATTTATTCTAAACAGTTCTTACTCATATGTTTATTAAAGTGGATATTTAATAGGTCGCTAAGAGTAGCACATATTCAAACTAACTCCAATGGGAGGATAGGTAGTCTCTCCTATCAGTGTAGTGACACTATAGTTAATCTGTGGGTGCATATTGGAGAATATGTTCACTGAACTTGATCTACAAGAATATTCCTATGGAGATTATGTCAAAAGAAATATTCTTATGTTACGTCCATTGGTAATCCTTAGACCTGAGACACCATAGTTGTCTTATGCATAGGTTACTAGGGTTTGATAGTATTTTGTACAACCTTATCCATAAAGATGTAATCGATACTCATTGGCCCTAATAAATAATACATGAAGATAGATGAGTGTGCAATAAGGAATCATCACTCTCACTTTTGATGAGAGAGAATGTCAAGATTAGTTTACAAAGATAAGTCTCAATTGAATCTCTGGCTAGAGTGATAGGTAAACAGTGAAAAGAGTTTCACTGCACTTACCTTATTGAGATTATATTTTATGAAACATATATCAAAGTGTTAAGATAGGGTTTGACAGAATACCATACCTATTATCTTAACAGTCACATTAGGGGATGAAGGATTAAGTAATATGAAGGGTTCACATAGTTCTGCTATTCACCCAAACCTAGGGTACATCATGATATGTTGCTAGATGTTACTCATGACTAGTAAAAGCCTATTGATAAAGTGTTATCAATGAGGGAAAAATTGGAATTGTTCCAATTGAACCTTAAAATAGAAAGTTTTTCTTTTTAGGCGACATCGAGATGTCCATGTCCACTGCTAGGTTGGGGTGAACCCAAAGTGTCACACACAATAGGATGTAAGTGAGTTTCTTGAACTTGTGGGAGGGGAACACTCTAATTTATATGAATTTGACTTTAATTATTAATTGTTAATAAGTTAGAAGTCAAAACATGATTAATAAGAGTGTTACTCATCAAATGGATGAATGGTCAAGCTAGCACTTGTAACCAAACATCCCAAAAGAAGAGAAGATATAAATAAAGAGAGGGGAACCCTAGGGCCGTGTGCAAGCATTCATCCTAGGGTTCTCTCTCCCTCTAGCCGTCCTCTCTCTCCCCCTCCAAGCTTGGGTCTTCATAAAAGTTGTGAAAGACAAGAAGGTTCAAGAAATCTTACCCCGTGTGGATACCGTTGGAGGTTTCATACGTTTGAAACTCGTGGTACTTCTCTCACATAAACATATTTTCAAATTCATCATTTTATGCAGTACTTCTCTCACATAAAAACATTTTCAAATTCACCATTTTATGTGGTACTTCTCTCACATAAAAACATTTTCAAATTCATCATGATTGAACTAATGTCAGTGTTTTAAAACTTGCAAATAGCAACATATGGTCAACAAAAGTCAAAATCGGAGTCCCAAATGCATTAGAACTCGAAAAAAAAAGAGTCAAAATTAAGCAAAATTGGCAAAATTGGGCGGCCACATCCTGGTGACCGTCCAAGCCAGGACGGTTACAAGGATGATCCACCTTATTTTGCATATTTTTGGTAATTTTTGATTTCTAGTCCTTTTAGGACTCTGATTTCCATTCAAATTCAATCTTGGACTATAAATAGGACCTCTTAGCAACCTCAACAATCACTCTACATTGGTTTTAAACATCATGGAGACTCTCCCTCAAGTTTTAAGGAGGTTCATGGAGAGAATGACGAAAGAAGACAAAAAAGTGTTTGCTCGCTTTAACTTAAACGCATGCTTCTTTCTTCAACAAATCAAAATGGAAACCACATTCTTCATTGCTGCAAGCCACTTTTGGGATCATATAACTCATGTCTAGACATCCATTTTTGACCATGGGAAGGGTTATGAATGGTTGCCTATGATTTGAAGTGGAATAGGGTGTTGAAGCCCTAAGTTGCCCATAGCACTTTTTTGTGTAGTTAGTTAGAGGTCATTATCACATGTAGGTTTTTAGGTCAGATTGAGTCGGTTCTTTTTGCATTTAGTTTTTAGAGAGTCTAGGAATGTCCTTGCTAAATTTCAAGGCATTCCGAGCTAGGCTTGATAGGAAATAAGGTCTTTTGTGATTTGAAAGGCAGTATTGTCGTTTGGATCACAAAAGCTCTGAATGATTGTCAATCTTGTCCTGAAAAGTCTCGAGGCTTTAGCATGGATATTTAGGATGTGTTTAGTAGCTAAGTTGATCGGTGTCAAGGTCCATCGAGCCTTTGAGCTCATGTTTGGCTCTCAAAGCCCAAAAGGCCCTTTTAAAGCTCATATTAGGGTTTCAACTGAGGATGACCGGGATTCGATCTTTTTTATCAAAACAAAGCCTTCAAAAGCTTTAAAACACTTTCTCAAATGATTTTAAAACTTGTTTCGAGAAGTAGAAATGATTTAGAGAGCGATTGGTTAGCAGATTTCAAAACCATGATTGGGCTTAACAGGCTTAAAACAGCGAATCGGTCGACTTTCTCCTAAAATATTTGACTGAGGTCAATTCATTTTTACTTCAAACAATTTTTAAAACATGGAGAATCGAATCACAATCATTTCGGCGCTTGAATCGTCGAATTTGGACTTAAAACGGGCCCGAAAAGCCGAAAACAGCCGAGACGAGTCAAGAGAGGCCCAAAATAAGTCAAAATTGGGCTGGAGGCTCGATAACCATCCCCCTAGGGACGGCCAACCATCCCCTAGGGACGGCCAACCATCCTAGGGTGGATGGTCACCCGAGTCATTGGTCTATTTTGCCTATTTTTCGAAATTTGAAGAGTTTTGTCCGTTTGGGACTCTCCCAAAGCCTATCTAGCTCAGCTTGGAGCCCTTTGCACGACTTTGGGGACCTTGGAAGACACATTTAGGACCCTTGGATCATTCCCTAGGGTTTTAATGTGAACCATTGATCAATTTGAAGCCTTTTCTATAAATACACCACTTATAAATCAGTTTAGGAGATGGAACTTGGAGGAGAGAGACTTTGGCACTTGAACCAGTGTAACACCCCACACAGGGTAACCCCTATGCGGAAATGCCACAGTGACATAAAACACCAAGCGCTTATCTTTTGAGTAATTTCTTTTTAAAATTAACACCGTTTAAAACAGTTTTTCAAAATAAGCGTGCGGAAGTCTTTAAATAATTTTTCAACATCTCAAAAATTAAAGATAGCGCTGAGTACTAGTTTGTATAATGAGTACAGTCCCGTAATGTACTCGAATTCCAGAAACATCCATTTAGTTTACTGAGTTGGATAGAGTCTCATGCTGATAATGTGTTATCATCTTAAAGAAAACACATAGTAGAAAAATAAACAAACACCAGGATTTACGTGGTTCGGCAAAATTGCCTACGTCCACGGTGAGTCATTTTTATTATTGAGAATCATATTACAAGAATACAATATCTTATTTTCTCAACACATTCAGAAATATTCACATCCTTCCTCATTCTCATATCTGTCAACAAATTTATCATCAGCCAAATATCACATAAATAAATCATCATATCTGTAATTCATTTATATATATTACAGAATATATCCATCACTTTTTCACAATAAATAATTTTACACTACATGCATGCTTTATGCATATGACAGATGCAATGCTCATGCAGTCATACCTGTCATTTTCTCTGTTCTGCTTTTCCTGCAAAACATCAACCATTCACACTGATGGTAACCTTATTTTAGGATTCACCATTTCACCACAATAGATGGCTACCTCATTTTAACCATCTTACCACAACAGCATCCCCGCCTTTTTAGGATGTATATCACCCAGTCCCCGCCTTTTTAGGACCTACCGCGATTGTCACTCATTGACAAGAGGATTTACGTACTGCTTTTAGCAAGGGTGATATATTAGTGCACTAACTGTTTCCAGGATCTTTTGTCCATCGGTGGTATCTCAACTCCTGTTTCCACAGTTACAAAAATAATCATAAATGCATATGATTTTCTATGCAATATATTTCACATGTAACTGTGTCTCATGCCAGATGCAATTATTACATGCAATACATATGGCATACATCTCATATCAACAATTCATGTATGTCAATCATGCATACATTTCATAGTATATCAACTCAACATATATCACATATCAACTGTTATATTAGTGATATACAAATAATTCATTCTGCTCACTCAACTTGAGCCACCACATGTAACTGTGCCACTGTAACACCCCGTACTTCTCCAAGTAACAATATTGTCCGCTTTGCCTGCACGCGTAACATGCACGCCCATATACGCATATTCACATGACAAGTGCACGATTTTATTTTCTTAAAACGCATTGTTACTATGAGATGTATGGAATTTACTGATAAGCCCAGTCACTTTCTCATAACATCATCACCACATGACATATGCCAATTTTATGTGCAATAATTATGGCAAATATCACACGTATGTATTTTATACATAACAATTAACATGCTTCATCATTTTATTCATAATAATAACAGCATGTTATAAACTTTACAAATATCACATGCATATATTAACAGTTTATATATATGCCAATATGATTTCCATAACTTGTATTTCCAAGATCTTTCACTAATCATCCTGATTTTATAAAAATCAATTATTCATGATTTTTAACTATTTTCCAAAGACTCACAATTTGGAAGATAGTTAATTTTCTATCCACATGAATTTTTCTACAAAATAATCCATTCTAGGACACTTGTCTGATTTTTTGTAGAATTTATCAAATTTTGTTAGATTGAAAAATCATACTAGAATAGTCAAAATACAATGAGGTCACATGGTAAGCCTTATGGTGCACCTTCACTATGCTCCATAATTTTCTAGGCTCTTTCATGCCTCCCAAACAGCAACTTTTGTACCCATTAATATCAACTTAATTTAATAGGATTTTTAAAAATAATTCCAAGTCAAAATGATATTCACAACCACTAATTTGCAATTGAGGGTGTATGGTCTACTATGCATCTTCATAGCACAGGATCATACATGCACACTCACGTACATGATACGTCCATATTTTTCAACTTTTTGGCCAACTTTGCACACTTATATCTCCTTCGCTACTCATCCGATTTGGATGATTCAAGATATTATAGAATCTGTGTGATACAAGCTTTCAAAATATAATGATGGTGTATAATACCTCCCATCCGAACATATTTAAAAATGATGCCAAAGTAGGCTAGTTAATAAAATTTCAGATTTTTTTTTCGGCAACTTCATTTCTCAATTTCTCTCACAGTTCACATCCAATTGAAGTGATTCAAAGTTCTAAATTCAAATAAAATCAATCTATACCATATATGTAAAAATCATAATTTTTCGATAAACTATGAAAATACACCTTGTGTCTACTATTAAAGCTTCAAAGAAGCTTTCTCTCTCTAGAAATTCTCATTCACCCATAGGTCTTTTTCCATGATTCTTGTATCTAAAAATCCATAAATTCAAGCTTTGCAATATACTCAAATTTCAGAATTTTCGGACATATACACAATATACTACAAATTTTCAAAGTTTCAGTATTACTAAACTTCAGAAAATTATAGAAATTAATCTACTCATCGGAAAATTCCCAAATTTGGTACACATGATCCTGAGTTGATATAGTTGATGGGAAAAATAGTCCCAAAGTTTCAGCTTTTCATTTTCATATAAAATAAAAATCCAAGATTTGAAATCCCCATATATATATATATATATATGTAAGTCATTATTTCATCATTAAATCATACCATATTCAATCCAAAAATTGAAATATAATTGAAATAGAAATAGTATCTCACCTTACTAAGCTCTGAATTATGAAATAGATTTACCAATTATTCTGCATTTGTGCAGCTCCATCTTCCTCTTAGCTTCTCATTTTTCTCTCATTCTCTTTCTTTTCGTTTCTTTTCTTCTCTCATATTTCTTCCCCTCTCTTCCGACTCTCCCTTTTTCCTCCTCTTTCTCCCTTCTCTTACTCAAAATTGAAAAGGAGATCAAAATCCCCCTCCTAACCTTCCTCCCCCTATCTAACATTCCTTTTGATACCATCTTCTCTTTAATATATTTTTTTTTTTATATTTCTTTCTTATCTTCTTCCGACATCTCACTCTCTCTTATCATCTCTCTCTCTCCCTTTCACTTTTGTCCCCCTTGCCACACACACTATATATATATATATATATATATATATATATATATATATATATATGGAATCAATCATTCACTCAGTTAAAATGCATTCCTCCACCACTTGCCGACACAATAATGCATTTCAATTATAATGCATTTATAATACTCTCATGCACCCTTCTCAAAAAGTGTCCACATGGCACACTATGGCCAACAACAAAATGTCATGTGTGCAATAAATAAAATAAAATAATAACAAATAAGAAAATTTACTATTGTAAATTTCGGGGTCTTACAACCAGCCCCCTAGAACCTTAGCTATATTTTTGGAGGCCATTGGAGCTTGAAGGAGAGAGCAAGGAGCAAGGAAGAAGAAGGCTAGAAATAAGGGTTCTCATCTTTTCATGTATAGAATGTTATGCTTTATAACATAGTTGGATTTTGAGCAATTCTGCATGTTTAAGTCCTAAGTGTTTCTTCTTTTGTTTCTTCTCCTTCTTCTTTTTTTTTCTTTTTCCTCTATATTTCTCATAATGTATAGGAAGGTTCATGCATGAATATATGTGTAGGTTACATGTTAGTAGTAGTTTTGAGTCTCTTGTTTATGGAGTTATATATCATGCATAAAGTTTGAGTCTTTAATGTGGTATGAGTATGTTAGTTCTTAAGGGAATTTTTATAGTATGTGTATGAGTTTCTTTTATGATTATAATACATGTTAGGAGTTATTTTGATATATTTTATTTTCTGTTTTGGGTTAGTAATGCATCTTGCTAGGAAAGTTTGAGTCTTAGGTGTCAATAGTCATTGTTAGGATGCTAGAAGTAGTTTTAGGCATTGTGTGTCAAGTTTAGTATTATTCTTGTTTTATTTCAATCAAGTTTATCATGTGGAATACCTTGAAATGATTGATGTATGAATTGTGTTCGAGGAAGCAAGCAAAGGTAAGTTCCTTCCCTTGTGGTAGACTTAGCTGTTTTGAGTATGATTTATATTATTTCTTGATTGATTTACATAAGGGTTTTAGTCTATTGTGATAGAATGCATGTTAGTATTTTTGCTTGATATTTTGTGTAGGTTAAGAATGGTTTTCAAGCCATTTTAAGTGAGTATTCAAATCTGTCCAGATTTGAATATATACTTTAAAGGGACTTTTTTATCATTTTTAAGTCACATTTTGCATTATATATAGTAATAATAGCATATCATATTAGATTGCATCTTATTTCATCTCCACATTTTTTTTTTTTTGTTTCCTTGGGTTTTAATTCATATTTGGAGTCACTTTCAAATATATCCAGAAATTGAAAGTAGCTTTAAAATGGGTTAAAAGCCATTTTTAGGGTCAAATCAATCTAGAAATATGCCTAGGATAATTAGATTGCATTTAGGACCTTCTCATGCATTTTTATTAATTGTTTTATCGCATTTTTCATGCATTTTCAGAATTTCCAGCAAGTGTGCATTTAGTATTTTAGGTGTTAGACTAACTTAGGATTAGTTAGAAACCCTAGGATTAGGGGGGTCACTTGACCTCACTTAGGATTCCCCTTTGTTGTAAGAATTACACTAAATTTAGGATTCTAGTGAGTTTATGATCCTATTTTCGAGAGAATTTCCAAAATTAATGTTTTATTAAAATTAATCCACAATTAATTGAATCCCAATGAAATTGGAACTCTGAGTTTGATTTGGAATGAAATTCCACCCTTTGAAAAGATTTGATTTGGGATAGAATTCTCACTTTGAAAGAATTGTGATTGGATAAGAATTGTGTTTTAAAAGGAGTTCCAAATTCGTTAGTGTTAGCCTAAATGGTTCCAATCCAGCATAAGTTATATGGTTTTAATGATAACAAACATTTGCCGCTGTGTTATCCAAATATCTTGTGCTTAAATGTTAAATTTGTAAGACAGATTTTCAAGATAGACAGGAGCAAACAAATGGACAACAAATCCATGAATTGGAGGCTCAAGTATTGAAGATGTTACTATTCCCAGAAAACTGTTTTTCCCTATGAAAAATTTGGCTAAGTATGAAAAATGAATTTTTGATATATTGAGTTTTTCAAAATAATTTTTGGCGGTAATTGATCCCTATATACTCATTAACTGAGTACAGCCTTGAGGTAGCTTTTATACGTGGTATATAATACCTTACTCGATAGATCAATTTTTGACACTGTTCACGAAAATTATTTTTTGTACTAAAATTGATTTTCTACATTTTGATTTATTGGGAATTTGATTTTCTAGTATTTTCCATTGAATCCAAATGGGGGTACTTCCTTATTTACATTGTAATCCAAGTGTTCTGCAGGAATAGTTGGCAGGTTACTGTTGGAGTAATTGTCAAAGCTGCTGCTGCAACATTTGACATTGTGAATGCTGATTCAAACATGGCTGCACCTCCAAACGGATTTGTTGCATTTTTCAAACCAGTTTGAATCTGCAGATTGCCAAGACGCTCCTCCTAGACGCTCCAACGTATAGCTGATTTCTAAGGCTATAAATACACTTGCCATGAAGCTTAATTCTACACCCAATCATATACACTATTACAGCTTACAAGTGTTCATCATTCTTGAGTGATTCAATTCCTGTATTTCTCTCTATGAGCAAATTAGTTTAAATCTTTGAGAGATATTATTGAGAGCGTATTTGATGTATTCTCAGTGTTGTTGAGAATCATATTGGTGGTCATCCATATTCACTTGTATTTCTTGTGAATTTAAGGTTTTGTATAAACCTTGTTCGGTGAGAGTCTTCCACTGTGAAAGAAGGCTGTGTAAAGGTTTGAATCTCCACCGAAAGTGAGATTGATAGTGGATTAATCCTTGAGACGGAGATCTTGAGGCGTGGACGTAGGCGGAGACCGAACCACGTTAAAATCCTTGTGTTTGAATTTCTCTAACTCTATCTCTTGCATTTAAATTTATTTACTTGATTTATATTTTGCTGAGTTGAGATTTAATATTGCATTCTAGTTATTAAAAGTTTGAGTTTTCAAAAACACTCTATCCCATTTTTAAATTAGTTTTTAAATTGCCAATACTCTATTCACCCCCCCTCTAGAGTATATTTTGGGCCAACAGTTAGAAGTCTATTAATTGAAGATTATTTTCTAAAAAGAATTTCAAATTGATAAAAACTCTCGAATATAGAATCTTGGATAAGATAAAATTCTAATGATAGTGTAGTTCATTATAATAGGAGAATCCTAGGTTTTTGAACTACGACGGACTTTGATCTCTATCAGGACACTGGTAAAGTACGTAGGTAGCCAATAAGGCGCAAGTCCAATCTTAGGTTGACTATGAGTCTCCTAAGGTCTTTAGGATTGTATTCGTATTTTTTCTTATTATCTATTATTATTATTATTATTTATATTTTGTGGTTGATTAGATAATTAAGATCATTTGTGATAAGATTTTGATAAGCCCAAAATTAATTTGGAGACCTTTAATTAGGGTGAGATGGGTACCTTCAGGATGCGTCCTGGAACCTTCCTATCTCATAACTTAGCCCCCGAATCTAAATTTTGGTTCGAAGATTTGCTTTTCCTTAAAATATGGAGTCACTGTTTTATTAAAAATAAAATTCTTTGTTATGGTTTCCTCATTCCTTAAAAATAAGGTGGCGACTCCTAGTTTTTATCAAACTCCTTTCCTTTTTCAAAACCCAATCTAAAGTAGACTCCCACAAGGATGATCGGGATTGGATGATCTTGAGTGAATAATAAAGAATGATAATTGAGTAGATAAAGAGAAGGATATATAGAGAAGGATAATGAGTTATCTACATCCATAATGGTAGTGAATCCAATTCCAAACTCAACACAAATAAGTGAACCGAGTCGGGTGGTTCACAGATTGGCGACTTTACTGGGGATGTCGAGGGCTAAACTCCAAGTAATTATTTTTGGGCTTATCAATTTCTTAATTAATAAAATCAACCACTAGCATTTGCATGACTGTTTGACTTTGATTGCTATATATGTGCGCATTGATTCTGCATGTTTAGGACCGTTGTATGCTAAGCCATCGATGAACCTAGCCCTGGGTCCAGTCTCTTTGAGTCTTGGGTTCCATGTATGCAAAAGCCATCACTCTTCTTGCCACGTACCCTCGGGTACATCAAACGGACCAATCACATACTGTTGGACCCACGCGACATTCCTGATGTGACATGTAGTTAGGTATATCGATTGGATCGAGCGAGTAAGGGACACTCAGCTACCCTTTGCATTAGTCCATGTAGACTGTCTCCATAGGACACATACCCTACATCGCCTTTTCACACACTATTGTAATGTTATGCTGCCGGATTAACCTCTCAATTTTGATTGAGCCTTGATTGTGAAGTATGAGAAGCATTAGGACCTGGATTTGTAGGACTAGACCTTTATGAAATGCCTCAAACTCTTAAGGAGAGCGTCCTCAAAGAGTCAAGGTATCTAATGAAGGCTAGTACCCTATATGTTCATGAGTTTAGGCCTTGGTAGCGTTATGCTGTCAAAATTATTTTGTTCATTAGTGGGCCTTAGAAGATGGGATTGGTGTGTGGGCCTTCAGCCTATACTTTTAGACCGTTTGTCCATCTATGGATCTTGTAGAGAGAGAAAGTGAGAATTGTGCGGGCTTTAAGTCCATATTTTATAGGTCTGTTCATTCTGAGTGACTTTACTGGGGGCTTATTTCCCTAAGATTCCCTTGGCTGCCTCACGTGCTTTTGGTGTGAACCTTTATCCTTTTCAAAGGAATATCCTAGAAAGTAGGGGCTTTGTGAGTTTTGTAAAATATCTTTCTTTTTCAAAAGCAATCATGGGGCTTTAAATTGATTTCAAAATCTTCACTTCCTTTTAATAGCATTCTGGCTTGGATAGTGACTCTAGTGGGCCTGTATTAAGTATTGATTCGTCTGTTGATTCCGATATGGCTAACAATGAAGAGATTCCCCCTACCGCTACTGTTGTGACCGTTAAGTCTGTCATGAAAAGATTTGAAGCCCTAGAAAAAGCCTTTAAAGGATTCCGAAGGTCTGATAACTTGATGGACATGACCTCACTCTCCTTATTCCCGAAAGCCCGCTTACCCAGCCACTTCAGGATGCCGGAATTGGAAAAGTTTGATGGGATGGTGTAGACATCCATTTTTGACCATGGGAAGGGTCACTAATGGTAATAGGGTGTTAAAACCCTAAGTTGCCAGTTTTACCCTTGTGAGTAGTTAGACAGAGGTCATTATCGCATGTAAATTTTTAGGTCAGATTGAGTCGGTTCTTCTTGCATTTGGTCTTTAGAGAGTCTAGGAATATCCCTGTTAAATTTCATGGCATTCTAAGCCAGGCTTGATAGAAAATAAGGCCTTTTGTGACTTGAAGGGCAACACTGTCCTTTGAATCACAAAAGCTCTGAATGACTGTCGATCTTGTCTCAGGCGGTCTCGAGGCTTTCGCATAGATATTTAAGGTGTGCTTGGTAGCTAAGTTGATAAGTGGCAAGATTCATAGAGCCTCTGGGCTCATGTTTGGCTCTTAAGGCTCAAAAAGCCCTTTTAAGCTCAGATTAGGATTTCGACCGAGAATGACTGGGATTCGATCTTGTTATCAAATCAAAGCCTTCAAAAGCTTCAAAACACTTTATTAAAATGTTTTAAAACTTGTTTCGAGAAGAATAAATGATTTCGAGAAGAAGAAACGATTTCGAGAGCGATTGGTTAGGAGATTTCAAAACCCTAAAAGGGCGCGATAGGCCCAAAACAGCTAATCGGCTTGGTTTCTCTCAACCCCTTGACCATGGTTAAGGTTTTTCATCCTCAAACTCTTCTAGAAACATGGAGAATCGAATCACGATCATTTTGGCGCTTGAATCGTCGAATTTGGACTTGAAACGGGCTCGAAAAGTCGAAAACAGCCGAGACGGGTCGAGAGAGGCCCAAAATGGGTCAAAATTGGGCTGAAGCTCGACTGACCATCCCTCTCCGGACAGTTGGACGTCCTAGGGTGGATGGTCACCCTAGCCAATCCCCAGATTTCACTTTATTAAGAGTTTTTTGACTTCTAGTTGCTTTGGGACTCTTCCGATGGCTCTTTGTATCAGTTTGGGAGGCTTAGCTCGACCAAATCAGACTCTAGGGACCTTGGAAGACTTCATTAGAGCCCTTGGATCAATTTTGAGGGTTTTAATGATAGCCATTGATCAAAATAGAGGCCTCTTCTATATATACCTCACTTACAAATCAATTTGAGAGGACTAAGATGAGAGATATTGGGATCTTGAAGTCTCTAGAGCCACAATCAGCCTTAGCTAAGAAATTGGAAGCCATTGGAGCTTGAAAGAGGGAGCTAGAAGCAAGGAAGAAGAATGCTAAAGGTATGTTTAAGTACACCATTGATCTTGTATTGAACTTTTACATAATATAGTTTGATTTTAGGAATTTTTGGGTAGTTTGCATATGTTAGTCTTCTTCTTCTTTCATACTTTAGAAATCATCTTTAGTTTGGGTATTCATGATTAGGAGTATAGGGTTGATTGTTATTGCATGATAGGTTTTAATATGGTAGCATGTGAGTTTCTGTATTTAGTAGTTTATTACATAATAAGATGATTAGTTTAAGAGTTCATGAGAAAGGTTCATCCTTTCACATGTGTTAGGTTAGGTAATATTTGCATATTAGTAGTTGTTTTCTAATATAAAGTATGCATTTCTTATGTTATTCAATGATATGACTTGATGCATAAAATGTATGCTCGATATTAGGAATCTTATTTTAGCATGCATGTTAGAGTATGATAGTTGCTTTTTTTACTTGGATATATGATTACATGTGTTTTATTATTCACCATAATGTATGGTTCTTTATGAGAATAGATGTGATCATAGTTCATATTGAAAATAGCATTGTTTGGTGTCTTTAGAATGTTTTTCTTTTGGTCATTGTTTTGCATGAGTAAGAGTCTTATGTGAGAGAGATAGCTTCTTTATTGCTTTGTATGAACAAATGCCATCATATATTTCTTGTGCTTTGATTGATTTATTATCCTTGGTTCGAGGGAGCTTGCAAAGGTAAGTCTCTTCCCTTGTGGTTAACTTAGACATGTTTGATAGTATGAAGTTCATATTTTAGACTAAAGTTGTTACTTTTAGCCATTTTTCAGCATGTTTGCATAGTAGCTTGCATATGTCATAATAGGGATGTTTTTTGCATGTTTTAGTATTCGATTTAGGTAATTTTAGGCATATTTAAGTTGCTGTCCAGCGGCTTATATATCCTTTAAATACCTTTATTTAATACAATTTTTAGGCATTTAGGTTAGAAATCTATGTTAGGATGATTTAGAAAGGATTAAGGTCACATTTGCATTCATGATAGATTTTCTTATCCATTTTTGTTGTTATTTAAACATAGAAGCATGTTAGGATTCCCTTTGGTAGTTAGGGACAAGTAGGAAAGGCGTCTAAAGACATAGGTGAGGTGTCCTACCTCCTTAAGACTCCTTTAGGATAAGGTCCTACCTTTAAATATTATTTTCAAGTTTGGTTAGGAGTCTAGTCTAGAAGAGACTACTTTAAAAATGAATTGGATGGAAGTATGATTAGAAAAGAATTGTGTTTAGATAAGAAGTCTCTTTAGATTAGAATTCTAAGTAGACTTTAAAAGATAATTAAAGGTAATTCCCTATCTTAGGATGAGTCCTAGGTAATCGAACTACGTGGACTTTGATTCTTGTCAGGCAACTGATAAGGTACGTAGGCGCCAATAGGGTTCAAGTCCAATCTTAGGATGACTCTGTGTCTCCTAAGGTCTTTAGGATTTTTGTTTACTTTTGTATTATCTATTATTATTATTATTATTCATATTTTCTGTGGTTGATTAGATAATTAGAAATGTTGTGATGAGATTTTGATAAAGCCCAAAAGTAATTAGGAGACCTTTAATTAGGGTGAGGTGGGTGCCTACAAGGAGTTCCTTGGAACCTTCCCACTTCATAACCTAGCCCCCGAATCCAACTTTGATTCGAAGACCATGCTTTTCCAATATATGGGGTCATTGTTTTATTGAAAATAAAACTCTTTTTTATGGTTTCCTTGTTCCTTAAAAATAAGGTGGCGACTCCCAGTTTTTTGCAAACACTTATCCTTTTTCAAAACCCAATCTTGAGTGGATAATAGAGAAGGATAAATGTAGATAATAAAGAAGGATAAATCGAGACGGATAAAGATCATCCACAATCCACAATGATTCAAAAGTGAACGGCCTCCAAATCCCTTAGGTCGCTGGTTCACAGATTGGCGACTCCGCTGGGGATGTCGAGGGCTAAACTCCAATTAATTATTTTTGGGTTTTTAATTTCTTAATTAATAAAATCAACCACTGGCATTTGCATGACTGTTAGACTTTGATTTCTGCATTGTGTGTGCATTGACTCTGCATGATAGGATTGTTGTATGCTAAGCCAATGATGAGCCTAGCCCTGGGCCCAGTCTCTTTGAGTCTTGGGTTCCATGTATGCGAAAACCATCATTCTTCTCGCCACGTACCCTCGGGTATATCAAACGGACCAATCACGTAATGTTGGACCCACGCGGCATTCCTGATGTCACATGTGGTTACGTATATCGATTGGACTGAACGAGTAAGGGACACTCAGCTTACCCTTTGCATTAGTCCATATAGACTGTCTCTTTAGGAGAAGATATGAGGTGTGGGTTTTAGCCCATATCCTTTGGATATAAGGTATAGGTTTGCGGTGAGTTCGAGACGTGGGCTTTAGGCTCATCTTTATAGGATAGAATGTGAGAGTGTTTGAGGTGAGATTGGTATGTGGGCTTTCAGCCTATGCTTTTAGACCGTTTGTCCATTTATGGGCTTTGTAAATTGAAAGTGAGATTTGTGTGGGCTTTAGGTTCATGGTCTAGAGTAGGATCTTTAGGTCTACACCTTCGATGAATACTCTTAACCCATAAGGAAAGTGTCCTGAAGGTTGGGATAGTTGCCAAAGGTATAGTCCTTATCCTTTATTTGTTCCTGGGTCCAGACCCATTATAGTGTTTTGCTACCGAGTTGTCATGCCTGTTTGTGGGCCTTATACTTAGAGAGTGAGCTTTGTGCGGGCTTTAGGCCCATGATCTCGAAAGTTTAGTGGTCCTTGACCATTATTGATCTTTGTTTGGGATACCCGTCAGAAGTATAGTCCATATACCCATCATCTCTCTACTTACCCCTATGGTAGGATTATTGGTCGCACCACGGTGAGGGAGGTTAATTCCCCACCATGCGCCAAGATTTAATTGTATTTATAGGACCACACTCAACGGAAATTTAACCTCAAGTCGCAAGTTAGAGTGAGTGCGGGTCGTCCACAGAGAATATGGTTGAATCAAGTTTAAAGTAAATAAGAAGCTATGCTAGTGATTGCGATTCAAAGGTGATTGATTGGTTGTTGATTAAGGTCCTAATAAGAAATTAAAGACGCGCTAGATTAATTTAAAATAAGATAAAGTGGAGAAAGGTAATGGGGATTGGTTCGGATTAGGGCAAGTCAATAATCACCGATTGTAATGTGAAATGCTATTTAACATGGGATAATGGTAACCTATACTACAAGAATAAGTTAACCAAAATGATATGAATGATTAAGTGTATAACGATTAATCAAAAGCCATAAACTATCAGAATCGAACGATAATGCATAACCTATGCTAATGATCAAACCACCATTAACTCAATCATTCATTAAAGTATGCACCACTTGTATTTGTATGAAATAGTAATCACAGAAAACTAAAACATATTGAGATAAAAACGGTTTAAAGCACTAGGCTCTCAAATACAAGTCTATCCCAAAGTTAAATAACATTAATTACAAAATGGTGACTAAAAACCTCAACCAAAATCCTTGCCTCACCCCATCACCGAGTGACCTAGCCGGCCATAACGTAGATCGGCGATCCGTAGATGCTCCTCATCATCATAGTCAAACTTGGGCCTATTTGGAGTAGGATGGATGGTGATTGGCTACCTAGAAAGTGCCAAGAAAAGCACTAAAAACCAAAACCTAACTTTATGAGCAACAAGACAAAAACCAAGCTTGCTCTCTCTCCTCTTAAAGTTGCATTTATACTCCCATAAAAGTCAAGGAGCAAAAAGACCAATGTATCCCTCAAATTCCAAATTATTACAATAAAACTTAGCATAAAAAACGGAGCAGGCAGCCATCTATCGATAGCGTGCAGGGCACCTATCGATAGATGCTGCGAAGGTCAGCTGCGAATGAACATCCTCGAAGAATCTCTATCGATAGCGGCATGAACAGCTATCGATAGAGAATGCGGAAACAGGAATCGCCTTGGATCTGGAAGGGCATCTATCGATATATACAAGAACCGCTATCGATAGATGCTGGAAATGAGGCCGAGAATGAGAAGTCAGAAGCCGCTATCTATCGATAGCTTGTCGCGCCTATCGATAGATCACAAAATAATTTCCAAATTTGAAGGTCCAGAGGCTGGCATATATCGATAGCTTGCTGCGCCTATTGATAGCTCACAAAATGAATTTCCCAGATGCGAAACAGAAGCCGGCATCTATCGATAGCGTGATCCACCTATCGATAGATGATCCTCGAAATGCTTTTTATTGAGATGCAGTGACTGTCATCTATCGATAGGCCAATGCATCTATCGATAGATGACCCAAAAATTCTCCAGAAATGCCCAGCTTGGTGCTCAATGCCTCCTCGACGCTGTCTCAACCTTCGACTGCGAGTCGCGCTTCATCGGAAAGCGAATTTGGGCTTCAAAATGCCAAAAACCTATAATGCACAAGAAAACAAGACAAATGAATATCTTAACAAAACCTAGCGATTTACACCATCATTAGCGTGCATTTGGGTCTAACGACTATGAAATTAGAGCATATGATTGCGAGCAATCAATTATGCAGCCAAATTTTCCTCAATTGCCCTTACATGTTTGAGCAAGATAAGTATAGAACCCATAGATTGTAGGGCAATTAGGTCTATTCCTCTTTTGTTACCTTTAGGCTAGTCTCCTACGAGATTAGAGTGCCAATCGGGGCTTGCCCCATTGCCTGTGGGCCGTGGCCCATTGTAGTGCTATGCTACCAAGTGATCCTTATATGCCTTTGGGCCTTGGAGGTAGAAAGTGAGAATTGTGCGGGCTTTAAGCCCAGGTCTGTTCATTCTGAGTGTCTTTACTAGGGGCTTATTTCCTTAAGATTCCCTAGTCTACCTCACGTGCTTTTGGTGTTGTGAACTAGCCCTTTCTGCGGGGGGGCCGCTCGTCCACGTCATCACTGTGCGTGATTAGGGATTTTTAGAAAACACAAACAAAGGAGTCGCTACCTTATTTTTAAGGAATAAGGAAACAATAAAAACATTTTTATTTTCAATAAAACAAAACAAACTCCATTTCTATGAAAAGACAGTCTTCGAACCAGAGATAGATCCAGGGGCTAGGTTACGACGTGGGAAGGTTCCAAGCTTTCACTTGTAGGCACCCACCTTGCCCTAATTAAAGGACTTCTAATTTATTTGGGTTATTTAAAATCTTAATGCAAACAGTTTTAAATAATCTAATCAACCAACAAAATAGTGATATAAATGCAATACTCTATATTAATAATAATAATAATAAATAATATACAAACAAAACCTACAAACCTAGGACACCCTATTGGCATCCTAGGGCGGACTTGAGCCCTATTAGCGCCTACGTAACTTACTATTGTTACCTAGAAAGTATCAAAGTCCACATAGTTCGACTACCCTAGGACTCTCCTATTGTAATCAACCACATCATCTAAAAGTATTCAACTTAATTCAAAACCCTATCTTCGAGAGTTTTTATCCATTTGAAATTATTTATTTGAAATCATTTCAAATTAAAAGACTTTCACAAAATCCAAATATTCTAAATAATTCTTATCTTTAGAATTCAATAAAAATTGAAAATATTTTTCAAAGATATTTCAAGAAAACAAATCATATTGGGAGGAATCTTATCTCAAGATAAAAAATCTTAGAACACTTCAAATTCTTTTAAAAATCATTTAATAATCAAATCTTCCATAGAAATCATATTTATTTCATAAAAATCACATTAAAACCCTTTTTAGAAAATCTCTCGAAGATAAACTCTTAAATCAATTACAATACTTAATTCAGATAATAATTTTTACAACAAATGACAGTCCTAGGGAAGGTCAAGTGACCTTCCTAATCATAGGGTCTCTAACTAACCCTAAAGTTAATCTAGAATCCTAAAATACTAATGCAATGCATGCTGTCATTTAAACAAATTAATCAAACATACATGAAATTAATTATAATCATGCATGAAAATGCTCCTAAATGCACACTAATTCCACTATGTGAACTTAGGCATATTTCTACATTGGATTTGATCCTAAAATGAATTTTTAGAATAATTTAAAGGCATAAACAAATCCAGACAGATTTTAATATAAACTTTAAACCATTCTAAAAACCCTAAAAAAATAATGAAAAATCATGGAAATGACCTAGCATGCATCCTACATGAATATACTACGAGACAATACAAAGAAACTATGTAAAAATAGGCTTAAGAATGATGATTAAGCTACTTTAAAGCATATATTCATATCTGGACAGATTTGAATACATGTTTAAAATAGCCTAAAAATCATTATTAATCCATGAAAAACAATAAATAAATATCCTAGCATACAATCTAACATGCTCGATTAAATTACTATGCAAAAACATATCAAAAACTAAACAAAAACATGCTTTAAACAATTATTTTAAACACAAGCGGAGGATCTTACCTTTGCACGCTCCCTCGTACACAATTCATATATTCAAATCATCAAATCCACATCAAGTGCTTAAATAATCATAAAAAACATGAAAAATAATGACTAAAGACTCATCGCATGCCAAAATAATGCATTAACATTCTTACATAATCATTAATATCACATGGTTATCAAATGAACACCATAAGATTTCAACAATTATGTAAACATATTAACACTTACCCTAAACATGCTCACATACATAAAATAATAACAAAGGACTCATCCTAAACATGTTTAATCACATAAAATCATACCAAATCTCATCCTAAGCATGTTTAATCACATAAAATCTCAATAAGACTCATCATAAACATGCTTAATCACATAAAATCATACCAAATCTCATCCTAAGCATGTTTAATCACATAAAATCACAATAAGACTCATCATAAACATGCTTAATCACATAAAATCATAATAAGATTCATCATAAACATGCTTAATCAAACCTATATGCTCCTAAACATATGAATATACTATTATCCTATATAAAAAAATGAACTACATCTTATTCATGCAAACATTTTAAACAAATACCATGGACAATCAAACTTAAGCTAATATGATCCTATCATGCATAAACAAATAAGAAACTATCCCAACATAATAAACAATCTCATAATATAAAAAAAAAGACGATTCATCTCTCATGAAAATCAAAAGAACTTACACCATAGCACAAGAGATTTATATAAAAAAAAAAAAAAAAATCAAGGAAACAAGACTAGGATAGAACATTTACCCTTCTTCTTCCTTCTTGGCTTCCTTCAAGCTTCAAAGCTTTAATTCATTCATCTCCTTTCCTTCTTTTCCTCTGATTCTCCCTTGAATGATGAACCAAAACACAGTAGCCTCTCTCTAACCTCTTGAACCTCTCCTCATCTAACTCTATCAAAGTGTACTTATAGAGTTAGGGTTAAAAACCTTGAATGGTTGGGATTAATTCATCTAAAAATCATCCTAGGGTTTAGAATAGTTCATCATAGGGTTTGCAAGCTGAAACAAGTTCGAATTTATTCAAAAAAATCGAACAAAGTCGGGCAAAATGGGTGGGAGAGTCCCAAACTTTCCAAATTCATAAAAAGAACTCGACCATCCTGATGGCCATCCAAGGCCTGGATGGCTAGCCGTCCTAGCTTGGATGGTTGTCAGTCCTAGGTTGGACGGTCACCAGGTGACTTTCCCCCAATTTACCCTATTTTCAAGGGATTTTCGTATTTTTGCCATATCTTGCTCAATTTGAATCCAAATTCAATGAGCCAGGTGTCAAAACGACCGTGCTTTGATCCTATACATTCCTAGAAGGGTTTTGGGTAAAACATTCTTGACCATGGTCAAAGGTTTTAGTAAAAAGTTAGTCGATTGACTCGGTTGTGCCAAATTTGGTCATATGACTATTCCTTGTTTTGTAAAATTGATCAATTAGGCTCAAACCACTTCCAAAAACATAGTTTTAATATGAAATTGGTACTTGTAAACATATTTTGAAGATCTTTGATTTTGGTGAAAAAGACCAATTCATGGTCAATTTGAATAAAACCCTAATTCGGCTCATTCTTGCCCGTATGATCAATTTTGGGCGAATCCATTTCAACCATCCAAAAGTTCAATTGACACTCCGAATATACTCCTCACATCCATATAAACCCCATGAAACAATTCGTTTCGAATTCGGAGGTCATTCGGAAATTATATGAGAAAAAGGACGAAAATGCCCCTCAAGTCGCAAAAACCCTAATTACCTATCGAGCTCTTATCAGAATGACATGAAAATTTACAGGGATGTTCTAAGACACCTTAAAAGTCAAATAAAATACAAATGAATTGATTCCAATTCAAATGTACACATGAAATAATGAACTATTCATTTTCCTCGAAAAGGGCAGTTCGGGAAACTTGGTCTTTACAAGTCCAATTCTCCACCAAATGATTAACTCTTCAAGTTAATCATTTGCATAAACATATGATAAAACAATTGGTGAAAATGGGGTGTCCACAGGTGTGAACCTTCATCCTTTTCAAAGGAATGTCCTAGAAAGTAAGAACTTTGTGAGTTTTGTAAAATATCATTCTTTTTCAAAAAGCAATCATGTGGCTTTAAATTGATTTCAAAATTTTCTTTTCTTTTTAGAGCATTATGGCTTGGATCATTGACTCTAGTGGGCCTGGGTTAAGTGTTGATTCATCTATTGATTCCGATATGGCTAACAATGAAGAGGTTTCCCCTACTGGTACTGTCATAATTATGTCCTCCAAGGAAAGAATGGAAGCCCTAGCTCAAATGGCCGACAATTTCCTAACCCTAAAAGCAACCCAAGATCTATCTGAAAAGATGGAGCTGAAATAGGGGAATCATCCCTTAAGCCTAAGCCGATCTTTGAATCCGTTAAGCCCATGGACCTGGATAAGAACCCACAACCCAAAAATCCTTTATACCTTGCCAAAGAGCCTATTCTCCTGAATAGTAGGATTGAAGCTCTAGAAAAAGCCCTTAAAGGATTCCGAAGGTCTGATGACTTGATGAAAAAGCCCATGGACCTCACTTTCTTTGTTCCCAAAAGCCCGCTTACCCAGCTACTTCAGGATGCCGGAATTGGAAAAGTTTGATGGGATGGGTTGTCCTAAGATCCATTTAAAAATGTATGTGAGAGTCATGCATCCCCGTGGGGCTGATGATGAGTTACTAGCCCAAATGTTTCATGAGTCGCTTGTTGGATTTACTTTGAAATGGTTCTTATATTTGGATGAGTCTAAGATAAAGATGTGGGAGGACGTTTGCATTGAGTTTATTAGCCACTACCAGTACAATACGGAAATTGATGTCACTCGTTGTGATTTGGAAACAACCAAGCAAGAACCTTATGAAACCTTCTCAGCTTTTATTATGAGGTGGAGGCCTAAGGCCTCTCAGATGATCAACCGACCGACAGATGAATAACAAATCCAAATGGTACTCAAGAGTTTGTTACCCGTCTATCGCAAGTATCTCTTTGCACAGTATTTTTCCAATTTCAAAGCCCTTGCCGGGGCTAGAATCCAAGTCGAAGACGCCCTTACTAAAGGAGCCATCGAAGTCGAACCATCTCTCAAAAGATAATGAACCTTTTTCGAGGAAGAGTCAAGTGATGAAGTCAATACCATTATCCCACCCACATTGCCTTCCAATGGAAAAAATCCACCCTGCCAATTTGCTGATTTCCACGTGTCGTTGGATCAAATCCTCGAGATATTGAAAGATTAAAACCTTTTGCAACCCCTCAAGCCAAGGCCTCTCCCTAAGTCCATACCCAAGTCTTTCAATGAATATGAATACTGCAATTTTAATCAATACCCAGGCCATTCGACTAACTAGTGCTTCCGCCTTCGCCATGAAATTCAAGATCTGATTGACCACGGAGTTGTCTCTTTGCCCAATTTCTCTAATCATTAGCTTGAGGCCACCACCGCACCCCTTTCCAATGGATCCCTTGACGGAGAACCTTAGTGAGGGCCCATGAAAGATGAAGAGTTGTTTCTTCCGAGTAGTAGATTATAAGATTTTGTTTGTGCTTCTTTTGAGTAGTGTAGGATTTCAGTTTTCATTTTCAATAATAAGTGTTTCCCTAGCCCGCTTCTGCATCTTCTTTGCATTGTCTTCCTCTATGGATGTTTATGGCATGGATATAAATCTTAAGAAAAACGTCTCTCTGGAGCTTGTTGAGCGAAGGATTATGAGACAATCAACCTACATGAATTAATTGGAATCAATTGTTTAGGGACAAATGACTTGTCTAAGATAATTAAGATTGGGCCAACAATTTTCTCACAAGAAAAAAGAAATCAATTGGAAATCATGCTTAAAGCAAACTTGAAAAACTTTTAATTTTAAAGACAATATATCCTGCGATAGCCTCGTTGTGGTGTGACTACCTTTCATTCATTCTGAAGATAGATCAAGAAAAAGTTAAGAAAGATGAAGCTGGAGAGATGAAATAGGATAGATTAGTAACTAGGGACTGATTCTTCCCAAATTGAATCAACCCATAGTATACTCATACTCGGGAAAGATCGCGAGGATTTGGAAGAGGTTTTAATAGAAAAAATTAGATCATGCGATGACGATTCAATGTTGGGGCTCCTCCTAAAGAATGGGGCTTCCAAAGAAAAAAAAGGGTAGAAATGATTGGCATTTGAAGCCACTCAAGAAAAAGAAAATATAGTACACCGGGGCTTAAAAAAAGAAGAAGATTTAGTCCCAAGAAGAGAATTCAACTCTTGAGTTCTTATATTGACATTCTTTCTAAGGACTTGTCATGAACATAATAATAGAAATATAAGACATGATAATCAAAAGCCCATATTATTAATAAATAATAATAATACATGAATCAAGTTTATATCCCAAATTACACCAATGAGATTGGCTATTAGGGCATACTACTAACATAACTTTCCCTCTATTTTAGATGATCCTTTGGCATCTTATGTGCCAAAAGCTCTTTTCCCGTCTGCGCTTGTAGCTTTAAAACGATTTTAAAATTAATCCAAGCTATATACAATCAAGCCAAAACATTTTAACATGTTTATATATCATTAAGCAACATCCCTAAATGTTTTTAAGCAATTAAAAACATCAATCCATTGTATGAATTGCTCAATCTCTCAAGAACACTAAAAAGGGTTTTTACAAAACAATTTTCATCAAACCTTCTTGCTCTTCATTTTTAATTTTCAAAAACAATGAAATTATTTTTGAGAACTCCATAAACAATTTATAAAACATATGAATAACACAAGGTATGAAAACAAAATAAAAACAAGGCCCACTAGGGTTCCAAACCAATGTGTCCGTGAGTTAGTGGGAAAGAGAGAGTGATCTAGGGTTTAGGGTTAGGGTTAGGGTTTTAAAAACCTTACCCAATCCATCAATTTAGGGTTTCACATAAACCTTAAACTATTTGCTAACATATTCCTAATTCAAATAATTCAAATAAGAAAGAATCAAAACAAATTAAGAAACTTTCCAAAACTTGAATAATTTCAAAAAGGAAATTGGGGATTTTCAAGATTTGACAATTAAGGTTTCCAATTTCATATCAAGAAACTTCCCAAATTTGATTTAGGGTTTCTTAAACCTAAAACCAGCCACCATCATCAAGTCAATTAAGGTTTTTCAAGAACCCTAAATGTTAGGGGTGTACATCGGCCAGTTTGGTCGGTCTATACTCTTATTATATGAACCAAACCAATCACCTCGGTTTGAGGAAAATGAAAACCATTAGGAACCATGGCACTCATGATAACCAACCAAAATAGGGGATGTTTTTCGGCTTGATTCGGTCGGTTTATCATCGGTTTTGATAGACGCTAATTTGAAAAAAAAAAAAAAATTTGTCATAAAATTGTGTCACCCAAAAAAATTGTCACTACCAACTCCTATGTTCTCTCTCTCTTTTCAACTACGAGCAATGCGAAACATGTTATGCATGAAGTAATTTGAAAATTGTGTCACCCAAAATCAACCACTAGTCACTAGTAATTTTCAAATAAAAACCTATTATGCATGAAGTAATCCACACTACCAAGTACTAATTTCCAAAATAAGTTCCAATTGGGCTAATTCATACAACTACAATCAAACAAGCATGCATTATTCAAATAGTAGGGGTCCCCATCGGTCGGTTTGGTTGGTCTATACCCTCTTTATATGAACCAAACCAATCACCTCGGTTTAAGGAAAACGAAAACCATTATGGACCGTGGCACTCATTAAAACCAACCAAATAGGGCGGTTTGGATTGGTTTTGGTCGGTTCAATCGGTCCCGGTCGGTTCTTGAACACCCCTACTAAATGTCCATTGTTACACATTAACAAAACTCCATTAATGCATGAATTTAAACAATTTTAAATCAACAATTGCATGTATCAAGAATTAAACTTTAAACTATTTAAAATTAATCAAGAAACATGCAAATCATATTAGGGTTTCTAAAACCCAATATTCGAATTGCCCTAGGGGTAAGAACCCCATGGCCGTGAACCCCAATAAGGTTTTCTCAAACCCTAATAGCCATATAAGCTAGGGTTTCTAAAACCTAAGCTCCATGTTCTAAAATCCCAATCAAGAACATCATCCATTCTATTCTAGGGTTTCCTAAATCCAAGAATCAAACATGGATGTTGATTATAGGGTTTCACAAACCCAAATCAAGAATCAAACCAATCAAAGAACTAAATGGGGTTCAAAAACCCTAAGTGGTCGTGAAGAGAGAGAGAGGAGAGAGGGAGGGCCATACATACCTTGTGGGTTGTGATCATACTATAAGCTTCTATGTAACAGGGGGAACAAACCCCAAACATAAAATCATTTAGGGGATCAACCCCACTAGGTCTAAAATCCCCATTAGGGTTTTTACCAAACCCTAGTTTGCAAAACACATAAGGGATGAAATCCTTGTTGCCGAAAATCATAGGGACAAAATCCATGAGGCCGTGACCTACTCTAGGGTTTCTGCAAAATCCTAGTTGCCATTTTGATCAAACAAGAAACAAAACAAAAATAAGGAATCACAATCCCTCATTGCTGAATTCAAGGTGGTTTCCAAAACCATTAAAACTTTGATTTTAATTAATCATTGCCATTGATTGCCAATATCATATTCATGGTCATGCTTGATATGACTCTGATACCACTGGAAGGATATATCGATGGAACTGGATTCACAGCGGAAGTCGAACAATAAAATTTTTCAAAGAGTTGAATCCATCATCATAATCCAGCAGGGATTCGAACATGCATAGAACCATGAATAATATAAAACAAAAGTATACATTTAATAAATTAAATCATACTTACTTGATTTGCCTTTCGATATAGCTTTCGTCGCGAGCTTCAAAGTGTATGAAGCCTCCGATGGTATCCACACGAAAACAAGACCTCAAGAACCCTTGCACTTCTCAAACAATGGAAGAGACAAGCTTGGAGAGGGGAGAGAGGGAGCTCACGGTTAGGAGAGGGAAGCTAGGTCACGGCCCTAGGGTTCTCACTTCTAATTTTGTGCCTCATTCTCTTTTGATGAGTGGGTTGCTTTTTGCTAGTATGACCCATCAACTTATATTTATAGACAACTACTAGGGTTTCTATTAATATTATTTCCATTTATAATTTAACTCCTTAATTATTAACAATTAATAATAAAGCTTATGTTTAATTATAAATTAGAAAATTCTGCACTCTCTTTAATTCAAGAGACTCACTTATGTTCTTTATGTGTGTGACCCATTGGGTTCACCCCAACCTAGCAGTGGACAGGGACATCTCAATGTCTCCCAAAATAGAAACTTTTTATTTTAAGGTTCATTTGGAACGATTCTAATTATGTCCTCATTGATAACACTTTATCAATAGGCTTTCACTGGTCATGAGTGACACCTAACAATATATCATGACGTACCCTAGGTTTGGGTGAATAGTAGAACTATGTGAATCATTCATGTTACTTAATTCTTCATCCCCTAATGTCACTGTTAAGATAATAGGTATGGTTATCAGTCAAACCCTATCTTAACAACTTGATGTCTGTTCCTCAAAATATAATCTCAATAAGGTAAAACTAGTGAAACTCTTTTCACTGCTTACCTATCACTCTGGCCAGAGATTCAATTTGAGAGTTATCTTTGAGAACTTATCCTAACATTCTCTCTTATCAACTGAGAGTGATGATTCCTTATTGCACACTCATCCATCTTCATGCATAACTTATTAGAGCCAATGAGTACCGATTACAACCTTATGGTTAAGGCTGTACGAGATACTATCAAATCCTAGCAACCTATACATAAGATAGCTATAGTGTCTCAAGTCTAAGAATTACCAAATAAATGGACGTAACATAAGAATATTCCTTTAACACAACCTCCATAGGAATATTTTTGCAGATCATGCTCAGTGTACATATTCTCTAATATGCACCCACATATTAACTATAGTGTCACTTTACTGATAGGAAAGACTACCTATCCTCCATAGGACTTAGTTTAAATATGTGCTACTCTTGACGGCTTATAAATATCCACTTTAATAAACCTTTGAGTAGGAACTCTTTAGAATAAATGTGTATGAGAAATATCAGTCTCCCTATCTCAACAACTTGAGATGTATATTTCTCTTATCATTTATTCAAGGACCTTATCACATATGTTTAAACACACAAAATAAGTTATACCTTCCAAATATGATATAAAATGAAATTTATATGCCCTTTAGGATTGGTTTTAGGGCATATCTCTAACAATATGAATATAAAATCAACATCTCAGTCATATTTACACAAACAATATCACCATATGCCTGTTGTTATATGTTTCCATGAAACTCTGTAATAAAAGAGCCTATTCCCCAGTTTATGTGCATATCATATCAAGTTCTAAACAGTCAGCCATGAGATAATAACAAGTTCTCAAAACATGTAAATTTTGTGCCTTAGTTTCATTTAGTTTCATTTCGTACAAGTGCCACACATTTTCAATAGTCCTTAAATCAATATAATCCATGTATATGTTTGACGATGTAATAAACTGTAAAGTTTACAAACGTTTATGAATAATAACATTTCCAAGGTATTCCAAATACAGATAGTTCTTAAGTAGTAATAAAATATGTATATTATTATTAACAGTACAATGTTATTTATCCTTACCTCAATGCAGTTGTGTTTTCCAACCCTTTGTGGCTCCACGAGCCTCCCAATGCAATGCTTGATGCACCCAATGCAAGTGGTCCTCCAAAGGACCCAAATCAAATATGAGGACAAACAATAATGCAAGTAAGGGAGATCAAAAGATAGTACAAGAATCCATGATTCAATAGTAAAGCAACTTACTAACAAAGACTGCTCACCCGAGACCCTAAGGACTCAAAAACCCCAAAATATTTAACCAAAGACTTTAAAACTTCTAAGACATATCCCCAAATGTGTTTAGATACCACACGTTGAATTCCATGGCCAAAAGCAAAGCGAATTTGAGAAAATAGGCCAAAGAAGACAAAGTGCACACAAGAAGGACAAATCTACTATTACCAAAATAACACTCTCTCCAAAAATAATTTGACCTTAAAACCATAAAATTTAGAAACTAGACTTCATAAGCTTTCTGTACATATAAAGTACGCCCAAAATGGAGTTCTTATGCAAAAGATATGAAGAAAAAAAGATCAAGGTAGAAAATCAAGAAGCAAGACCCATTACCAGTAATAAACAAGCAGTACCGGTACTAGTTTCCACGGTACCGGTACAAAAAAATTCTGCCCGAAAATAAATACGCTGTACCGGTACCAGTTTCCTCGGTACTAGTACCAACCATCCCTGATGCACAGGTTTCGAGCTGCCATGGCTGCTGCTGACCTTCCTCTTCCATCCAAACCTCTTTTAATCCCAAAATAAACTTATTGAACTATAATTCCACCCCAAATACACATGATTTTCCAAATCAAAAATTAAAATGAACAAGATCCATAAGGATCCAATGAGATTAAAGTTAAAAACCCATTTTAAAAACCCATGAAATCTTTACCTAACTTACAAGCAAGCTTCGAACTCAAGAACCCCAACCAAAACTCAACTCAGATTTGAATCCTCTCACAAAACAACATCAACATTCATCTTATCCAAAATACATCACAAGAACCCAATCGTGCAAAGAGAATAAGGGAAGAAGATAATCGTTGTAAGCAAGAACTTACCTTTTGAAGGAAAATAAGGGAACTCCAGCGACATTTTCGGTGAGGATCCGGCAAGTCTGGGCGCAACAACCCTCTTCACAACTTCATTCCCTCTCTCGCCCCCCCTTTCTTTCTCTCTCCATTTTCAAGAGTTACAAATGAGGAATCATGGCAGTAGCTCGCGGTTTAAATAGAAAACAAAAGGGGACATGTTTGGAAATTTTATAAAAGTTTTTAGAATATATTTTGTTTAATTTCAAAATCATCCCAAAATTTATATATAATTTTCAAAGATAAGCATTTTGAAATTTTGGGTTATCCCAAAATTTATCCCCTCTCTCTCGTATCTAACTTCTCAAATGTGTAGAACATAAGGTGGCTGGATGCTTTAAATAGAAAAAAGGGAGGACTTAAATGAAATTTTGCAAAAGTTTAATAAACAACTTTCTTATTTTACAAAAACACCCCAAACTTAAATGAAAATACATAAACATGGGTTTTAAAAAATTTTGGGTTATCACAGTACATGTACTTTAACATGCACCCACAAATTAACTATAGTGTCACTACACAGAGAGTAAAGACTACCTATCCTCTAATTGGAGCTAGTTTAAATATGAGTTACTCTTAGTGGTTTATAAATGTCCAATTTGATAAACCTATGTGTAGGAACTCTTTAGAATAAATGTGTGCGAGAAATATAGTATCCATATCTCAACATCTTGAGATATATATCTCTCTATCATTTATTCATGGACATTATCATGTAATTAAATACAAGATAAGTAATACCTTCTTATTATAATATGAAATTGATATGCTCTTTAAGATTGGTTTTAGGGCATATCTCCAACAAGGTGATCTTTCTGGTCCAAGTTATTCCCCATTCCAGATCTTCACTAAGTCTTCCATGATGCTTGTAGATCTGCGAATAGCATAGCTGAAGTCGTGTTAAGTTTAGAGAATTTGATAGCTCCTTAAGATCTGTTCTGGAAACTCTGATTCAATTTGGCTCTCGATGAGAAAAGCTAGATACTGTCAGTGCTGTGCAAATCCACATCACCGTTGTTTGGGATTTGAAAATTGTTAACCCAAGTATATACCTATAGAGGGGGTGAATAGAGGTTATGCAAACTTAAAAAAATGATTACCAAATAAAAATTATGGTTCAATTAAATTCAGCGGAAGACAAAGTTTAAATCACAATATATCAAATGATACAACAAGTATAAATTGAATAACAATTAATATAGTAAGTATATGAATTGAAATGCAAGAGAAGAGTTAGAGAGATTCAAACACAAGGAGTTAAAGTGGTTCGGTCTCTGCCTATGTCCACGCCTCAAGAGCCCCGTCTTGAGGATTCCACAATCCACTATGGATCACTCCTTCAAGGCGAAGAAGCCTTTACAATTTGCCCTCTTTCAAAGGTGGAAGACACTCACCCACAATCTACTTTCAAGGTGGTAGATTCTCACCCACAAGGGTTACACTTAACCCTTACAACTCACAAGAATACAAGATGAATAATGAGTACAATGAGAAAGCTCCTTCAAGAGTAGATGATATACAATTATAAAGCTCTCACTAAAATCTCTCAAAGATATGAACTAATATTGGCTTCAAGGGAGAATGTTGTATCAAAGTGATTAAATAACACAAGGATGATGTAAACTAGTTTGATATGTGTTTGTATGTGATCATTAGTTAATTCAAGACTCATAAAATGAGTATAAATAAGCCCACAAAAGAATATGGCTGTTATGCACAAAAATAGAGCCGTTTGGAGTTGCAGAGCATCAGTTAGTCGACTAGCAAGCTAATTTTCAAAGCATTTTAACTTCCCGGGCACGGTTAGTCGACTAGGACTAAGTGGTTAGTCGACTAGCTCATGAAAAATACATTTGAAACATTTCTGGGTTTGATAGTCGACTAGGCACATGGGTGTTAGTCGACTACCAACTTAAAAACTCATTTGGAAAATTTCTCCGGGATCGATTAGTCGACTAGTAAGCCATCATTAGTCTACTAGAAACTTTGCAATAAAAACATGGCTATTGACCTTCCATTAGTCGACTAGCAAAGAGGGGTTAGTCGACTAGAGAGCTATTAGTCGACTAGTCAAGGGTGCTTAGTTGACTAACTTAGAATTTCTCAAACTATTGCCTCAAGACTTCACTTAGTCGACTAGGACTAAGGGGTTAGTCGACTAGGGAAGTTGCAATGTCAATTTTTCGAAATTTCTAAGTCAAAATCAACATAAAACACTTGGACAAGTTAACTAAGTGTTCCAAAACATTTTTGGGCAAATTTAAAAAGTTTTTCAAAGATGTTTAGACCAAAACAAAAGTATAAAACATTTTGTCTTTAAATCCATAAAGCCTATTATGAGTTTGAATCAACTTTTAATCAAAGTATAATTTTCCAAGTTAAATCAAAGTTGAGGTCATTAATGCATGTTCTTTTGAGCCAAAGATAGTTCATCCTAAAGAGAGATTTAGAATATAAATCCTAAGCACTCTTACACAAAAATAAAAGCAAGATCTTCATAAAGGATCTTTAACACTTATGATTGGCTTGTGCTAGGCTTAAGCTTGGCTTCATCATTACACTTCAATAATGTGGTGGCTCGTGATAGGATTGCATCAATGCAATAGCTCTTCAAAGTCTTTAATTGAATATGCAACATATTCACATCCACATAAGGTTCAATAAAGTGCAATAGCTCTTCAATAAAGTGCAAGAGCTTCAAAATGGTTTGAGCCTCTTTCAAAGACACTCCAAATCATGTTCTTAATAAATATATACTAAAAATGATATATAAGAACTATAAGATAATGTCAATCACTCAACATGGTTAGCCAAATAAACACTCAATAAGGTTTGACAATTAAGCATAAGTGTATAACAAAGTATTCATATGCACAATTGAATAAACATAACACAATGTTTGTTATCATCAAAATCATACAACAAAGTTGGATTGAAGCCTCAAGGCTAACAATCTCCCCCTTTTTGTTGATGACAAACATTGAGCACAATTTGCATATAGAATAAATAAATTCATCAATGAAACAAATAAATCAATCAATGATTTATGGCTCCCCCTAACAATATGCATATATGCAAAACATTACTAAAGAAGTATATGCATATTTTAGGTAAAACAAATTCATGATGCAATAATAAATCCATCATACAAAGATACAAGGATCATCATGAATTTTATCACAATTCATACTTGCAAATAAACACAAGATGCAAATCAAATAGAATCACAAGACAATGATTGTTATCATCAAAATCAACCAACAAGGGTGGAAGCCATAAGGCTAATAAAAATGGTTGAAACTTTTTGGAAGCATCCATGGCGATTTTGATGATTCAGATTTTATGATTCAGGATTAATGAAGAATTATCTTTTTTTTTCTTCTTCCTCTAGATTTGATGGTTGCAACTCGATAAGGGTTTGGAAATTGAGGAGGTGATTCAAATTTGCGATTGGAAGTGATTCAGATCGACACGTAGTGAATAACAGACAAAAGAATGCCTAGACTGGTGTTTCACCGGACTTTTGCCATCAATGATCTGATCTTCGCCAAATTGTGGGAGAAGATCAGAACTGCGATTGCAGTTGATTCAGACTTGAATACATATTCCCACCGATCTATTGATCTTCACAGGAGAACACTCCTTTTTCCTTCACGCACGTCGTCGGCATCATTGACGCTCTCTACTCCCTCGGCTTCACCGCTCTCTCTACTGAACTAATGAAGGTTTGAAAAGTAAATTAATCGTCATCGGCGCAATGATGGTGATCTGAACTGTGTTTGGTTCATTGATGTAACAGGAGAAAGAGAGAGAGGGGAACAGAGCACTGGTCGTTGAAGAAGAAAGAATCAAGGCTCACTGAAGACGATTTACGCTGGAGATGGAGCTTTGTGGAGGAAAGAACATCAACTGTGTTACCGACAACAAGAATGAGTTCGTAGGTTACGTATTAGGCTAGTGATTTTTGGTTTGGATCATATAGGGGCAATTTTTTCTGTAAAAAAATATAGTTTGAAAAAATAGGACTTCATGCATTAAAATTCTTTTAAGTAGGACTTCTGGAAAACAATTTCTTATAAGAGGACTTTATGCAATACACAGCCATAAAATAGAACTTTTGGCCAATTATCCCTTAATTTTTATGGTTTAAATAGTATCACCCTTTGTTGTTTCTCTCCACCCTGTTTGGATAGATAGGAGAAAAAGTTATATAACTTTCCCATCATCCTATTTGGGTAGCTTTCATGAGAGAAAAGAAGAAAAATTGTAAGGTTTAAATTTCATTATTGCCCTTACTCTAAAACAGAGAAATGATACAAGCTTTAATCTAAAATATTAATACTGAGCTCATGTAAAAATTTATTTTGGAGTCATCACTCTCATGGATAGTTCTTTCCATTAATAAAAAAAAAGTTATCATGTGGTTTATATGAATATGGGCATAATTGGAATTATGAAAAAAATTGTATGGACAAAACAGTAAATTGGTAACACAATCAGCCTCATTCCTTTCTTTTCTCTCCAAATCTCCCGATTTTGGAGAGAGCGAAATTGGCTACTCTTTTCTTCCGCATTCTGTCCTCATTCTCTCCCCTCCTGTTCGTTTCTTTCCCAAGTTGGCTAGCCAAACGTGGGAAATGGAGAGAAACTAGTTTCTCTTCGCTTCTCTCTAAACTCTCTCAATCCAAACAGGCTGTAAAACCCCAGCTGGTGCTCAGACGCCGAAGAGGTGGCAGACAAATGTTATGCTCTTCCGCATTCCGCAAGTTATCCTTCATGGCTCCCAAACCCCATCGCCTCCATCAACGTAATCTCTTTCTCTCTCTCTCTCTCTCTCTCTCTATATATATATATATATATATATATACACCCCCAAAAACACACGCACTCTACTCTCTCTAAAACCCAGGACATTTCCATTGTCCAAAACAAGGAGAACCAAAACCCTAACATATGCGATATATTTATATGCTCAAGTTCTCTATTTCTGTGTAATTGAGTGAATTCCAATTGTCTCATTCAAATACACTTATATAACTCACATGCACACTCTCAAAATTCAACAGTTGCAGGTACAACGTTGCAGAGTTCAGCAAAACGGCAGAGGGCAATGACCACTGAATCCTCGATGAAGGATGCTTTTGGTAAATACGCAGATTACCTTAATGAGCTTGTAAGCTTCTTCTCTTTACCTACCATTTCTAAATCATACAGTATTCTCTCTGTGTGTATATGCGTTTTATTTATTTATTTATTTTTAATCCGGGTGTCTAAGATGTTCTTTCCATCCTTTAACATTTATACAGAAAGTTTTGACCAAGATGATCCAAAAAACAAAAAAAAAAAAAAAAAAAAAAAAAAAGGTATTTTAAAAACAAAAGGAAAATTAAAATTAAATGGGATTTATTAAACTTAAAAGGCAAAAAAAAAAAAACACAAAAAAAACATAAAAAAAGAAAAAGAAAAAAAAAATCCACATTTTAGTCGTAATCGACCACTGTTATATGTTTTGTTGCATTAATTAATACGTATTAACTACTAAGTACTCAATATAAGGTGATTTCCTCCCATGTCATTATGCCTATGTACAGAAGTTGTCTTTTAATAGGTGTATAAATCCTACACCTCAAGGTCGAAAAAAAAGAAAGAGGAAAAAGTGTTGCCGTAGTAGTAACTTTATAGAAACTGAATTTCTTAAGGTTGCATTTAAATTTATTTGAATTTAAATAAAAAATTTCTGGAATCTTAGCGTCCATTGGTATCTCGGGAAGCATGAGGGAAAGGAAGAGAAAAAGTTTAAAGATGCTGAGAAAGGAATCCATTTATAAGCATTTTTTAGCATTTCTTTTCCTTTCCCTCAATCTTTTCAAAATCCAAATGGAGCCTTAGGGTTCATAAGGTTTAGAGAGGAGGACTTGGTCCATGGATTTCCAACTTACAGAATTGGAGTAATTTGAATTGGAAATATCTCAAGTTTAACAAATTCCATTGTTGGAATCAGTTGTTAGATTTTTAGTTCACTTTAGATAGGAGCAAGGATGAAGCCAAGAATTCAGGTGAGGGGGGGCGGGCGAAATTATAATCTATTGATATTTGATAAACCATATTTCAATTCAATATATTTACAATTGTCCTTGATGGGGCTCCATCTTTTAAAAGCATTGTATGATGGCTTCATTAGAGCAACTCCAATGGTATGCCATTTGAGGTACCATAGTCAACATTTGGCAATGGTACCTAAATTGGTTGCTCAAATGGTGTGCCAAATTTTGGCGATGTCACATAGTATTGCTAAATTTGACACCTCAAATGGCAAATGCCATTTGTGCCGTGTCATACTTTTCCTTCAACAAGTGGGAAATGCTAAAATATAGCATTAATGCATTGGAGCACAAATGTACTAAAATATGGCATTGACACCATTTGGTGCCATTTAGGATGCCAAATTTTGGCTTTGGCACATCAAATGGCATGAATGCATCGGAGATGCTCTTATCAATGCTATCAAATACCCTCATTAAACACAATCAAGATATCATTCATGAAGGGATTAAAGGGGGAAAATTAAAGGAGAAGGGTAGGAGAGTAAAATGGTGTCAAAAAAATTTGAGAGGGGGACAAATTCAAGATTTTTAAAATTTGCAGGGCATAATTTTTTTTATTTTTTTTATTTTTTTAAATGTTGGGGTGGGAAGGGGGGGGGGGGGGGGGA
>JAESVK010001181.1:142429-155686 GCA_017140935.1 Hamamelis virginiana
TCGGTTTTCAAAAAAAAGTTCGTGAAGCCATCTGACAGTATTTATCGTCAGATGCTGTAATAATTGTTCAACAGCCTGTATTTTGAAAACCGACCGTTGGATCACTGTGATTTTTGGTAGACCTGACATACATAAGATGATTGTCTAATCCAACGGTCAGTTTTTCAAAATACAAATCCCAGTGAAAGTGGGTTGACGATAAGATAAGTAAGGACGTCCTTACAAGATCAGGACTATATATATATATATGTACAGTCCCGATCTAGTCAGCATATGCTTACATAAGTTATGTAAGCATGAAGCTCATATATAATTGTGGGATGCATATTTTGAAAAAATTGACTTTTGGATTAGATATTGTACTTGTAGATGTCTTGCATGCCAAAAATCACTGTGATCCAATGTCAGAATTTCAAAATATAACTATGAAAAACTGTGACAGCTGAAAACTATCATAGTTTTTCTTAGCAACATTTCCGAGAAATCGACCGTTGGATCACTGTAATTTTTGGCAAACATGACATGCATAAGTATAATAACTAATTCAACGGTCAATGTTTCAAAATGTGTATCCCACAATTATCTATTTGTTTCATGCTTATGTAAGCTTATATAAGTATATGTTGACTTGATCATTTTTGTTTATATGTATATAGAAGGACTACACATCAAATATACCGGTGATGTATATATGTATATCGTAGGGTTTCAATACATAGACTTACATATCTTTTCCTCAAAATGTTGAACGATATATCTGGATATATTGGAAATATAAAAAATACCGGGATATGTGGAAAATATCTATAAATTTTTGTAATAAAACACAATATGTCTGCCGGTATTTATCGATATATTAGTAAATATTGGTAAATATCCAATATATATGAAAATATTTGAGGTGGGAATTATTTTGTATACAAGATTATTGATTTATTCATTTTTTATTGTGTAAATGATATATATTTTAAATTTTTAATGTCATTTGATATTTTAATGTAGAATTTGTAGAAATTTGTAATTTATTTTTGCCAGCGTGGCACAATTTATTGTACCCTACCCAACACAAAATTGTCTTATGTACATTTAATTTGCAATGTTTTGATTCTAAATTGTGTATTATAGTCTAATTCATTGTTTTATAGAGTTTTACTTAAAATTTTCATATTTAACTAATAATATCTAGGGAAATTACATTTTGATCCCCTCAATTATCACCGATTTATACTTTGCACTCCTATGGTTTTAATTGCAACACATTGACCCTTTATAGTTTTCATTTATGACACTTTGGACCCTTCCCTTCTGTCAGTTAGTCATTTGTTTATTTGATTGAAATTGGTGTTAGGCTTGTTATTTTTTATGTAGTATTTATCTTATATTGCTAACGGGTCTACAAGCATAGGGGTGAAGTTTCATGATTTTTCTCATTATATTTTATTTATTACGAATTTTATTTACTGTATGGAGTAAATAATTCATAAAATTAAAATATATTGAGAAAAATCATTGAACTTCACCGATGTGCTTGTAATACATTAGCAATCTAGAATAAATACTGCATAGAAAAAAAATACCAAACCTAACACCATTTTTCAATCAAAGAAACAAATAGCTAATTAACAAAAGGGTGCAAAGTGTTACAAATCAAAACTGTAGAGGGTCAATGTGATGCAATTAAAACCATGGGGCGCAAAGTGTAAATCGGTGATAGTTGAGGGGATCAAACTGTAATATCCCATAATATCTATTATATCTTTCAATCGATATCAGTATTTTTGATACGATCGATATATTTGGGTTTTGGAACCATCAATATATCCGTCGATATCGATATTTGAGCATTTTTTTTTTTTTTGGGTATAAAGTTTGTACTGCTTTTTGGGTTTTTCCCTTATTCTATTTTTTGAGGATTCCACCTTCAAATTTTGTCTGGCATGCACTGAAAAGGTTTAATAGACTGTTGATGTATAAGTTTATTCTAATGACAGAATCAGTAAATACAATAGAGAGGAAGTTCTGGCAAAGGCAGAAAAGGATCTAGCAGCTGTGACTGAGCAATATATGTCCCGACTTTTAAAAGAACTACAAGGGACAGATTTTTGGAAGCTAAGACGAGCATACTCTCCTGGGGTTGTTTTCGTATCCTTACCTTTAAAGGCTGGAATAGAATTGCTTTAGTTGACTTATTTGGTGCTTGGGCCCTTGCAGGTGCAAGAATACGTTGAAGCTGCAACTTTCTGTGAATTTTGCAAAACTGGGATGCTTTTGAATCTTGATGAGATTAATTCTGCATTGCTACCACTCAGTGATCCGTCTCTTAAGCCTTTGCAGATTAATGTGCTTGATTATCTCTTGGGGGTAATTACCCAAATTTTATCATTCTATTTATTTAGTTTATAAAAAAACATAGGAGCTAATGTAGGATGATTAAGGGAAGATATTTAAGATTGAAGGTAGAAACTTTATAGATAGGTTGAGGGAGGAATAGGGTAGTATTTAGGGCGCATGGTTTAAAGTCGCGGTCGCGGACGTCGTCGCGTCGCGTCTTGTGCGAGATGCAACTTTAGGCATGAAATAATTTTCAATTTTTTTTTTCTTTTTTTTAAATCATAGAAAAATCAGAAAAAATTAGGAAATCAAATTGGAACCATCAAACAAGCAAAATAAATGGCTTAGAGTGCATGATATGACTTAAAACATAAAAAAAGGCGCTAGCGCACTATTGTAGCATTGAAATACATATATTATTAGCTTTTGCATGATTTATGATTTACCACATCAAATGTCCATTCAAGTTCAACTTTTTCTAGTATTTAATTGGCAAAAATAAATGTCCACCGTAGGTTGAATATTTTGAGAAACTGACTGTTAGATTGGATATTTATATTATGTTTGTTATGTATGAAAAAAATTAGAGTGATTCAACGGATAGTTTTTGAAAAATTTTATTTTGAAGAACTATTATATTTTTTTTATTAATTACAAATATCACAGTTTTTTTTTATAGTGGTACTTCTAAAAATCTAACCGTTGGATCACTATGATTTTTGGTATACATGACATGCATAAGGAAGGTATTGAATCCAACGGTCAGTTTGTCAAAAAACTTTGGGACTAATGGTATAAAATAATTATATTATTTAAAAAAAAAAAAAAACTTTAGGCCTATTTATGTAAAGGGTCGTGTTCCCCTTACCATTTTATTTTTTTTTACCATTATTCCTACCATCCGTTTTTAAAACACAAGTGTCAATTTAATATTTTGATAAACTAACCATTGGATTAAATACTTTTTTTTTATGTATATCATGTATGCAAAAAATCACAGTGATCCAACGGTTGGTTTTTGAATTATGTCATTGTGAAAAATTATTATAATTAGAAACATTGCAGCTTTTTACAGTGAGATATTTTAAAATCTAACCGTTGGATCAATGTGATTTTTGGCATGTATAACACTATAACTTGTATAAGAAGAGTATCTAATCCAATGGTCGATTTCTCAAAATAGTCAACCGACATTGGTGATTTGAAAATGGATGGTAGAAATAATGGTAAAGGAAAATTAAACAACAATATAATAATATATTTAGTTGAAAAAAAAAATTATATAATTAATTTTTATGGATCTTATAAAAAATAAAATGTTAAAACCAAAATATTTAATCCAACGGTTTAAAATGTCAAAACCAAAATATTTAGTCCAAGATATTTAATAACATAAAATCAAGATATTTAAAAGGAAATTAAACCATACCTGAAGACCTCCCTTTCTTGAGAGAAGCAGAGTCGCAGGGAGCACTGCTTGGGAAGTCTGGGAAGTGGGAACAACTCGAGAGAAGCAGAGTCGCAGAGAGTAACTCGACGGTGCACGGAGACCTCCGTTTCTTGCCGGCGCCACCCACGAAGACCTCTAGAGCAGCTCGACAGTGCCAGCCACGAAGACCTCCAACCTCCCTTTCTCGCCGGTGCTAGCCACGAAGACTTCCAACCAGGTTTTGGTTGTCGGCAGTCTCAGAAAAAAGGGGGGGGGGTTTGAGTTGCCGTCGGTACTCAGATTAGAAAAGAAGAGGAAAAAAATGAAGATGAAGAGGAAGAGGAACTTGTCTCGTGCGTGTACTTGGGATATGCAGAAGATGAGGTACCATTTGTGACATTTTTTGCAAAAAGCCTGCAGGTCAGCTCCATGGAATCTCTTTTGCAGCTTTCGTTAGTTTCAAAATCTGGATTTTTTGTTTAATTGGTAAAGACTCATTCATCTTGGACGATATCTCGGTCGAGATGAGACGAGAAGCCAAGATCTTGGCTTCCCGTCTCGTCTCGACCGAGATGAACGAGTCTTCTTCTTTTTGCCGTGAATTTCAACTTGGGACGAAATATCGTCTAGGTGAGCTCCGAGACCTGTTTGACTCGTCTGAGTCTCAGACTCGCTCGATACTTGGAACCATGTTAGGGCGAGGTAGTGGCTGGAAACAAGGGAATACATGCTGGAAATTCTGGACAGCAAGGGTTTCTGGGTGCAAAATAAATTATTTTGGTGTTTTTGATGCTAGGGTTAAGGTTTAAAGATTGAAGAAGGGTTGGGGGTTATAAAAAGGTCGGGGTTTGAGGGTTGAGGGGTGTGAAACAAAGGCTTATAGGAGGATTTAAATAAAATACAATAGTACAGCAGCATAAAAAATAAAAGGATAAGAAGAAGAAGATAATTCTGTAATCTCTCCTAGAATCCTTAGGCCTCACACCCAAGGTCCCTTAAGCAGCACACCTAGGGTTAGGATTACATCACACAACTTTCACGAGCTCTATTAGCTGGAAAATTCTGTAATTCTTATTCATTATTAAAAGAGAGACTTACAAACCTTGATATAGTGCTTTAACCTAGCTCTAGTGGCACAAGGAAATAGCAACTAGGACTCCAATAAGAAAATAGTAACTAACAAAATAATAACTAACAGGAAAATAGCAACTAAGACTACTAGGAAAATAATAACTAACTATTAATAAAAAAGTAGCAACTAGGACTAGCTGCCATGATGAGTCCACAGCATAAAGCCCATACAAAGCCTAGCACGACTAAACCCAATTGTACGTGGATCATTATTAGTGATCCACGTACAATTGAAAGTGGACACCCCTTCCATTTGATAAGATACTTTTGTAGTCATCTCCTCTAGTTGAGATTAGTTGATGATAAACAATATCTTCAATTTCCTCCTTCAAATGTGGTCCTGGTCGGAGACAAGCAATAGGGTCATCTTGAGATGTATTATTGACATGGCTAAAATATAGAGTGAGATCCTTGATGTTGAAGGCAATAAGGCATTACTTATATCCATGTCCTTTGTGAAGTCAAGGAAATAACCATTGGAGCCGATTTTCTTAAGTACTTTGTAAAGAACAACACTCTTTGAATGAAGTTTCTAGTAGGGACCTTTAGGATATCGTTCAGGCCTTATCCACACCATAATCATGTCTCTTTCCTTAAATTAAGCAAACTTCCTCTTCAAATCATCATGTGATTTATAACTCTCATTGTTTATTGCAATCTTCCTCTGAACATCATCATGTATATCGTGAATATACTTATTAAAAGAATCAACTTGAACACTAGGACATGTCTCAATTAGGTAAAGGAACCAAATCAATTGGTTTCCTGGGAATTAAGCCCATCACTGTCTCAAATGGATTGCAACCTGTGGTCCTATTCATAAAGCTATTTTATGCAAACTCAGCCATAGGAAAAATCTGATCCCAACTAGTAACACGATCGCTAGCAAGGAAACAAAGTAAATCACCCAAACTTCGATTAACAACTTTTGTTTGACCATTAGTTTGCGGATGTAAAAAAAAATAAGAGAGTAAAAACTTAGCTTTGTATTCAACACCTTCTGTAAGGTGCGCCAAAAGTAACTCATAAACTTCACATGACGTTCAGAAACAATGGTTTTGGGCTATTATACATGGATTCTTCACTTCACCTCGAAGTACTCGCACCCGATCCTTGGACGATGATAAGGGTACTCTTGCCGGATACTTCAAAATAGTGAAAAGACTTCAGAAAATAGCCGAATCCAACACTTGGCCACGCACCCGACACTTGTACTCGAGTCCGTGTAACATAGGTTTTGGGCAACCCATGGAGTCGAACAATTTCTTTAAAGAAGAGTTTAACAATATGGACAGCGTGAATAGGGAGTGAAGTGTGCCATTTCTGAAAAACGATCCACCACAACCAAAGCAGTCATAACCTCGAAAGGTTCTTGGCAACCCAAGGACGAAATCCATGCTTAGGTCTTGCCATGGTTCATGAGGCACAGAAAGCGACATGTAGGAAACTGTATTTTTCTTCCTTCCCTTCGATACTTGACAAGTTCGGCAATGGGAAACGACCTTGGCCACATCTCATTGCAAGCTTGTCCAATAAAAGGGATCTTCAACCATCGCAATGGTCTTGTCTCTTCCAAAATACCATGGCAATGATCTTGCCTGGATAGCAACTGTTTCCTTCTCTTCTTTCATAACTATAGCATAAACAATGTTTGTTTCTTCGCACTCTGCTTGAAATTGGTTTCTAGTAAGAATATGGAGGGACTTTTTCTTATTTTCAGCAGCTACTTTTGACTTTTTTTCATTATATTTTTCCATTTCAGCTAAGCTCTTAAAACAACCTCTTTGTTGTCGAACAAAAAGGTATTTGTATTTTCTTTTCCACAATATTACACATCTCGATCATAAAGCCAAGGCCAACCAAGAAGAATGTGTGTCACTTTCATAAGAATTATATTAAACCAACTAGAATCACTTTAAGCACCATAAGTGAGAGATGAGACAGCGTTGCATTACTGGAATTGAAGTACTATCAATCCAAGCCACCTTGTATGGTTGAGGGTGTGGCTGGATTGGAATCTTGAGGTGCTCAACTGTGGTAACCAACACAACATTCATGCAACTACCCCCATCAATAATAAGCTTTCGACCTTGGTTTCCACAACAAACAAGCATTTGAAAAATAGAAGTGCTAATCTTCTTCCTCAACTTTAGGGGCTGTGAGAATATGCCCAACAATGGAAATAAGCGAAGTGCCTACCTCATCCTCTTCTAAATAATAGTTATTGTATGCCCCATAATCAAATGAATTCTCATTAGCTTTGTCTTTTTGTCAGTTCGGCTCTTCTTCATCATCCATTCCAATGTGTAAGTTCCTTGCCCTTTGGAGCTACAATGTTAGAAGACAATGGTTTTGTTGGGGCTGCCTAGGTGCTATAATTTATGTCGTTGAACTTCTTAGATGCTGTCTCCCTGGCTTGAGACCTAAACTTTCTAGTAATTAGGTATTTAAAGTATTCTTCCATGTCCAATGCAACTTGGGATGCATGTTCAAGGCTATATAATGGTTATCGAAGCAACTTTTCTTATATTAGCCCTCAAACCAGCCTTGAATCGAGCAAGCGTCTTTCGTGGGTTTTCCACCTCTTAACTTCTAGTCTTTAGCTCATCAAACTTCTGCATATACTCTGTTACAGACATACTGCCTTGTTTTAAATTAATAAGCTGATCACACAACTTATTATGATAATTGGATGCTCCCGAAGCTTAGTGTTCATCCCTTGCTATGTGTCGATTAGTAGTTGCCCCATCCTCCTAGTATCTCCTTCAACACCTGTCCACCAAACTTCTTTGAAGCCAACAAGCTTCATCTTTGCAAACATCACTCTTTGATCATCACTCGTGTAATACCAGTTAAAGTACTCCTCAATGTATATAAAGCCAATAAGAAAATAAAGTAGGATTGATCTTTCCTTCCTAGTTTGGCACCTCCATTCTTACCTTCTTTGTAATATCTTCAATTGTATCACGCAGTTCACATTGTTCCGTTTCTAGCAGCTTTCTAATGCTAAACATTTTCTAAAATAATTTATTTTGAGGTTTTCAAAGCATAGTTTCTGGAAGGATTCTTAGTTGTCTTGATTATTGTGACTCACAATAAGGGAAAGTAGAGGAGGTGAAACGTGCATGGATGAAAAAGTGGACTGGTCCAAATTAGGTTTGAAACTGGTCCAAGTTGAGTTCCTGGGAAAATGAATCGGTCCAAGGTTTTTGGGAAGGTCCAAGTTTGGTTCTCAGGAAATGAACCGGTCCATGGTTAATTTGGACTGGTCCATTTTGTGTTGTTGTAAAAGTTGCATAGAATCAATAAAAAATTGAGATATAAGGGTCATAAACTAATGGGATGTCTGTTCGGTTATAAAGACATATATCTTGACGGTTAGAATTGATTGGTTTTGAATGAAATGGTTTGATATGAACAGATATATTTGTTGGATGAATGGCTGCTACCCTTTCAAAGAGACACCATTGCATCTGTAAATATTCAATCATTTCAGCCATTGACTGATACGCAGAACATACAGTGGATATAGAGAATATACATAAAATCCTCTCTTCCTTCTCTCTTCAAGGCACAAAAGTATCTTTTTACTTATATTTTTCCAATCTTTGTTTTCTGCAGAAATAAAGTTTTGGTTTATGTTTATAGACTTGAAAAATTTGAAGGTATGGAGTTTGTCTTTGTGAGTGCATTACATAGGCACACGGCAGTTGAAGAATTGGGATTCATTTATCTTGGAGGCAAATTTTCTGCAACCCGATGCACATTAATTTGGAATTAGTGGGGGGCAAATATTGTCTTAAGGAAAGCGACGGTGTGATGTGACTTGAAGCATATTTCTGTTTCCATCTTCATTTCAGTTTTCCCTAGATTTTTTCCAGAAATCAGGTATTTTATCATACATCTAACCCATTCAAAGTTGGCTGTTGTGCACGTTAATCCTTACTTCATGACCTTTGGGAGGGTTTGGAGGCTGATTCACGTGTTGCCCCTCTTGATCCGCCCCTCTTTCATCATTATCATTACTCCCGGATGCCTCTCCTTGCACAATGGCTGCCAAATTGTTAGTGGGGCTGTGTTATTCAAGTCTCTATGTCATTCAATCATATGTGCATCGCTTCCATATGCTTGATAATTTGAAATAGTGCCTCATCACTCTTATTTTAAGATGATCTACCTTAGAAGTCCTTCCCGATCTCGTCAAAATAATGCCAACCTTGCTTGATATCAAACTGATGCAGGGTGATTAAAGAAAGTGATGGAAATCAGGATGCTCCATACGGATTACACATGGGCCTTAGGGTTTTAGTTTAATATATTTATTAGGGTTCCTTTTTATTACAGGTTTCTTTTATTATTATTAGGGTTTCTTATTTATTTGTTTCTATTTTGGTATGGTTGTAGCCTATTTAAAGGCCCCTAAACTCTTATTTTGAGTAGACTTTGATGATTAAATATTGATTAAGAATTCCTCTCTCTAATTTCTTCTATTCTCTCTTCTTCTCTCTTTGCCCCCAATTCTTCTTCTCTCTCTTTTCTTTCTGACTCTTATTCTCTCTTCTCTCTTTCTTCTCTCCTTAAGTCTACATCATGAAGATATCCAAGATTGAAGGTACAAACTTTGTAGATAGGTTAAGGTAGAAATAGGGTACCGTTTAGTGCAGGTTCAATTATTTTATGGTTTTTGGTGCTAGGGTTAAGGTTTAAAGGTTGGAGAAGGGTTAGGGATTAAGAAGGGTTAGGGGTTATGAAAAGGTAGGGTTTTGAGGGTTAAATGGTGTGAAACAAAGGCTTATGGAGGGTTAAATGGTGTGAAACAAAGGCTTATGGGAGGATTTAAATAAAATACAACACAAAATGAAAGGAGAAGAAGATAATCTTGGAATCACTCTTAGAATCTTTAGGCCTCACACCCAAGGTCCCTTAAGCATATGCCAAATGGGCTCTGCATCATCTAACATATGCCAAATTAAAACTTGGGCCTTAGAACCCTCCTTTCCACACCTTCATATATACTTTTAAATTGTGCTGCCATTTATCTCAATCACATGTGATACTACCTATTGTTTGACTGAAATTAACAGTGCAGTTGCACCGTGCATGTGAAAGGGTGGAGATCCAAAATGATGGGTTCTGTGTAGATGTAGTACATCTAGTGTGATCATCAAAATTTTCGAATTGACCCTGCCATTAATATGATTCTAATCTACAATATAAACGGAAATTATCGCCAAGAATTAAAAAAAAAAAAAAATCAAGATTTTTTATATACGCACATACATACATACATACATGATGAATCTTCATATAATTTTTAATTTTTATTTCTGGGAAGAGTGGCTCAACTGTTCTTGTTTAGCTTGCGGACTTGACTGGAGAGCTGATGAGACTGGCAATTGGTCGAATATCAGATGGCGAGCTTGAATTTGCTGAGAAGATATGCCAGTTCGTACGTGATATCTACAGGGAGCTGACCCTCCTTGTCCCTGATATGGATGATAATTCTGAGATGAAGACGAAGATGGATACAATGCTCCAAAGTGTGGTGAAAATAGAAAATGGTATGCTGTTGATGGTTTACCTGTTCAATTGCTGCAAACATGACTGAGTATTTCATGCACACACACACACACACACCCCGACAACATACTGTGATAAATATTACTAATAGATCACAAAAGAATGATTAGGAAAACTACTTAAATAAATTAGAACCATAGAATCCTTATTTTTATAATTGTCATCAAGCAGGTTCTAAAACTGAATTTCAGACAGGTTGGAAATTGTTAGGGAGACTATCCATTAAGCTTGTGCTACCAAACACTGTTTTCAATGAGGATGCAACAATATTTTCAAGCTTGAGCATTATACATACAACAGAGCTTGTGCTCATATGCATATTTGCATGTGCATGCATGTGTTTTAAATTTGTCTAAACACACTGCTGATTTAACCCAAAAAAAAAAAAAAATTGATCTTTAAGTCGTATTTCTGACCCCAAATAATTAGGATAAGGGTTCTTCACTAAACAGAGGGGAAAAAGAACATAATAAGAGAAGAAAAGAGGGGGTAAAGCTTCTCGAATTGAGTTAGACAGAAAACTCTGCTGAAGCTGTGAAACAATTTTTGTGGATGGTTGAGTGTGACGCTCCACAAGACCACAGCTGTGTTTGTGCAGCAGTTGCATATTGTTCTTTGTTAACATGTCCATTACTCCATCTATTTATTGTATTTATCTTTTAAGACTGGAGGAAATATTCAATAGCACTGCATACACGCAATGAGGATGATGAAGTTGCCATCAATTTTCTATAAAGGCTAGAGGAAATGTGATCTGTGGTTTTTCTGTGGATTTTTCTTCTAATTTTATTAAAATTATGTAAAATAATAAAATATTCAAATGGAAATGTGCAGAAAATGGATGGTCAGATCCTCAAACTGTTTTTTTGACATTTTCAAATTGTCGATCATGGGAAGGGCGTGCGTTTTAATAATTTATGTGAAAATTTTAATATATCTCAAGTGCTCATTTAAGAAACCTTTTAAAATTCAAAATATACAATTGGATTTTAATTTTCTCTGCATTTATACTTGGATATTATAGGATATGATCTTGCTTGATAATTTCCAAAATTTAATTGTGACGGATCCTTATTTATTTATTTTGTTGTTTTTGTAGCTTGCTTTAGTGTTCATGTGAGAGGATCTGAGTATATTCCTGTCATTGGATCCAGTAATCCGATTTACTCCTTATTAGGGGCACCCGATATTGAACTATGAAGTATGTTCTGCATCTCTTAAGACTTTTTGCTGTCATTTTATCTGGAACTCTTACCTTATTTCTTTTAATCTGTTTATTTTTATTTTACATGCAGTTGTTCCTGTCTGAAACAGTCCAAGGAAAGCTGTTTGGGTTTATATTGAGAAGATTATGAAATGGGATTATATTTGAAGGAACCCAGGTGTATATGTGGATTTGTTTATGGAGTAAACCTGTCTCAACTTTGGTATTCTGTTTGCAATTCCTTGGAAAGCATTCATGGTTACCCAGCAGGCAATAGATTTTGGAACATGTTTTTTGAGAGAGAAGTTTGTATGGTTCTGCTTTTTGGAAAGGGCTTCATATGCTGAAAGTAAAATCTTGTCATACTTGTGCCAAAGTTGTGTTAAGAGTATCAATGTCTAAAGCCTCTTACTCTTGAAGAGGATGACATCAGGCCCAACTGCAAATGAATTTCCTTTTTGTTGACAGTATGGATTATGGTATCGGTTTCTTATTGTAAATTTTGTGATTGCAAATATTCTAGTAAATTTGGTGATCGCAAATTGAAATCATTTTTGGATGGTTGCTTCTAGGGGTGGCAAATTGCGAAAGACAGGATATATAAAGCTAATTCCAATGTTTTGGTGCTCAAGTGCTTTGGGAGGGTGAAGCAATGTAAGGCATGCAGGGAGTTTTATGGGTAGTTGTTGTTGAGTAGGAGAGATGAGATATAATAAATAATGAAAAAGAGGGAATAGCAGAGTGAAAACGTTGTGGTTTTGTTGCATTAAAAAATGGGAGTAATTGGTCAGTAGGAGATGCGAAAATTACTATGCGCAGTTGTATATTTGTAGTTTTATTTGTAAACAGTAAATTAAAAAGTCGTACATAAAAATTATAATGTATTTTTACTTTTATATAGAAATATGATTGATAGAATCTTTTTGGTCATCGCAAATTTAAAAAAAAATTGAGTTTAACTCAAAACTTTACTTAATTGAATAAGAAAATCTCTACTAATTTGGTTGGTGGAATCGTATTTGGGGGGTGGGGGCATGCCTATTTAATTTAATATATTTTTTTTAATAATTATTAGTTATAGCATATTTACGCGAACATTTTAAAATAATAAACAAGTAAACAAAATGAGATCTTATTTTTATGTATAGTTAATATTATTTTAAAATGATATATATATATATATATATATATATATATATATATATATATATATATATATATATGATCCATTAAGGTCCGAACCTTAAGCTTAATTTAAGGTCCACTTTTCACTGGCTAGGACTGGTATTTTGAGAAATCGACCGTTGGATTAGATAATCTTCTAATGTATGTCATGTATTCTCAAAACCAATTGTTGGATCACTGTAATTTTTGACAAGCATAACATACATAAAAATATTATCTAATCTAATGGTGACAAGTATAACATACATAAAAATATTATCTAATCTAACAGCTATTTTTTCAAAATACCATCGGCTGTGTGAGAAATGGTGAGTGGACCTTAATGGATCAAGTCTGTATATATATATAGTCCCGATCTTGTAAGCAAATGTTGACTTTCAAAAAAATCAGCATGAAG
>JAESVK010001181.1:206236-221943 GCA_017140935.1 Hamamelis virginiana
ATATATATATATATATATATATATATATATATATATAAAATATTATTTTAATGTATCGATCAGTCGTTCTTGCTGGTGTGTTGTGGTTGTGGAGCCACCCATTAGTCCATTACATGATTACATGTTATGGATATATGGTCCCCCACATATAGCACCACTGAGTGGGCACTCTTCAATTCATGAATGGTTTGTGACTGCATTTTCTCTAAAAGACAACTCATATATGAAACGATGTCCAATCCATAACCTGCCATGACCAAGGTGGTCACTTTTCATTAATGATCGAGGGAGTTATAAACAATAGAACCACTGCCAGTTTTAATTAATGATCAATATTTGTAATGGCCAGTGGGTTCCATTCTAAAATATAATCGATTCGTAATACATATATAGATACTTATAAAACATGAAATTCAAAAGAAAATTATGAATTAAGATCAAATATCAAATCAAACCATAGGTTTCAATTGGCTCATCCCCAACCTCCTACAACCATACTACAACAATCAATCTCACAAATATGATTTTTGGCATGCCCAACCTTTCTTATATTATTATATAATAAAATATATTCAAATTGCTAAGGACGCCCAACCAATTGGTATTTATTTGATAAAATATTATATAGCTTTATTTAAATTTCAAGTGGCCTGCAATATGTTTACTTTCCCATAAAATAAAAAATATATATACCAAAGGATAGTAATGCTATTATCATGTCGACTTGATGCAAGTTGCATCAGGTCACTTGCTTTAGAGGTACTTGCATAGATTATTTTGAAAAACCGACCGCTGGATTGGATACTCCTCTTATGTTTTTCATGTCTACCAAAAATCACAGTGATCCAACGGTTGGTTTATGAAAAACTGACAGTGAAAAAATTGTGATATTTTGAAGAATAAAAAGGTCATGGTTTTTCAAAGTGATTGTTTTCTTTTTTTTTTAAACTGACTGTTGGGTAACTGTGATTTTTGGCAAACACGACAAATATAAGAGGATTATCTAATCGAACAACCAATATAGTCTACAAGTGCATATAAAGCAAGTGATCTAATGCAACTTGAATCATATCAACCTCGTAATAGCATTCCTATACCAAAAGATATATAATAAAATATATATAATATATACTAAATACGTGAAAGTTAGGATGATTGAAAATCGAAACCTTATAACTCTTGTACATACCAATTGAAAATCGAAAAGTCAGGGTGAGACCCCTATGCTGTAGTTCCGCCACTTTATCTGCCATTAATTATTAAGAAGTATATATAATGTGAAATGATTTGGTCAGTTATAACTGACTTTAACTAAAGTAAGCTAAGAAATCCAAACCTTTGGATTTCTTTTCACATTGAATCATGTATTAAATGAAAAGAAATCCAATGACTTGAATTTCTTAGCTTATTTATTAAAGTCAGCTATAACTGAGTATATCATTACTCTATATATAATTGAGTGGCTTAAACATATATACTAAAGCTGTTGGTCCACCTAGCTAAATTAGGGAAGTCTTGTATTAATTAAAGAATTGCTTTTGAATCAATGATTTTGACATGTCCTTGAATTTTATTTCATATGATCACGTAGCGGTCAGTTGGACGTGCCCTGCCAATCTGCCATATATTCTTAGAGATGCTTGGTGAGCTCATCTTTTAATCTTTTATTTTATTTCAAGTACTCATTTTTCACTGCCCAATTAATCAGTCTAGATACCTACATAAAACACTAGCTCGACCCCTAGGAGTGCAAATCTATATATCGATCTCTTTGCATAAACAATCATTGACTATGGACCATGCAAATCTTAACTATTTAATTTGGTGATATTATTATTATTATGGATATATGTTGGGATGTGGGGGTGATTTTGTAATTGGTGAATGACATGTACCCTTATATAATGAGATCAACCATTAACCAATGAATATTCCAAGGCCAGGGCAGTCATCCATTAATTTCGATTATAACAAGGATTTTTACCTAGCTAGCTAGCTAGCCTCCATGCAAACATCTCAATCTCCTCTTCCTCTTCCAAAGTATTTGCAAGAAGATGATTTAAGTCAAGAATGCAAGGACTTATTACCCTCCTTACCTACAGAAAGAGGTTGGGTTTCAACACATCTCCATCAATACCAAGGGTTTTGGCATACATCCAGGCAGATGCAAGGAGTATTAGCATGCCAAAATCACTTCCAAGCTCACGATTCCGATATCTTCCTCATTACCACTCCTAAATCAGGCACCACCTGGTTGAAGGCAATGTCATTTGCCTTGGTCAATCGGCTGCGCTATCCTGACACCCTACTACTACACCCTTTGCTCACTACCAACCCTCATGAGCTTGTTCCCTTCTTGGAGCTTAGTCTCTACATTGACAATAACCTTCCTGATCTCACCAACTTCCTTTCTCCACGCCTCTTTTCAACTCATTTACCTTTCGTATCCCTACCAAAATCCCTCAAAGACTCAACATGCAAGCTTGTTTATTTGTGTAGGAACCCTAGGGACACTTTTATTTCACTTTGGCACTTCACAAACAAGTTGAGACCCCAGAATAAGGGAACTAATTCACTTGATGTGGCGTTTGCCATGTTTTGTAGGGGAGTTAGTCTGTTTGGACCCTTTTGGGATCATGTGTTGGGGTATTGGAAGGAAAGCTTGGAAAGGCCAGAAAGGCTACTTTTCTTAAAGTTTGAGGACATAAAAGAACAACCCACTCTTCATTTGAGGAGACTAGCCGACTTCTTTGGTTGCCCATTTTCCCCTGAAGAAGAGACACAAGGTGTGGTGGATGAAATCTTAAGGTTGTGCAGTTTTGATAATTTGAGCAATTTGGAAGTTAATAAAAGTGGAAAATTGCCATCTGGCGAAGAAAATAGGGCATTCTTCCGACGTGGTGAGGTTGGAGATTGGATGAATTATCTAACACCTGAGATGATACATCGATTGGATCAAATCACAGAGCAAAAATTGCATGGATATGGGTTAAAATTTTAGCCTCCTAGCTAGCTACTACATGACGTATTACATATTTTTCTCTTGTTTCCAACTATGTGTTTGTACGTTGACTTCTTCTTGCTTAATTTCCAGTGTGTTGCATTAATTAGAAGCCTTTGAATATGTGATATGATCGATTGTTACGTATTACTAAACAAGTTTGTAGTTTAATTGTCACGTACAACTAAACTTTTCAAATTAGATAATCAGTGAAATATATAATGGCCACTAAGTTTCAGGAAAAGTTAATTGTTGCGAAAGTGGATAATGCTTTCAGAATTTTAGTGCGAGATTCAAGAACAATCATTCAGCCGCATCAACGCACCACTTTGTGGAAAATTAATGACATGATATATTGCATGACATCCTTGCTGTGTATATACTGTAATTTCATACAACATACATAATTGATCAATACGTACTAAAATCTCGATCTACAAGGGTGTTTAATTAAAAGTCTTTTTTTTTTTTTTTTTTCACCTGGTAAACATCAGTAGGGTCAGTTGTTAGTCAATTATCAGGGAAGGGGACACGGTAACGCGGGAATTGTGGGATATGATAACCCAAAATTTTAAAATCATTATTTATGTATTTTAATTTAAGTATTGGGGTGTTTTTGCAAATTTAAGGATGTTGATTTATAAAATTTTATAAAAATTGCACTTTAGTCCCCATGGTTTCTTTATAAACCAAACCAACCCATTTTCCATTCATTCTTGCATTTGAGAGTTAGAGAGCCCAAGAGAGAGAGTGGCCGTGAGAAGGGGTGCAGCCACCGGATATATTCTTACCAAATCTTCACCGGAGTTCGCCGGACTTCAACCTTTTTGGTGATACGGTAGGCTCAATGCTTGTTTACCATAGTTTTTCACTTCTTTCCTTGAGTATTTTTGGATTTGGGGAGGTTAGAAGCTTGTTTTCGGGGTTTAGGTTGTGACTTGGTGTTTTAATGGTGATTGATGAGAGGAATCATGGCTGAGTTGTGTGTTTTGTTGGGATCTATGAGTTGTGAAGAGTTGTGGGTTTCAAGTGGGTTTTAAAGATTTAAATGTCAAATGCTTGTGATTAAATTAATGTTTTTGAGTTTAAATGGTAAATCAAGGTTTTTCTAAATTACTAATGGGTAGATATGAGTTTTGAGGTTGTTTTATGGAGGTTTGAAGGTGTTTTGAGGATTAAAAATGGAGAAAAACCCGCTGCTGCTCGAACCTGTGCAACAGGGATGGTTGGTACCGGTACCGTGGGAAACTGGTACTAGTACCGTGTATTTTATTTTCGGATAGAATGTTTTTGTACCGGTACCAAGGGAACTGGTACTGGTATCGCTTGCTTATTTTCCAATAATGAGTCTTAATTACTTATTGATTCTCTTCTTTAGATCTTCTTTTCTTCATATCTTTCGCATACGAACTCCGTTTTTGACGTTCTTTATATGTATGGAAAGCTTATGAAGTCTAATTTCTAAAATTCATGGTTTTGAGGTCAAAATTATTTTTGAAGAGAGTTATTTTGGTAATACTAGATTTGCCTCTCATGTGCGCACTTTGTCTTTTTTGGCATATTTTCTCAAATTCGCTTTGTTTTTGGCCATTAAATTCAACGTGTAGTATCTAAACACATTTGGGGATATGTCTTAGAAGTTTTAAAGTCATTGGTTTGGTATTTTGGGGTTTTGAGTCCTTAGGGTATCGAGTGAGTGGTCTTTGTTAACAAGTCGCTTTACTATTGAATCGTGGATTCTTATATTATCTTTTGATCTCCATTGCTTGCATTATTGTTCGTTCTCATATTTGATTTGGTCCTTTGGAGGACCACTTGCATTGGGTGCATTAATCATTGCATTGGGAGGCTCGTGAAGCCATAAGGGTAAAAAACGCCGTTGCTTTGAGGTAGAGATAAGTAACCTTTTACTGTTAATGATAATATGTCTGTTTTACAACTGTTTTGAGAACTATATGGATGTTAAACATATTTGAGAATGTCATGACTTACGAAGGTTTGAGAACCCTACGGTTTATTAACTTGTCAAATGGATACATAGAGTATACTGGTTTAAGAACTATTGATTGTGTGGCATGTTTATAAAATGAAACTAAGGCACAAAAATGAGATGTTTTGAGTACTTGTTTATACTTCTTGGCAAGCCATCTAGAACTGGGCATGATGTGTATATAAAATTGGGGGACATGCTTTCATAATACATGTTTTATGGAAACACTTGATAAGGGTATGTGGTGATAATTGTTTATATCTACACAACTGAAATTTTTAGTCTAAAACTCATATACCTGATTTTCTAAATATATCTATATAAGAGAAAGACGTTGAGACATTCTTACCAACTGTCCCCTTGATTTTTGGTTGAATTGAATAGTTTGAAATGGAAATATTATACATCAGCCAGGACATAAAATGTATTTATACTTGAACATTACGTGCCAAAAATTGGCTTGAATTCTACACTGATTTTGACTAATTATAATATTTCTTTCTTTACAAATACTTAATTAAGTTATTATTATTGTTGTTTGGTAATTATCTTACTTAATTATGCATTGTGATTAATGAATTTATGTACTGTACAATATTAAGTAAATAAAAACTTAATCATATTGTTAAAAACGTTAATATATAGAGAAATAATTCTTTGCTAACCCTATTGATGGAGTAAATAGACTAACAAAAATTTTAGTTTCATGATTCTTATAAAGAAAAAAAAAAAAAAAAAAAAAAAAAAATTTCTATTTCAAATATTGCTTTAGTTATGTTATAAAATGATTTCTTTAAATTAAATTAATCTTTTTATTTCTAATATTGCGTTAATTATTTGCTAAAGTAATTTCTTATATTACAATTTACTGTCCTATCTTTCATCTACTCTAATTCAAGACAAATTTATCGTTTAAAACTCAACTTAGTTTAAGAAAGCTTTACCAAAAATACATATGAAGATTTTCAAGTTATACACTAAAAATTAAATATTTATATGCTTATAAATTAAATTTTTCAAAATTTTTTCTTGCTCACAATGCAAATTAACTGTAGAAATGATAATCTACAAGCTAATTCGTATAAAATAAAAATTATAATGTAAAATCTATTTATTAAGTCCAAGTATTATAAATGCATTAAATTATTAAATATAAATGCATTTATAAATACATTTAATTTTATTATTCATAAATTAAATTGAAAAACTTTTAATAAACCAATTACTCTTATTAATTATTATCAACAATAATTCATTCGTATAATTAAACAAAAGAAAAAAAAAATTAATTACAAGCCAAAGTCATTCAAATTTACTTTTCTTCTTTTACACAATATAAAAAACGATAAAAACTTAGATATTTAAATTAACGATGATATTAATAGCTCAGAAATATATTTATATTTTTAAGTCCCAAAACTATAATAACTTTATAAAGCTATCAATTAATAATACATAGAAAAACGAAATATATATATATATATATATATATATATATATATATTACAAAGAACATATGCTAAACTATGACACAAAAGTTCTTTCAAACGCAGAATACTTCATATATGATATGAAATCATATATTCATACAAATCTTCCTTAAAATTCCATTAATCTTTTACAGCTAAACATCCATAAAAGCATCGATTATATATCCAAGAAAATATTGCACCAGTTCTTCCGCATTGTCCAAGACATGAATTTTTCTGGTTTGAACGGGTACAAGAAATAGATGGTAACTAATCAATTCCATGTACTACTTCGATTAGCCGGGCAAAGAGATCATTCCTAAGTGCAGACAAGTTGCAACCAATTCCTTCAAATTAGCGCGAAATTTCTTCTCAGGAATCATCAAACCAGCACACGTAATAACATATCTTAAATATGAGAAATCGACACATTCAATAGACCATCATCGAACATATGCCTCTTCTAAAATTTCCAAACCTTTAGATATATCTCCAAAACAAAAAACAAAACTCTGCAAAAAGAAATACCAGTCAAAAGAGAATCTAACTAAATTATACTATCCATAAAAAAAATATATCATCCTCACTTTTATAAAAATAAAAAATAAACAAAAAAATAATTACAACGCCAACAAAATACTTTGCATCTACATTTCCAGTACAATCTTGTATAAATGTCTGATAGCTTGTAATAGGCAATGGACTGTAACACTTTCCATTTTTAAAGTTCACACTTTGTAAAACATTATCAGATAACTTTATTCAAAAAAGATTCTTACACCTGAAAATTAGAAATATTATATTCAAACAACATAAAATCTACAATTATACAAAATAAATTTATCTTTGCAACAACTATATTCATACGTCATTTTTAGTCGCATAAACCACACAAAACCTTTTTCTTCTTTTACTAGACGTCCAATAATTTCTTCGCCAACAAAATTAAGTGGAAGATCTAATATTTACGTCTGACGCTAGACAGCAAAGCAGTGCATTGTTTTTCTCCCCATCTTTTCTATCTCTGTATGTTATTTTCTAGAATAACATTATGAAGACGAAAACTACAGTTGTAAAACTACAGGTGACATGACTTATTTTTATCATTTTTTCCCATAAATGCAACGCGATGGTAAATCAGTTTTGTATTTTTGAATATCCCGTCAGATAAGAAGACTGCAAAGTATAGATTTCTTAAAATGATGTTTGACGCTGCACAGCAAAGCAATACATCATTTTTCTCCCCATCTTTTCTCACTCTGTACGTTACTTTTTAGAATAACATTATGAAGACAAAACTACAACTGCAAAACTACAGATGATATGACTTTTTATAATAATAATATTATGAAGACCAAAATCTCTCTCTCTCTCTCTCTTTCAAAACGACACCTCCATCTTTTATCTTTTATATTATCATCTTCTTCTGATATCTAATATCTTCAATGACAAAATTAAGACGAAAAACCCACACAGTTACTCAACAAATACAACTCTTACATTCTCTCTTAATTTTTTTTTCCTATATTTCCTTTCTCAACAGATGAAAATATAGAGATATATGTGTAAGTATATCTTATAGCAAATAAAGTAATTACAAACACACATATTTTTTTATCATCATTTATGCATATTCATAGAGAAGCTTTTTAAGTTATCGATGTATTAGATTTGCAGTCAAACTTTATCAATGCTAATTAGATAAATTTTAATATATTAATAGTTTAAACTATAAATATTAGTATATCAACATTAACTATTATTCCGTTGGTCCTTTCAGCGTAGTATATTTCAGAAAACAACTATTGAATCATTGTGATTTTTGGCATAGCAAACGTAAACAACAAATCAATCTTATTCAGCCTTATTCAGTAGTAAGTTCTTATATTCAATTCTTAGTTGCATAATTATAATTTTTAATAGTTGCTTTTATCTATATTTCATTTTGTTTATTCGATTAAATTTAATATTTAATATAAAAGATGTTGCTGCTAATTCATACCTAAAATAATCTAAGAAGATTGAAGACATACCTAATAGAATTTAATTTCATATTATTGTTAACAATTACAGAAAAAACTATAAATCTATCTAATATAATCGAAAGAATACTAGAACAAAATTTAAATTATAAATGATTTTTAGCAGCTAAAATATTTCTCATCATTATAAATGTATCATAACTTTACAGCTACTTCTTATTGTTACAAATAAAATGTATATTCCATTATTCTTATCATATCACCATAATCTAAAAAATATATCTTAAGAAGTAATTTCTTTCACACACACACACACACACACACACAAATATATATATATATATATATATATATATATATATATATATATATATACCATTGTTACCCAGACCGAGATGTAGATAAAGAAAACAGTTGATAAACAAAATTCAAATACTAAAATATATAATGAAAACAGTTAATAATTGAAAGATTCAAAGAGTTTCAGCTATATTGATAAAATAAAACTTACAAGAGTTGGAGATAAACGAACACCAAAAGCAGAAAGAGGGATACAAATTCTGATATGGGGTTCGGAGAGGTTTACAAGATGAAGGGGTAAACAAAACTCTGAACTGAGAATGCAATTCGAATACCTTAAATAAGGAGAGGAAAAGCATCTAGTAGTTGGGCGAAATCATGTCTTCACATGGTTACAGTGTCAGCTATTGGTCATGTGATCGACTGATGAGTTGCTTTTGACTTTCTTTACTGCTACAGTGCCAAATAGTACTCACTTTTTACTGTAGCAATGATGAGTTCTTGTCATGGGTTGTCACGTGTGGCTCCTTTCGGCGCATGAAGAGTTAAACAACCAAGTGGAGACAAATCCACTTTCGGTGCAGAGTTAAAAGAGTTTTACCCTGTATGGAGACAAATCCACTCCCAGAGAAATACAGTATTTTAGCCAAACAAGTAATCCGAAGGCCTAAAGTCTTCATCATAATCTTGGCCAAGTTCTGCTGTTGATTTTGATGAGTCTTCTGATTTGTTGTCTTCTTCTATTTCTGAAAGAGCTGCAAGAAGCTGATTCTTCAACTCTTTTTTAGAGATTGTAGAAGATGTTGCAAGTTTGTGCATGATTTTGTTTTTGTCCAACAGGACTTTGGCAGCATCAGTAGATCCTGAACTGCAAATTGTTGGGTGCTGTTTGAACCAGTTCTGAATTCTTTCTGGTTAGATATGATCAGAGTAAGATCCATCCCACCATTTGACTGAAAAAGTTCGCATTAATCTTGGAATATGATCTCCTGAAACAAGTTCATATTTCCAGGCCATGGTCCAGGCTAATCTAAAATGTCCATAGAATAGAAACATTTTAGGATAGAAGAGTTGAGAGTTTGGAGGACGAATTTTTTCCTGAAAGATCTGATATCCTTCAAGAATCTTGAAAGGGAGGATATCCGGTAAAGGACCAATTACATCCCACCAATCTAAGAACCAGTTGGGGACATCAAGTTTAAAAGTTTTATCAAAGAAAATCATCCAAGTATGACGATAACTTTGATTCTGGTAATAAAGAGCATTATACCAGGCAAGTTGATAATCATGGTAGTTGAAGAAAGTTGGTTGAAAATTCACTGAGAATTTTCTTGGTTTAAATGGGTCTTGACCCCAATCAGAGAAGGAAAGAACTCTGATAATTCTGAAAGTTGAATGAGTTATGATACTTGAATCAGCTTTATCAAAGTGGTGTTTAAATACTGCTGATTTAGCATCCACTAAAATAAATTCAAAATTTTTTTTGAGTTTTATTGAAATCCCAAGGATGACAATGAAATTTCTTTGAAAAGTTTTTGTTTGCAACTTCTATTGCTCCCATTCCAGCAAATTCTTTTTCTACTGGGAAAAGGTCAAGTTGTTCAGCTTTTTGAATATATTTTGATTTAAAAGGAGCAATATCAAATGGCTCAGTTTTTTGAAGAGTTTTTTGGTTGGGGGTGGAGGTTGCCACCTGTTTTGAAGAAGTTGCTTCAGCAAATGTTTGGTTTTTAACAATTGCTGATGAGGTACCTTGATCTTTAGACAGAGCAAGATACTGTTCTGGTGAATATTGTTTATAGGCCAAAGCCTGATTAGCCCATCTTTCTGGAGTGTTGAGTTGAGAGTTATGAGTGTTGCAAAGATCATCAAAATTCTGCTCAGCAGTTCTGATGTATTCTTCTTTAGCAATATCTGCCCAAGACTTCTTTTTTCCCGAGCTTGCTTGGGAATAATATTCCGGAGTTGTGGTGAGAGCTAAAGGGTTCTCAGAGTTAGATGGGCGATTTCTTGGTGAAACATTTGGCGGGGCAGCAGATCTGCCCCTACCCCTTCCTCTAGTGGACATTATCATCACGGTCTCCCTGGAGGAATTCTCTAGTTAGGAAATCTGGGATAGAGTTCGTTTCTCCATTAATATATTCTATATCAATGTCGAAAATAGATAATATTGCTTGTCATCTGGCAAAAATATGTTTTGATGCCAAGTTTTTTACATCTTTTTGTAAAACTGATTTAGCCGCTTGGCAATCAACGCGGACTAAAAATTTTTGGTTTAAAATATCACTTTGAAATTTTGTAATGCATAAAACAATGGACAAAATTTCTTGTTTGATAGTTGAATAGTTTTGCTGTGCAGGGTTCCAAGTTCCTGAATGGTAATGAACTATTTTCTCTTTATCATCTTCTTTTTGGAGTAAAATTCCTCCAAATCCTACCCCTGAAGCATCAGTTTGGATAATCTTAAAGGCTTTGGGATTGGCTATGTTTAGACACTTAAGTCTAGGAGCCTGTTGTTTAATAGTTTTGACAAGTTGGGTAAGTTCATCCGACCATGCCGGAGGATCTTTTTTCAATCTTTTTCTAAGAGGGGCACAGAGTTGGCTAAGGTTTGGGAAGAATTCTGAGATATAATTCAAACATCCCAAAAATCTTTGAGGTTGAGTTTTATCCTTAATAACATCAGGAAATTTATTGACAAAATCAATAGATCTATCAATTGGAATAATGGTTCCATGATGGATATTAAATTCTAGGAATCTTATCTTAGTTTTGAAAAGTTCTATCTTCTTAGCAGACAAGACTAATCCTTTAGTTTTGATGATATGAAAGAAAATATTAAGATGTTTCCAGTGTTGTTCAATAGAGTTAGAGAATACAAGAATATCGTCAATATAAACAATTGTGAAGTTTATATGTGGGGTGAATATATCGTTCATGATATTTTGGAATTCTGAAGGCGCATTTTTTTAATCCAAATGGCATTACATTCCATTCAAAATGCCCAAATGGAACTGTGAATGCCGTTTTATATTTGTCTTCTTCATGAACTTGGATTTGCCAAAATCCAGACTTCATATCGAATTTTGAAAATACTTTAGCGTTAGAAAGTCTTTGAATTAAATCTTGTTTGTATGGCAATGGATATCTGATCCATTGTAATACATCGTTAAGAGGTTTATAATTGATTACAAGTCTTGGAGCTCCTCTTTCAAGTTCAGAGGCCTTCTGAACGTAAAAGGCAGCACAGCTCCAAGGAGATTTACTAGGCCTAATTAATTTCCTTTTTAAAAGATCTTTTACTTCCTCAATACAGTGTTTTAAGAGTTCCTCTTTCATTTGAATAGGCCTAGCCTTGGTTGGTATATTAGTTTCTTGGAAATCTTTTATATAAGGAAGTTTAACAATATGCTTGTTTCTTTCCCAAAAAGCATTAGGATGATCAGAACAAACTTTTGATTCTAATTTCTTTTGGAAAGTCTCAATTTCCTTTTGGACAATTCTATGAGTTAACCGTTCATCAATCTTTCTATGAGCAATTTCTTTCTTTAAAAAGAAGAGTTGGTTAGTTCTTCTTTCTATAATATTTAATTCTGGTAGGATTGATAAAGTTTTTAAAAGATTTAAATCTTTTAATTGTGGAGGGCTAATAAATTGGAAGACAATTTGTTTATCCTTGAAATTAGCCTGTATTCCTTTATTATCAACTTGGAAAGGTTGAATAAGATTTAAAAACGGAGTTCCTAAAATTACATTTTTGTCCAATGTCTTTAACTAGTAAGAAAGGCATCTTTAAACAGACTCCTCCATTACAAACATGTGCATTTGTTAATTTATAATTAATATGAAGTTTATTACCATTTGCAGCATTTAATTTTTCTTTTGTAGTCTCAAAGTATTTAATAGGAACTAGTCCTTCTTGAATACAATTGAGATCTGCACCAGAATCAATTAATGCTATAGTATCAATTTCATATTCTTTATTAATAATGATAGTTAGTCTGACATGCCATTTCTGATAATTAATTCTAGTTAGAAGATGGAGGTAAGGATCTTTCTCAGTTTCTGGTTCATCATTTTCTGAGGCCTCAGAATCAGAATCTTCAGCTTTTTTTAGAGAAGGAGAGTTTTTGGAGGAAGAAGCTTGGTTTTGTAATAAGAGTCTAGTGACTTTTATCCTTAAGTCACTAATATCTCTTTCACTATTAGTTGTTAATTCTTTTAAATCTTTTCTTAATTGTATACATTCTTGTTGAAGATCTTTTATGGTTACATCATTATTAGATTTTTCAGGTTTAAACCTATCAAATATCTCCTTTAGGTCATAAGTATTTTTACTAGGTTGTGGTTGTTTCTGTTCGAGATCTTTCTTAAGTCTAATAAGAAATTCTTTTCGCTTCTCATGATCCTTTATTTCATCAATAAAGTCAATAAGAATGCTTTGTTCTTTAGATAACATATTAATACATTTACAGTTATCCTTAATTCCTTCTTCAGATTCATCAGGATTATCATCCTCTTCTGCTGAAGAATAAATTTCATCAATTTGTAGTCCTTCTTCTCCATTATCAGATTCTTCTGAATAGAGGAAAAGATTTGAAAGTATTTATTTAAATTTATCTGAAACATCAAGTTCATTGATTTTTTGTTTCATTGGACATTCTCTTGAAATGTGGCCCATTCTTCCACATTTAAAACAAGGTCCAATAGGTTTACTAGAAGATGTTTTGTTGGAAGATGGTTGTAACCATTTTTCAGTAAAATTTTGACCAGGTTTTTTACTCCTAGTATTTCTTCTAAAAGGTTTTCTTGAAGTGGAAGGAGAAGTTGTACTAGTTGTATTAGTTTTAACATTCCTTTTTCTGGCCTTTTTCTCTTTCTTTTTAGCCTTTGTAGATGGGGCTAGAGATTGAGAAGAAAACCCAAATTGTTCACAGAAAGAACCTAGTTCTTTCTTTCCCTATTTTCTATCTTTCTTTTCCTGTTGTCGGAGTTTATAATCAGTATATCTAGCAATCCCTTCAGCTTGGATTGTGCTGATTAGATCACCATATGTAAGATTATCATATGTAATAGTTCCATTATTTTGTTCTCTTAATTTTGCTCTAACTTTGTCTCCAAAATGAGTTGGAAGACCTGCTAGAAATTTTTCTTTCCAAAAGAGTTGGCTACAATCTTCTCGCATCATTACTTTGGTGAGGAAAATATCTTTATACCACCTAAAATCTTCGAGTTTTGGACACTTTAAGTTAGATAAAAGATCAGAATCTTTGTCTTTTAGTTTAGAAGGATCTCCGATAAAGTGTTTGGTTATGGCGAAGATTAGGGTTGCAACTACATCCTGTATATCTTCCCCATCTTCATTTTTTATAGAGATGCCTAGACGATCAGTTTTTACAGCGTTAAGTATAGTGTCGCGTTTTGCTCGATTAAGATAATGATCCCACCAACTTTTCAGTTGACCAGTAAATCCAGATACTAATGCTTGAGCAATAGTATGGTCAGTTGTGTCTGGATTTTTGGTTCTGTAAGCAGTACAGACCATTGTCATTTCTTGTAAAGTGTTGATAATGTGGTACTCAGTTTTATTATCTATGTTCCATTCATAGATAATTCCTCCTTGATATGCAGCTTGATGGGAAGAACCTCTTTCTTCCATAGCCATATCAGGAAAGGTAATTCTTGGATAAAAGCTTCTTAAAGGTTGTGTATGATGGATTTTATTAACTTTAAGTTGGTTATCATCTGGCAAGAATCCTTATTTATCAGAATCAGTATCTTCATAAGTTCTATCTAAAACTGCGATAGTTTTATCTTTAGAAGACTGAGGTCGGTCTCTAGAAGGCTGAGGTGTTTCAGGGACTGTTCCCATAATTCTTTCAATGTTTTTAAGTTTATCATCAATTATTTTGAAAATGTCTGATTGCTCGCAATCATATGCTCTAATTTCATAGTCGGTAGACCTAAATGCACGTTAATGATGGTATAATTCGATAGGTTTTATTTAGATAATTCATTTATGTTGATTTCGTGTGTAATGTAGGTTTTTGGCATTTTGAAGCCCAAATTCGCTTTCCGATGAAGCGCGACTCGCAGTCGAAGGTTGGGACAGCGTCGAGGAGGCATTGAGCACCAAGCTGGGCTTTTCTGGGAAATTTTTGGGTCATCTATCGATAGCTGCATTGGCCTATCGATAGATGCCAGTCTCTGCATCTCAATAAAAAGCTTCTCGAGGATCATCTATCGATAGGTAGATCGCGCTATCGATAGATGCCGGCTTCTGTTTCGCAATTTGGAAATTGATTTCTTGAGCTATCGATAGGCAAAGGAGAGGTATCGATATATGCCAGCCTCTGGACCTTCAATTTTGGAATTTGATTTGTGAGCTATCGATAGGCGTGGCTATGTATCGATAGATACCAGCTTCTGACTTCCCATTCTCGGCCTCATTTCCAGCATCTATCGATAGCGGTTCTTGCATCTATCGATAGATGCCCTTCCAGTTCCAAGGCGATTCCTGTTTCCGCATTCTCTATCGATAGCTGTTCATGCACCTATCGATAGAGATTCTTCGAGTTTGTTCATCCGCAGCTGACCTTCGCAGCATCTATCGATAGGTGCACTACACGCTATCGATAGATGGCTACCTGCTCCGTTTTTTATGCTAAGTTTTATTGTAATAATGTTAACTTTGAGGGATACTTTAGTCTTTTGGCTCCTTGACTTTTATGGAGTATAAATGCTACTTTAAGAGGAGAGAGAGCAAGCTTGGTTTTGTCTTGTTGCTCATAAAGTGAGCTTTTGGTTTTTTGTGCTTTTTCTTGGCACTTTCTAGGTAGCCAATCACCACCCATCCTACTCCAAATAGGCCCAAGTTTGACTATGATGAGGAGGAGCATCTACGGATCGCCGATCTACGTTATGGCCGGCTAGGTCACTCGGTGATGGGGTGAGGCAAGGATTTT
>JAESVK010001182.1:0-17750 GCA_017140935.1 Hamamelis virginiana
AATGTACAAAAAGACAAGTAAAAACGGGCGAATTATGTGCTAAACACACCCTCCAACCTGTATCTTGCTAGTCCCTAGTAAGATTTGAACCAAAAAGAAGTAAGAACTAAGAGAAAAGAAACAAATAAATGCACAAAAGAGTTCGCTTTCAACATGCAAACATGAGCATACTACTTTAACTTGACATATAATGCAAGAAATTGAACTACTTATGCTTGTCCCTTTTCCATGTGTGTGAAATTTTGCCAATAAGAGCTTCACAAAACCAATATCCATCAACAAAAACTAAAAACAATGATATAAGAATGAGTGGAATGGAGTAACGCGGAAGCATACACCATGAAGCAGAAATAAGGCATTCATAACAAAAACTAACCATTCATAGATGCATAATGTTCATAAGGGAACAACCGACACTTTAAAATCAAAAAGGACTTCTAAGCATGTAATGACCGGGGGTTTACACAAGGGGCTTCAAAACAAAACGGGTGTTGGCTTTAACATGGCTTGGGTCACTACCCTGTGCCAACACCGCCCTATGCTACCCTAAACGAAATAAAACTAGACTTAGAAAAGTAAAAACACGACTGAAATACAAACAACCTAACTACTAAAGAAAACACCCCCAACTACTCCTCCTCTGATTCCTCCTCATCACTGAAATCATCTTCATCCACACAGTCGTCAAGCTCATCGGAATCCCCCTCCAAGGTAGGGACTGGTGGCTCAACAGCAGATGGGTCACCTCGAAGCACAAGAACCTCTCTCTCCAACCTAGCCAGTCTATGGTCAATCTGCTTCTGCTTCCCCAGAATGCATTTGAACCATCCCTTGATTCTACGCTCCATTCTCTTGAGTGGAGATGTACTTGCAGGCTTAGGCGCTGACGATGAGGACGGCCCTCCAGAAACTGATTGGGATTGAGCTGGCCTGGGCTTCACTGAAGCTGCTATACTCCTTGCTTCGGTTACATTGTTGATGGGACCAAAGTGAGGAAGTGTCATTTTGTTCTTTGGAGGCAACTTGATTCCTTCAGCTTTTACAATTTGAGTGATCAAGCAAGGATGAGGCATGTAGGTCGACTTGCTTGCGAAGTTCACAAAGTCCCTCATTACTGCCCAAATCACTGCTGCGAAGTCAATTCGCCGCCCATTCATCACTTCAAAAAGAAACTTGATCTCATCGACTCTTGGTATTTTTTCTTTTCCTTTTGGGTCAATGCGACAGTGGATGATTTTGTTCATTAAGGCATATTCAGGCTTTAGCTTCCCAGGGGTGAACTGATTTTTGTTAAATGATATCATTGGCACAGGATTGGAGCACATAGCTTGAGCGAAGGACGCCCCATCGAAAGGTGTCAAAGGGCGGAATGGGTAAGGAACACCATCTGCATGGGAAGGTCGAGGATATCCCAAGGCCGTAGCAATGACTGTAGTGTTCACAAGAAAGGACTTCCCACCTACAGTAGTCTTCATGTGATATTCCATTTCCGAATGTACTCTCAGATTCGAGTAAAACTCTCTCACCACGGATGGGTGATAGCCCTCGACAGGCCTACACAGGAAACCCAAGTTTTGGGTATCTATAGCACCTCGAATGGGATGAGTGTGGATAAAGGTTGAAGCTTCCACAGTCCTTTCACTAATGAAACCTCTTTTGGCAAGTGACTGAACCCATTCATCCTCTTCCCCTTCTTCCCCACCTTCATCAAACATGGCCTCTATGTCATCATCCTCGCTCTCTTCACTTTCACTCTCATGCCTCTTTCCCCTTCCCTTCTTCACAGGTTGAGAAGAGCTTGCCTTTCTCTTTTTGACTGCCTGCTCCACAGAAGAGCCTGAGGCTTTCCCTCCTTTCGGTGTCTTGGTTCTAGCCATGAGCGTCACAACTAGACCAAAAACACAAAGTAGCACTAGCATGGCTACTACACAGTCCCACATGCCCATTTCAATGAACATCGAACACCCCCTCTTGGCATCGCACAGCATTTTCCTTCCCACGAGCTCCATAATCACACAAATCACTACCAACAATACTATAGTCCCCAAAAACAATACAAACTTCACCCAAACACAAATCACCAAATGTAGAACAAAAACCTATCTTGCTTGCAACTTCAAAAATTTGAAACACTTACCCACAATGCAAGAGAATGCCTCAAAACACCCAAAAGAAGTCCACTACCGCCACTCTAGTGCATACCCGCCTTCAATCAATGGAAAGAGTGTGTAAAATGGTGGATTTTCAGGTTTAGGGTTAGGGTTTTTGCGATATGAGATGGGAATGGGGTGATGTATGGTGAAAAAGTGGGAAAAATAGGGTTTTGATGGTGGATTTGGTGAGGAATGGTAAAAATCTCTCCAAAGTGATGGAGGATGCTTGGGAAGGGTTGAAAATGAGAGAAAAGATGAGAAAAGTGGGTGAAAAAGGGTTGGAGTGGGGTTAAATGTCGGGCTAGGGCTTTAAAAGCTCGAAATTTTCAAACTGCAGCAGGTGGTACCGGTCCCACTTAAAGTGGTACCGGTCCCATTCAGTTCTGTAAGAGGGGTACCGGTCCCACCATGAGGGGTACCGGTCCCACTTTGCTGAAAATGCCAAATTTTGCCTGTTTATGCAATTTTTCAACTTTGCAAGCCACCAAACCTTGTTCCAATTAGTTTTCAACCACCACCAACTTAAAACACCGGGGAAAAAGTACCACGGCATGCTAACACTGCTCCGCCTTCCAAAATTACCCTAGGGTTCCTAAGCTTTGAACGAATTGGCACTCTTGGCTCAAATTAGGGTTCGAAATGGAAACTTTCAAGGAGTTGAGGTTCAAAGGAGCAATGATGGCCTAAAATCATCTTTCAAAGTTGTACGATTGTTCCAAAATGAATATGGTGCATAAAAATGAAAGTTCATGCAAAAATGCGATTCTTGAAGCTCAAATCAAGCGAAAATGTGCTTGAATCAAAGATCATGACTTGCAAGACTAACAATACCAAATGTATTCGATATGAGCATAACTTGATGCGAGTCACAATGTGCAAAACATGAATAGATGGATGGAATGACAAAATGTTCAAGTGATGTGCTATAAGTTTTAGTTCCACTCCATTGGCGTGCATGTGCAATAGGAAAGTTTACGTACATAATGCAAGTTCAATAGGAAGCATAGCATATAAGTCTCAAGTTTTATTCTCATGTAAGCTCAAAAATCGAAAAATTTTGCATCAAAAGTATTTGCTATGATTCTTGCTATGCATACTACTCTATATCCAAAAAGAAGCTACCTATTGTGTGAGAATGATCATGAAAAATGAACACAAGTGAACCTCCCCCCCTACTAAGAATGAGCATTGTCCTCAATGCATGAAAAGATAAGCATTTAAAGACAAAAATGGGAAGAGGCTACAAAAGCACTTGTAAATCATTTACACTACAGTAAATCTGCACAAAGGTTAGAGTATCCACAATTTCCAAAAGAAAACAACTAAACAAAGGTAAAAGAGTTATATACACATAATCACAAAAGAAGTTACTCTGATGGGGCCTCGCAATAGACTGGGTCTACAAGCTCCTCTCCCACAGTCTCATGCGAAAAGTTCTCCAAAAATGGCTTGAGGCGTTGTCCATTCACTTTGAAAATGTTGCCATTCTTGGGATTCTCAATCTCCACAGCCCCGTGAGGGAACACGGATTTGACAATGAATGGTCCCACCCATCGGGACCTCAACTTGCCAGGAAAAAGGTGCAGCCTAGAGTTGTACAACAGGACCTTTTGATTTGGCTCGAAAGACTTACGAGCGATGTTTTTGTCATGAAATGCTTTCATCTTGTCCTTGTAAACCCTAGCACTTTCATAGGCGTCTTGCCTAATTTCTTCGAGCTCACTTAGATGGAGCTTCCTCTGCTGACCTGCGGCATCAAGATTAAAATTCAAGTGTTTAATAGCCCAGTATGCCCTATGTTCCATCTCCACTGGCAGGTGGCACGCTTTTCCATACACTATGCGATAGGGAGACATGCCTAATACTGTTTTAAAGGCCGTGCGATACGCCCATAAGGCATCAGTCAACCTAAGTGACCAATCTTTCCTATTGGGGTTCACAGTCTTCTCTAGGATGTGCTTGATCTCCCTATTGGCCAATTCAGCCTGGCCATTGGTCTGTGGGTGGTAGGCGGTTGACACTTTATGGGTTACCCCATATTTTTTCATTAAGGTCTCAAAGGGGCGATTGCAAAAATGCGAACCACCGTCACTAATGATCGCCTTAGGTACCCCAAATCTAGACATGACGTTCTCTTTCAAGAATTTCAAAACTACTTTATGGTCATTTGTCTTAGATGGGATAGCCTCAACCCACTTGGACACATAGTCCACTGCCAGTAAGATGTACAGGTTACCAAAGGAGGATGGGAAAGGTCCCATAAAGTCGATGCCCCAACAATCGAAAATCTCTATAACTATGATGGGTGTGAGGGGCATCATGTGTCTCCTAGTAACTCCCCCTAATTGTTGGCAACGCTCACAGGTTTTGCAAAACTCAAAAGAGTCTTTGAACAAGGAAGGCCAATAGAAACCGCATTGTAAGATTTTGGCGGCTGTCTTCCTAGCAGAGAAATGACCCCCACATGCCTCACTATGACAAAATGACATGATGCTCGGTATTTCAATATCCGGCACACATCTTCTCAAGATTTGGTCAGGGCAATATTTAAAGAGGTAAGGGTCATCAAAGTAGTACTTTTGCACCTCTCTCAAAAATTTCTTCCTATCCTGGGCATTCCAATGGGTAGGAATCTGTTCAGTTACAAGATAGTTCACTAAATCCGCAAACCAAGGGCATTGGGAAAGAGCAAACAGTTGCTCATCAGGGAAGGTCTCAGATATGGGGAGGGTGTTAGCAGAATCATCAAAGGAGATCCTAGACAAGTGGTCGGCGACAACATTCTCAACTCCCTTTTTATCTTTGATTGTTAAATTGAATTCTTGGAGGAGTAGAATCCACCTAATTAGTCTTTGCTTGGCATCTTGTTTTGTCAAAAGATATTTTAATGCCGCATGATCCGTAAAGACTAGAATAGGTGAACCTAGGATGTACGACCGAAACTTGTCTAAGGCAAAAACCACCGCTAGCAACTCTTTCTCAGTAGTTGTATAGTTTCTTTGGGCATCATTCATTGTTCTACTAGCGTAGTAAATGACATGTGGTTTTTTATCCACCCTTTGACCTAACACCGCTCCTATGGCAAAATCACTGGCGTCACACATGATTTCAAAAGGAAAATTCCAGTTGGGTGTTTGCATGATAGGAGGTGAAATTAGCATTTCCTTCAATTTACAAAAAGCGACCTCACAATCATGCCCCCACTCAAAAGGAACGTCCTTGCCCAAGAGATTACACAAGGGTCGCGCAATACCGCTAAATCCCCTAATGAACCTCCTATAAAAGCCAGCATGTCCTAGGAATGATCTCACATCTTTTACAGTCTTAGGAGAGGGAAGTTTGGCAATTAATTCAATCTTGGCCTTATCAACCTCTATTCCCCTAGACGACACAATATGTCCTAGGACTATTCCCTGTGTCACCATGAAATGACACTTTTCCCAATTCAGCACAAGGTTTTTCTCCTCACATCTTTCTAGAACTTTAGATAGGTTCTCCAAGCAACTATCAAAAGAGTCCCCAAAGACTGAGAAGTCATCCATGAAAACTTCAACAATCTTTTCCACCATGTCACTAAACAACCCTGTCATGCATCTCTGGAAGGTACCAGGCGCATTACACAAACCAAAAGGCATTTTCCTAAAGGCAAATGTCCCAAAGGGACATGTGAAAGTAGTCTTCTCTTGATCCTCTAAGGAAACCTCTATTTGGTTGTACCCCGAATATCCATCTAGAAAACAATAGAAGGCATGTCCCGCTACTCTCTCTAGGATTTGGTCAATGAAGGGTAAGGGGAAGTGGTCTTTCCTAGTGGATGAATTTAGCTTCCTATAGTCAATGCACACTCGCCACCCCGTGGTGACTCGTGTGGGAATCAATTCACCTCCTTCACTCTCTACAACAGTAATACCCGACTTCTTGGGCACCACTTGTATATGACTTACCCACTTACTATCCGCTATAGGATAGATTATCCCCACATCCAACAACTTCAGAACTTCCTTTCGCACAACCTCCTTCATTATGGGGTTCAATCTCCTTTGAGGTTGGCGGGAAGGTTTGACATCATCCTCGAGATAAATCCTATGAGTGCAAAGAGAGGGACTAATTCCCTTGAGGTCGGCAATGGACCAACCTATGGCACTTTTGTGGTCTCTAAGCACTTCCAACAATTTACGCTCTTGGTCAATCTCCAAGTGAGAAGAAATGACCACGGGATAGGTCTCATTGTCACCTAGGTATACATATTTCAAATCAGAGGGCAAGGGTTTCAACTCTAACTCCGGTGGTTGGATACTTGATGGGACAAGACTTTTCTCAATGGGTGGCAATGCTTCGAAGCGAGGCACCCACCCATTCACTTCCATAATTTCCTCTTCATTGAGCATGGAGTATAGAAACTCCATCTCATCACTCACCTCCACATCATCAACAATCTCACTCACTAAACAAGACTGCAAGGGATCATCATGGGCGGAAAGATCCCATTGGTGCTGCACTAAGGTATCTATCCTACTCACCTCATGCACCTCATCCTCCATATCTTCCCCCACTTCCCTTATCAAATTGAAAATATTCAAGTTCACAGTCATGTTTCCAAAGATGAGGGTCATCAACCCACTCCTACACTGAATCAACGCATCAGCTGTGGCCAAGAAAGGCCTACCTAGAATCACAGGGAATTGACTCCCTTGATCTACTACAGGGTGGGTCTCTAACACCACAAAATCCACAGGGAAATAGAATTTATCAACTTGCACAAGCACATCTTTCACTACTCCCCTAGGTATCTTAACACTCCTGTCAGCTAGCTGAAGTTTGATCCCAGTCGACTCTAGTTCTCCCAACCCCAACTCCACATATACAGAATATGGCAACAAATTGACACTTGCCCCCAAGTCTACTAAAGCTCTACCCACTTTGGAACTTCCTATTGTTATTTCTATGGTAGGGGTCCCGGGGTCTTTGTATTTACGGGGCAATGTGTTTTGCAAAAGGGATGTGGATTGCTCGGTCATGAAAACTTCCTTATGTACACCCAAATTCCTTTTTACCGTACACAAGTCTTTCAAGAATTTTGCATACGAGGGCACCTGTTTAATAGCATCCAACAAAGGTATGTTGACTTTCACCTGTTTGAACAATTCAAAGATTTCTGCATGATTGGTCAATTTCTTAGGTGCCCTAAGTCTTTGAGGGAAAGGGGCGGCAGGAATGAATTTAGCCCTCTCTTGGCTAGTACCAATATCAACACCATTTTGTTTGGGAATGCTAGGCTCATTTTCGATTTCTTTCTCATCCCCCTTTGATTCCTTTTGTAAATTTTTAGAAACTTCTTTGTTGGAATCCTTGGGTGGGATGGTTTTGTCAATGATCTTTCCACTTCGAAGAGTGGTGATGGCCTTAGCATGTTCATGATTCCCTTCATTGGAATTTGAGGATCCAATGCTATGTTGACCTTGTGGATTTTGCACGGGTTGAGAGGGAAACTTTCCCTTCTCTTGTTGAAGTGCACCCAAGGTGGTGGTCAACTTAGTCAATTGGGTTCTCATATCCCCTATGGCTTGATTGGTTTGAGCTTGACCTTGCACAAGTTGTGCAATCACATCATCATAGTTTCTCTTGTGGGGTGGTAGGTATGAGTTAACCGGTGGTGGACCAAAATTTTGGTTAGGGTTTGATGGAAACCCTTGACCTTGGTAGTTGGGACCTTGACCTTGATTTTGAAAACCTTGGTTTTGAAAATTTTGATTTTGGAAATTTTGATTTGGAAAACCTTGGTTATTTTGAAAAGGATTTGGGTTTGGGTTGCTTTGGCTTGAGGAAGCATTTCCTCCATCACTCTTCCAACTAAAATTGGGGTGTTTACTCCACCCCGGATTGTAAGTTTCAGAAAATGGAGAGTTGAAGGGCTTCCTTTGGTAGTTGAGAGCATTAGCTTGTTCAATTTGAATGGCTCCTTTAACTTGGGGAAGGTTAGGGCAATCTTGGGTGGAATGAGTGGGGTCATCGCAAATTATGCACAAGTCCTCCATCCTAGGTCCCGTAGGTGCCGTAGGCACTTTGGGTACGGTGCTCACCTCACTCACTTTTTGGAGCTCTATGGCCTCTAACTTCCTAGTCAAGCTAGCTATTTTGGCTTGGAGGTCATCATTATCCTTCACATGATGTTTTCCTCCTCCAACGGGCACACTTTGCACTCTAGCGGCATCAAGAGAGGAATTTGTTTCCCAATTCCGGGCGTTCTCCGCTATTGAATCAAAACACTGTATGGCCTCTTCAGGGCTCTTCTCATAAAACTGTCCCCCACTCATCATTTGGATATATTGTTTGTTTTCCAAAGAAAGACCTTGATGAAAATAGCCAATGATTTGGCCTATATCCAAACCATGATGAGGGATAGCATTAAGAAGCTCTTTGTATCTTTCCCACACAGTTGCAAAGGATTCACCCGGTTTTTCAGAAAAGTTTTGGATTGCTCTCAAAAGTGCATTGGTGCGCCCCGGAGGGAAAAATTTATCTAGGAATATGCGTTGCATATCACTCCAAGTGTGGATGGAATTAGGGGTAAGAGAATGAAACCATATTTTCGCTTTGTCTTTAAGAGAGAAAGGAAACAAAACCAAGCATATGATATGTATAGGCGATCCTGTAGAAAGAAACGCGCTACACACATCCTCAAAGTCTCTCATGTATGTATAGGGATTTTCAGAATCGAACCCTCTATATTCAGGGAGAAGACGAATCATCTCCGGTCTCATGGGAAAGTTATGGGCCTCTTGAGGTAGGCAAATACATGAGGGTGTAGTGGTTCTTGTAGGTCTCAAAATCTCCCTAAGTGTCCTTCCTAAATTGGCCAAAGGGACAGGGGGCTCTCTATGAGGTTGAGCATGGGGATTAGGATTCCCCCTTCCCACCGCCGGGGTTGCCGGCGGAACAACACCATCTCCTTGCAGCGGAGTGTCATAAGGTCTTTGAGGGTTGTGAGGCAACCCTTGGTCATTTGGATTAAAAGGCATTTGTTGATTTTCAGTATGCTCCATTGAAGGAGTGGAAGGTAAGTGAAATAGTGGTCTTGAAATTGGATTACTAGGGACTTGTTGAGGTGTGATTCTTACAAGTCGGTTTTGCTCATCCCGAGCCCACGCCGACATGCACTAATTCCACCTCAACCAAAATGATATTTACAAGAGTTATATACACAAAGAATTTTTGCATAAAGTAAAAGAGGTGAGAAAACTTACCGGATTTGCAATGTCATTGCAAATTACCACTAGCTCTCTCTCCGAATCAACTAGAACGCTCGCCACTCCCCGGCAACGGCGCCAATTGCTTGAACGTAAATTGAAGTGTTGTGCGCATGAGCTTCCCAAGCGTAGGAGTCTTATGATCGTCTAGCAATAAAACTAGGAGTACCTAGGTCATTTCCACAGGGAGTGGAATAGGTTCTAGTGATTCTTAGGTTATGCTACCCAATGAATGTAAAAACACAAGTAAATATGGGGTTTGTTTGATTGTAATTTTTGTACCAAATTAATGGCAAGGATTTGATTTGTAAACTTGTAAATGAGAGAAAGGATGGGTTCTATGGATTCGTTCCTTCCTAACCTAGGCTTAGTGGTTTCTCACACATACACATTCAAATGGTCCATGTGACATATGGCTTTGAATGGAAAGATTTTAACAATAAAAGCTCAAGAACATAGAACAAATGATGGAATGCAACTCACTACTCATCTTGATGTTTTAGCATACACATGGAGATCATATGTGCTCATCACCAATATACAACCTCTCACAAGTCATATTTTGGTCATGAATATGACTCCATATGGGTTCAAAAGGAAGTGAGAGTAGAGGAAGCTAGCATTCCATTAACTTTAAAGCATTTGAGTTGAGAAACAACCATTACCTTAGGTTTTGGAGAGGAACTTCACCAAAGAACCCTCCTTAAATGCTTAGCTAGCCATAATGGAGAAGAAAATAACCATACACAACCATAAAAACTGAAAATGAGTAAATGCTTGTAATAAATGAACCAAAAACAAGAGTAGCTTACAACTTTGTGATGAAAATGGAAAATAACAACCTAAACTAGAGATTACAAGGTAAGATTAACAAGATTAAACAACAAACTAAGTTACACTAAGCTAGAAATCCAAGAACACAAGCTAAACTAAGCTAAAACCCACAAAAACTATGCTAACCCTAGAAAACCAAGCTAAGAACAAGAGAGAATGCTTCCCAACAGCTGCAAATGTGCTTTAAATACCCCCCCCATAAGGGCATCAGACATGGGGATGAATGGACAAGAGTACCCATGAGTTTGGAAGGTTTTACAAAAGGCCCGGGTGATTTCCCGAACATTGGGACCGGTACCCCCCAAGGTGGGACCGGTACCATTCTCTTCTGCATAAGTGGGACCGGTACCCCCAAATGTGGGACCGGTACCCCTTGCTGAAATTTGCCTGTTTTGCCCTGTTTTGACCTCTAAGCCTTCTCGCTTCATCCTCGCTTGCCCCGAATGATTGCATGAGCTTGAAAACCTTCTCCAAAGGTACTTGATCCTTCAGTGCCTTGGGAATGAGCGAATGACTTGCTTGGGCGAGGCTTTGACGGGGAACGCTCCATAAATGCATACTATGCTCATGAGAATGCGCTTGCAAGCTATGGTCAACGGATGAAAACCTTCGGCATTCATCGAACACCTCCAAAAGAATGGAATTAGCACCATGCAACCTGCACGTGCTCAAAAACAATGAAAAGATTAAAAATACCAGAATCAAGCCAAACTAGGGTTGAAGAACAGGTAAAATGTACAAAAAGACAAGTAAAAACGGGCGAATTATGTGCTAAACACTCGGCATGCCCATACTCACATTGATGCACCGATTACACAATTCCCCCCTCTTTAGCTCTTAAGCTTTGAACGAAAAGGCAACGCCAAAATGGGGTTCAAATGGAAACTTAACAAAGAACAAGGGTCAAAGGGACAGAAATGGCCTATAGTCATGTTTCATAAGTGCTAAAGTGTTTCAATTTGAATAAAATGCACTGAAATGATGAGAATATGCAAGTATGTACTCTTTAAGGCCAAAAACCAAGCAAAAATGAGCTTGGAGCTAAACAAAAGACTTGTAAGGCATATAACACCAAATGCATTGTAAAGTGAGTATAATGATGCTAGTCATGAGGTAGAAGCATGAATAGAAACTAAGTTATAACGAAGCGAGTTTAGTTTAACTATGCCGGCGTGCACGTGCAGGTGGAAAAGTTCAAGAATCATAACCACAAGTTCAAAAAGAAGCATAATCTACAAGTTAAAGTTTTATTCTCATGTAAGCCTTAAAATCGAAAAATTTTGCATCATCATTACTTGCTAAGACCTACAAAAGTAAACTAAGTATGCTACTCTTTACCAAAATGAAACTACCTATGTGTGAGTATGTGTGAGAGTATGAACACAAATGAACCTCCCCCCTACTTAGAAATGTGTGTTAGGTTTAGTGTTTGTGTGTTGGCTAGTTTCGTTTCAAAACTTGGTTTGGGATTGTACAGTTATAGATGTGTACTGATGATCACAAGTGAAGCTGTGCCAAAATGATTCTCTATCTTCATGGATTAGGATGGTAAGTGACCTAGTGACCTAAGGTTTGAACCTAGGAGGTTAGATTCTATTATATTCTTGGTTAAACTTGTAAAAGTCAGGGTTTATGAATAGTTGGATCGATCCAAGGTTGGCCTGGATCGATCCCATGTGTATTCATTTGATAATTTGGGATATTTGGAATACCTGGATCGATCCAAGGTTGACCTGGATCGATCCCATGTCTTGCTCCTGTGAAATTTTGGAATTTAGGAATGCTTGGATCGATCCAAGGTTTGCCTGGATCGATCCACTGTTTGCACATCCACAATGCATATTTGAAAGATAGTAAATTGGCCAAGTTGGATCGATCCAAGCCTTGGCTGGATCGATCCAGTTTCGAGTTAAACTCTTTTACAGAATGCTTGTTTTTGGGCCAATTCAATTTGGATCGATCCAAGTCTTACCTGGATCGATCCAAGATCGTGCAAACCCTAATTTTGCCAAAAATTTACCCTGTTTTCTCATTGGTTACTGCTGTCACTATAAAAGGAATAGGTCACTCGAGATTCTAGTGACCTCAGCCGCCAGAAAACATTTCTATTCCTAGACATATCTTTGTTCTTCACTTGTGGGCTGTTGTTCTTTCATTCTAAATTGAGATTGTGCTTGGATATTCATATTTTGATCATGGACTCTTCTTAGAATAGATTAGAAACCTTGGAAACCTCATTTACATACATTTTGTGAGAATCATCTGTGGAGATAGGATCATTCTCATGGCTCTTGGATGAAGACCTCAAGAGTGAGACTACTTGTGTAGTTGATGAGCAAGCTTTGAAGAAGGAGGACTCGATGGACTGAGTTGAGGAGATCTCAGTACACTAGGCCATGGGTTGGTGAGATAGAGTGTATGGTATAATCTCTGTAACTCTTCTTTTATAGTGGATTGCTCTTGTTCTCCCGTGGTTTTTTCCCGAAAGGGTTTCCACGTATATCGTGTGTTTATTCATTATATGTTGATGTGATTTCAAGCTATCAAGAAGGATGGAATGATTCTTGTGTTCATGGATCCCTCTTGATAGTTGATTCATTCTGTGTTCTTAGGCATACATGTTTCTTGAGTGTGGCTGATTTATCTCATCCTTGTTGATTGAATTTAAAAGTGGTGATATACTTGTGATCTAGTAGGGATTAGGTTTTTCAATGTGCATTGTCCTCAATGCATGACAAGATAAGCATTTAAAGACAAAAATGGGAGGAAAGGGAACAAAAGCACCTATGAATCATTCACAAATCATGTAAATCTGTACAAAGGTTAGGAAATCCACAATTTCTAAAAGAAAAAAAAAACAAAAGAAATGAAAAGCATCAGTTATATACAAACAGTAACACAAGAGATTACTCAGATGGGGCCTCGTGATAGACTGGGTCCACTAGTTCTTCGACCACAGTCTCACGCGAAAAGTTCTCCAAAAATGGCTTAAGTCGTTGTCCATTCACTTTGAAAATATTGCCATTTTCGGGATTCTCAATCTCCACAGCCCCGTGAGGAAACACAGTTTTAGCCAAGAATGGCCCCACCCAACGGGACCTCAACTTACCAGGAAAGAGATATAGACTAGAGTTGTACAGCAGGACTTTCTGATTAGGCTCGAAAGACTTACGCGCTATGTTCTTGTCATGGAAAGCTTTTATTTTGTCCTTGTACACCTTAGTGCTCTCATAGGCATCCCGCCTAATTTCTTCGAGCTCACTCAGCTGGAGCTTTCTCTGCTGACCTGCGGCATCCAGATTAAAGTTTAATTGCTTAATGGCCCAAAATGCCCTATGCTCCATTTCAACTGGCAGGTGACAGGCTTTACCATACGATAAGGAGACATGCCTAAAACAATTTTGTAGGCAGTGCAATATGCCCATAAGACGTCAGTCAACCTAAGCGACCAATCTTTCCTATTGGGGTTCACAATTTTCTCTATAATGTGCTTAATCTCCCTATTAGCCAACTCAGCTTGGCCATTTGTCTGTGGGTGATATGTAGGTGACACTTTATGGGTTACCCCATATTTTTTTATTAAGGTCTCAAAAGGGCGATTGCAAAAATGCAAACCGCCGTCACTAATTATCGCCTTAGGCACCCCAAATTTAGACATGACATTCTCTTTCAAGAACTTCAAAACAACTTTATGGTCATTGATTCTAGATGGGATTGCCTCTACCCACTTGGACACATAGTCCACTTCCAGAAGAATGTAAAGGTTGCCAAAGGAGGATGGGAAAGGTCCCATAAAATCGATGCCCCAACAGTCAAAAATCTCAATAACTATGATGGGTGTGAGGGGCATCACGTGTCTCCTAGTAACTCCCCATAACTGTTGGCAATGCTCACAGGTTTTGCAAAACTCGAAAGAGACTTTGAACAAGGAGGGCCAATAGAAACCGCATTGTAAGATTTTTGCGGCTGTCTTCTTAGCAGAGAAGTGACCCCACATGCCTCACTATGACAAAAAGACATGACACTAGGTATTTAAATATCAGGCACACATCTTCTCAATATTTGGTCAGGGCAATACTTAAAGAGGTAAGGGTCATCAAAGAAATATTTCTGCACCTCTCTCAAGAATTTCTTCCTATCTTGGGTACTCCAATGGGTAGGAACTTGTTCAGTCACAGTGTAGTTCACTATGTCGGCAAACCAAGGGCAATTGGAAAAAGCAAACAGTTGCTCATCAAGGAAAGTCTCAGAAATGGGGATGGTGTTAGCAGAATCATCAAAGGATATCCTAGACAAGTGGTCGGCGACAACGTTCTCAACTCCTTTTTTATCTTTAATTGTCAAATTAAATTCTTGGAGGAGTAGAATCCACCTAATCAGTCTCTGCTTGGCATCTTGTTTTGTCAAAAGATATTTCAGTGCCGCATGGTCTGTAAAGACTAGAATAGGTGAACCTAGGATGTACGACCGGAACTTGTCTAAGGCAAAAACCACTGCTAGCAACTCTTTCTCAGTTGTTGTATAATTTCTCTGGGCATCATTCATTGTCCTACTAGCGTAATATATCACATGTGGTTTTTTATCTATCTGTTGACCTAACACCGCTGCTTGTCAATTTGCGGTGTGCTCAATTACGTCCCAAGCGTAGGAACTCAATTATCGCCAAGCATGATAAATCTATGGGAATCCACAGGTCATTTCCACAGGAAGTGGGGACTACGAAGGATCCTTAGGCATTGAAACCCAAAGAATGTGCACTTAAAGTAAATCATGGGGGTTTGTTGATTGATTGATTTGGTAACCGGTTGCAATTGAAATTAACACAAGGGAAACAAATGGTAGGGTTCTAGGGTTTCCACTCATCCACAACTAGGTAACAAGCATCTCTCATTAATGTTCTCATCTAGGATCCATTGAAGAATGGTCTTTGATGGATAATATAACTTTGAAAGCTTTTAAACAAATATGAATATGGGAATGATACCAAATGCTCACTTAAGCAATAATACAAACACTTGGTATGCATTTAGGTTCAAGTACAATGTGTACCAAGGTTAACTTGTTCACACATTGTCAAGAAGATGCCATACTAAGCATTATGAGAAGAAGTAGAGAGTATTTGGCATCATACTCATTCCATTAAACACAAAGAGATGAAAGAGTGTTGTTACCTTTGTTGGTGATGAGTTTCCACCGTTTGAACCCTACCTTGGAGGTTTAGAACTCCATTAAAGCTATAAACATGGAAATAAATGCAAGAACAAGAGTAATAAATGCAAACTAAGAGATAAACAACTTCTATTGAAGGATTGAAAGACAAATAACAATGTTCAAACACTAAGAAACTAGTTTAAAGAACCAAAATAAAGATTACAACTGATGGAAAGCAAGAACAACAAGAAATCCTAAGCTAAACTAAGTAGAAAACCCTAGAAATGTAGAAAACCCTAAGCTAAACTACTAAACCCTAACTATTAACACCCAAGACTCCTTCTCCAGCTGAGAAAGAGGCCTTAAATACCCCCCAAGCAGCTACACGAATGGGGGGTCAAAAGACAACCGCACCCCTACTAAAATGTGACATTTACAAACATAGCAGGTGAAAATACGAGCCCCAGTACCGGTACTCAACATCTAGTACCGGTACTCAACCTATACTGCCCCATTGCTGAACTTCAGTACCGGTACTCACTTGCCAGTACCGGTACTCACTTGAGAATTCTGCAGAAATTGCATTATTTAAGGCACACAACTCCAAAATCATCGAACATTGCCTCCAAAACTATCCTCGCAACTTTGAAATGCCTCGAACACGCTGAAGAACCCTTCCCAAGGTTGAAATGAGGAACGAAACACGATTCGAACGTGCTTTGGCGGGTTTTCTTCACAAAATGACTCCGTTTGAAGATGAAAATGTGCACGGGCACCTTCCTCGACATACGGCGACTCTCCAAGCGTCCCAAAACACTTCAAAAAGATGCGTATAACTACCAACAACCTACAAGAGCACAAAACACAAAAGAAAGTCAAATGCACCTATTCTACGCAAACTAAGGCCAAAATGCATGCTAGAGCGGTCAGAAGCAAGTAAAAATACCGTACTTTATGTGTCAAACAACCGCTCCTATGGCAAAGTCACTGGCATCACACATAATTTCAAATGGTAAGTTCCAGTTGGGTGTTTGCAATGTAGGAGGTGAAGTTAACATTTCTTTCAATTTGCAAAAGGCAACCTCACACTCATGCCCCCACTCAAAAGGGACATCCTTTCCTAAGAGATTACACAAGGGTCGCGCAATGCCGCTAAAACCCTTAATAAACCTCCTATAAAAGCCAGCGTGTCCTAGAAACGACCGCACATCTTTCACAGTCTTAGGGGAAGAAAGCTTTGAGATTAATTCTATCTTAGCTTTGTCAACTTCTATCCCCCTAGATGACACTATATGCCCAAGGACTATTCCCTGTGTCACCATAAAGTGACACTTTTCCCAATTTAGCACAAGGTTTGTTTCCTCACATATTTTTAGAACCTTAGATAGGTTCTCCAAACATCCATCAAAAGAATCCCCAAAAACTGAGAAGTCATCCATAAAGACCTCTACAATCTTCTCCACCATATCGCTGAAAAGCCCAGTCATGCATCTCTGGAAGGTACCAGGAGCATTACACAACCCAAAAGGTATGTTCCTAAAGGCAAATGTCCCGAAGGGACATGTGAATGTAGTCTTCTCTTAGTACTCTAAGGATACCTCTATTTGATTGTAACCCGAATACCCATCTAGGAAACAATAAAAAGCATGCCCCGCGACTCGCTCTAGGATTTGGTCAATGAAGGGTAAGGGAAAGTGGTCTTTCCTAGTGGAAGAATTCAATTTTCTATAATCAATGCACACTCGCCACCCAGTAGTGACTCATGTGGGAATCAATTCTTCATCTTCATTCTTCACCACAGTGACACCCGACTTTTTGGGCACCACTTGGATAGGACTAACCCACTTGCTATCCGCAATGGGATAGATTATCCCCACATCCAACAACTTCAGAACCTCCTTTCGCACCACCTCCTTCATAATAGGATTCAATCTTCTTTGAGGTTGGCGGGAAGGTTTGACATAATCCTCTAGATAAATTATGTGGGTGCAAAGAGAGGGACTAATTCCCTTGAGGTCGGCGATGGACCAACCTATGACACTTCTATGGGCTCTAAGCAACTCCATCAATCTATGCTCTTGGTCAATCTCCAAGTAAGAAGAAATGACCACGAGGTAAGTTTCATTGTCACCTAAATACACATATTTCAATTCAGAGGGCAACGATTTTAATTCCAATTCAGGTGGTTGGACACTTGATGGCACTAAACTTTTCCCAATGGGTGGCAATGCCTCAAAGCGAGGCACCCACCCATTCACTTCCAAAATTTCTTTTTCATCGAGAATGGAGTATAGAAACTCCATCTCTTCACTTACTTCTGTTAGAAGTATGCCCTAAAACCAATCCTAAAGGGTATATTAAGTTT
>JAESVK010001183.1:0-32913 GCA_017140935.1 Hamamelis virginiana
ACCTCTCTTGGAATTCTCGATGTTGAATCTTTTCAACACTTTATCTATGTACATGGATTGGGAGAGTCCAAGCAACTTTCTAGATCTATTATCTCTATAGACCTTTATACCTAGTATATAGGATGCTTCTCCCAAATCCTTCATGGAAAGTTTTGTGAAAGCCAAAGCTTGACTGTTGATAACATTCCTACATCATTCCCAATGGGTAGAATATCATCAACATATAAAATAAGAAAAGAAATTGCACTCCCACTAACCTTCTTGTACACACAAGGTTCATCCATGTTTTGAAGAAATCCAAACGATTTGATTGCTTCATTAAACCGGATGTTCCAACTTCTAGAAGCTTGTTTAAGTCCATAAATGGACCTCTGTAGCTTGCACACTTTGTGGTCATCACCACTAGATGTAAAGCCTTCAGGCTGCTCCATATAAATGTCTTCCTCAATATTTCCATTAAGGAAAGCAATCTTTACATCCATCTGCCATATTTCATAGTCATGGTGTGCAGCTATAGATAACAAGATCCGAATGGATTTTAGCATAGCTACTGGCGAAAAGGTTTCTTTATAGTCAACACCTTGTCTTTGTTTGTAACCTTTTGCCACTAGTCTTACCTTGTAGGTCTCTACCTTTCCATCCGAGCCTATCTTCCTTTTGTAGATCCATTTGCAGCCAATAGGTACTATACCTTGTGGTGGATCTACTAAAGTCCAGACTTGATTGGAATACATAGAATCCATTTCGGATTTCATGGCTTCTTGCCATCTTCTAGAATCGATGTCTAACATCGTCTCTTCATAGTTATTAGGATCATCTGGGTGTTCATTATCATCTAGGAACAATTCCTTATCCTCCTCATGAAGATAGCCAGATCTTTGAGGTGGTGCAGATATCTTAGTGGATCTACGAACAGGTTGTGTATCTTCAAGTACTGTCTCAAGGACAGGGTCTGTCTCAACAGGGACAGGTGGTGAGTCAGGATATGTTTGTGGCTCCTCAGAAATTTCTGAAATCTCTTCAAGTTCTATCTTTCTACCTTTGCCTCCTTCTTGAATAAACTCTTTGAAAAGTAGCAAATTTACTAACAAACACTTTCTGTTCATTAGGTTGGTAGAAGTAATATCCCAATGATTCTTTGGGATAACCCACAAACAAACATTTTTCTGATCTTGATTCAAGTTTATCCACATTATGTTTCTTAACATATGCTGGACAACCCCTTAAGATGATTAAGGCTTGGTTTCTTCCCATGCCATATCTCATATGGGGTTTTGGGGACAGACTTGGTAGGAACCCTATTTAATAAATATGCAGCAGTTTCAAGGGCATATCCCCAAAAGGAGATAGGTAAGTCAGTGTAACTCATCATGGATCGAACCATATCTAATAAAGTTCGATTCCTTCTCTCAGATACACCATTTAACTGTGGTGTTCTAGGAGGAGTTAACTATGATAGAATGCCAGCCAGCTTGAGATGATCCAAGAACTCAGTAGTTAAGTATTCACCTCCTCGATCTGATCAAAGAGCTTTAATACTCTTGCCAGTTTGTTTTTCTACTTCATATCTGAATTCTTTGAACTTTTCAAAGCTTCATTAAGTACACATATCCTTTACGTGAATGATCATCAGTAAAGGTAATGAAATAAGAAAAACCTCCTCTAGCTACTTTGCTCATTGGTCCACATATATCACTATGTATTAAACCCAGTATATCTGCAGCCCTTTCACTGTGACCAGTAAAGGGTGACTTGGTCATTTTACCCATGAGACAAGATTCACAAGTTGGATAGGGTACGAATACTAATGAACCCAATTGTCTATCCTTAACCAACTTGTTAATCCTATCTTCACTAATATGACTTAGTCTCAAATGCCACATATATGTTGGAATTTCATCATCTCTAGGTGTCTTAAGATTTCTTACATTCTTATCATTTTGCTCTATGTAATTAACATTACCATTAATATTTAAGAAGTAAAGACCGTTTAAATAAATGCCAGTAGCTACTAAATCATTATTTAGAGAAATGGAACAAATGTTTTTCCCAAAAACAATACTATAACCAGTTCTACATAATGCAGAAATAGAAATAATGTTCCTTATTATCTTTGGCATAAATAAACAATCAATTAATTCTAAAATATCTCCGGATGGTAATGTCAAGAAGCAAGTCCCCATAGCTAATGCAGCAACTCTTGCTCCATTTCCCACTCGAAGGGTAACTTCTCTTTTACTCAGCCTTCTACTTTTCTTTAGATCCTGCATGGAGTTACATATATGTGAACTCGCACCAGAATCTAATACCCAAGTAGAAGCAGAACTAACAGATAAATTAGTTTCAATAAATAAAGCATCGGCCATACCTTCTAAAGGTTGGTTCTTTGTGGAAATCATGTACTTAGTACAATTCCCTTTCAAATGCCCAGTTTTGCCACAATGGAAACACTTTCCATAAGAATTAGCCTTTTCAGAATTACCTTTTGTGGATTGATACTTTTCAAATCGATTCTGTTCACCATACAACTATTGTAGATGAATGAGAATTGATTTTGGACTATCCATAGTGTCATGCTGCTTCTGAAGCTCATTGGTCATTGATGCTAGCATGTAGCATCTAACCTGCATGTCATCCTCTCGCCACTTTCTAAAAGTGTCTCTTTCTTCCTCAGATGCTCCATCAGAAAGAAATGCTGGCATAGGTTCATCAAGCACATAGGCAATCTTATCGGAATTGAGAACTATTCTCAAATTCCTCAGCCAATCCATAAAATTAGGTCCAGTCAGTCTGTTGCTATCAAGAATTCTGGTTAAGGGATTAAGGTGAGCCATTGGTGATCTACAAATAAAAACAGAAAATCAGTTGATTCAAATATATGACCATTATTACTGGGTCTTAAGTATAATGGTACCTCCCACTATTTCATCAAATCCCATACTCCCTCAGAATAGGATTTGGGAATTTATCTAATAAATTCCTAGTGGGGATTGGAGTCCCATTATGAATTAATGGTACCTCACATAATAGTTTCTTGGTCCATTAATTCCTAATGAGTAGATGACTCTTCATCTAATGCTTCTTAAGCAAGTCCCAATCATCCTTTTGCCTTTAGTTTTAATAAATCTCACATAATAGTTTCTTGACTTATTCAAACTAATTAAGTCATACCCATCATTCCTTATAAGTATGGTTAAACTAATATAAACCTCACATGATAGTTTCTTGGTCTATATTAGTTTGCCATCTCATAATATCTCATATTTAAATAGATTAATTAAAATCCAAATGTGTGAATAATCCCCTACATATCTGCAGCCATCATATCCAAACAAGGAGTTCTAATTAATCTACAATGATGGAAGGCTATGATAGAATATTCTTAATATTCCTTCATAATAACTTAATATTAATCTTTGAGGGGATTTAAGGTCTCATCATATTAAATTAAACATGCATCACATACATATAACATGCATCACATACATAAATATGTTATTACTATTTTTAGTCTTATAAATGTAATAGTAGAAGCTCCCACTATCTCTTTTTAAAACATTTAACTTTTAAAGTCATGAGTAGTGAGGATTCTCATGTATTACATTTAATCCATTGACATGAAATAATAATTAACATAGTGAGCCTTTAACATTCATCACATAAATAGGCTCTTGAATTGATTATGGACTTTACTTAAGGCTATAGGGAGGTAATATGGTGATCGCAAAATAAATGGAAAGCCCTAAACATGCATCTATGAAGTCTTCCACAAGCTCCATAGTCCTCCATGCTCCTTTTGTGCCTCTCCATGCTCCAAGCCTCCATTATTGATAATTACAATTAAATAAAAAGAATACATAGAGGGAAGAGGCATGAAAGCCCCAATTAAATTACAATTACCAAAGAGGCATGCAAGCCCCAATTAAATTACAACCCATTTAAATAAATAAATAACAGCCCCTAAATCACATCCATATGCGGCCAATCACATCCAATTAGTTTGGTCTTAAGTCCATAATCAACCCATTTTAACAATCACATTGATAAACAATCATATTGCAAGAATATAAGGCATAAGCAATGTATATATGGTAATTAATATTAATCAATAAACGTTTAAATATTCATCTCATGAATATTATATTGTTTTAATCACATTAAAATAGTGGCATCATCATTTTAAATCTTATTTAAAATTTAAACAACTTTGAAAAATCAAAATAGAAAACTATTATAGTCAAGAGACTAAAATAGAAACCTAATTTGATTAAATCATCAAAATTAATTTTTAATCATCCCCTACTGTTTTAAACTCTTTAAAACATGTTTTTATCAATAATAAAATCATGGGAATATCAAAATTAATATTTGACAAAATTGAAATAGGAAACGAGTTCTAAACTTTTGTCTAAAACAATTTCTGGGTTACCAAAACTTTGGGTTTTATGAACAGCCCTTAGAGAGACTTTCATGACCATTTTAGGATTTTAATAACAACCTTATTAAGTCCCTAAAACAGTGGTAACGTGGGGCTAATTAATTCAAAACACTAAGTATTAAAAAGATTACAATTTTTCAACATATTGAAAAATTCCAGCACATATGATAATAGGCTAGTTAATCCCAAAAACCTTAGTGTGAACATATATGATCGATTTTTCATGAAAGAACTATTCCAACATGATTAACAATCAATATATTAATGAATTGAAGCATGATGGCTCAAAGAAAATCATTCGAAAACGTTTTTCAATATTTATTTTGAAAACACAGTGTTGCTGGAAAATTCTGGGCAGCAACTTGTATCAACTTTAAAAAATTATTTGAGCCATCAAATCTTCTCTAAAATTCATGAAATTTTATATGCAAGATGCTTATACAATGTACTAAACATATATGGTCATGGATCATCCAAAACCAGCCCCTATTGTTTCAGATTTAACAAAACCTGAAAACCCATTTTCTGCAAAACCCATGTAGCCACCACTCCCTCACCATTGGGGATTTTCGGCCTCCCCTTTTATTTTGATTATTTTGTTACTTAAACACATGTATTATAATGCTAAATCAGTATTTAAACCATTATAATCAAACATGTAATCAACTCTTGATTAAAACAATAGAAAATAAAAAGAATAGAAATGAAGAAACCAAAACCATAGCAACCACCAACATGGCCGAACCTATGGTTAGGGTCTTGGGATTAAAAATCCCAGCCACTTAGGTTTAAACAATATTAAATCCACCATAGAATAGCTTATATAATACCAAATCATGATCGGCTCTGATACCACTGAAAAGAATCCCATGGAAATGTGCGGAATAAAATTTTTCTCCATGGAATATGAACCAAGATCATATGATGATTGTATAAGCTATGTAATTAATACTTAAATAATGTAAACAACTTACATTGATAGCCTTAAGAGTAGGATTAAATGATTGTAGATCAGCCCCAAGTAGATGAAGGCCTCCAAGATTGATCTACACTAGTTGCAAGCTCCAAGAGATGAGAGAGAGAGAGAAGATGGCCAGGGATTTTCACCAAAAACACTTTTGACCCTATCCTCTTAGTATGGCCGGCCCCCTCATGTGTCTATCTATAAATGAGTGCTAGCTCTCTTAGATAGATGATAACCATATTTCAAATTTGAAATAAATCAAATTCAAAATATAAATGCAATGATAGATAATGTGTCATCTTATCTATAATTTGAAACCATTTCAAATTTAAATTTCAACTAACTTGAAATTCAATTAACTATTTTGAAATCTTTAATTATCTTGCCATCTCATGACAATTTCAAATTTCAAATTTCAAATTTCAAAATTCAAAATTCAAATTTCAAAATTCAAAATTTCAAATTTCAAAAAATTCAAAATTCAAAATTCAAAATTCAAATTTCAAATTTCAAAAACTTGAAATTCTAGTTAATTAATATTTGCATATTATTCTCTCTTCTTCTTTAAATGAAGCTACCAACTATATGTGTGTGACCTCTTAGGTTCACAACAACCTAGTAGTAGGAATTAGGATAATAAATTATCCTTCAAATAAAACTACTTTTATTTAAGGTTCAAATTAGAACTCTTCTAATTTCATTTTGAGAAATCAATTTCTCTTTGGCCTCTACTAGTCCTGAGTGACATCTAGTAATATGTCAAGACACACCCTAGGTTGTGTGAAGGTTAATCATAACACAGTGAACCCTTCAGTTACAATTAAGATACAATTCAATCCTTCCATCAAACAATGCCTTAGTTAAATTACTTGGGTATTGGATAATATGTCAAACCCTAATTTAACATTTTGTATGTGATTCTCAAAATATAAATTCAACCTTGGGATACTCAAGAAACAGTTTTCTTATTCCCAACTGCTTTGGCCAAAGACTTATATGAATTATATCTTTGAGAATAATACGAGGCATTCCCTCTCTTTACTGAGAGTGATAGATTCCTTGTTGTACACTCATATGTCCCCATGACAGGTATACTAGGGCCAATGAGTACATACACAAATTCCATGGTTAGGATATGTACATTGTACTATCAAACCCTAATATCCCTAACACAGGACATCTATGGTACATTGTACTATCAAACCCTAATATCCCTAACACAGGACCTCTATGGTGCCTTAGGTCTAAGGATCACTTGCATCATTGTAACCCTGAGTTGTTGTTTGACATGTAAGTAAAACTCCATTCAACAAACTCAATCAATGATCACATTCAGTGTACTTGTTCTCAAACAAGCACCCACAGGTTTGTCCTAGTGTCATTACACAAATGACTTGAGACTAGTCATTCTCCATATTGAGCAGACATAACCTGTGCTAGTCATCCGGATTATTAATGCCCAATAAATAATCCTATGACTAGGAATATCTAAGAAAGAAATCTTTAACAATATAAGTCTCCTAATCTCAACTCTTGAGATCTTATATTGACATTCCTTCTAAGGACTTATCATGAATATAATAACAGAAGAATACATGATAATCAAAAGCCCATTTTATTAATGAATAATAATAATACATGAATCAACTTTATGTCCTAAATTACACCAGTGAGATTGGCTATTAGGGTATATTACTAACAGCCTCAGATTGTTGTGTTGAAGGATAAGGAGCCTGAAATCTTGGGGGTCCCTGATATAACTGTTGAGATCCCTGATAATACTGTGGAGGCTGGTACTGTTGTGGAGGCCTATATGATTGTGGGGATGGCCTGAATTGTTGTTGAGATGGCTTGAATTGTTGTGGTGATGGCCGTTGTTGCTGTGGTGGTGAAGGTCTGGAAAACGAAGGTTCATATGGACAATTTTGTTTGATATGTTTCTGCTGTCCACAACCAAAATATGAACGAACATGCCTCATAAATCCTCTGCTTTGCCCTTCAGATGGTGATCTAAAATAGGGAGAACCCCTACTATAAGATCTTGTGCTGCCACTAGAACTGGCACCCCTACTAGAAACACTAGGTCTGCCTTGCCATCCTGATCTAGCCATACCACTGCCTTGACTTGAACTTTGCCCCTTGTAAGAAGTAGATGCAGAAAATGATAAACGCCCTCTGGCTTCGGCCAATTTCTGTTCAATATTTGTAGCAGCTTCAATTGCTTCATTTAAATTATCAAATGTCTGATTAATCATTCTGTCATTGATCTCTGGTCGTAGTCCTTGCTCGAAACATCTAGCCTCCTCAGCGCTACTGATTGTATCAAAGAATTGTCGCAATTCTCTGAACTCTGCTTCATATTGAGTTACAGACTTAGTACCTTGCGTTAGAGCTCTGAATTCTGCAGCTTTAGATCTTTTATAGGCAGGTCTGTAATAATTTCTCTCAAATAACTCTTTAAATTTGGACCACAACATAAGTCCTGGATTTTCTGTAGTTGCTGGATTTTCTGTCCTGGCTATATTCCACCATCTATGTGCTATTTCTCGCAGAAAATTTGTGGCAAACTCCACTCAAAATTCGTCTGGAGTACTCGACAAATCTAACAGCTATTCTATATGTTGAAGCCACCTTCCTGCTTGAGATGGATCAGTTCTTCCCATAAAAATAGGTGGATGGTTGTTGCGTAATCGTGTTAGTGCAGCTTCTTTCCGGGCTTCAAAAGAATCATCAACTCAACGCATTAATTCAGATAGATTTCGCAAGCTTTGCTGTGCCACATCTTGCTCCTGTACTTCAGTTCTAAAGACACGGGCAGGTTGCCTTCTTGGCGGCATTTTCAATTTATTTCCTGTTGCACCAATTGAAACACATATATAATATAAAATTCGCAAATCTTATACCCTTCCCATATATTCGTTTCACACAAAATATAAAGCATGTCTTAATTGAAAGAATAGGCCATGGGAACGCAGCGGAATGTAAACAATAAAAAATTCCCATTGATATTCATCCAAGAATCGAACTCAAACTATAAAAGCTAATCAAAACAATTAATCAAACTTTAATTAAAGCTTACTTGTGTTCCTTTGTAGATGCTAACCTCCAATCCTTTGCCGTGAATCCTCGCGAAACCTTGAGCTCCAAAAATATGGAAGCCTCCAATGAAGTCCACACAAGCCTAAGACTCCTTGAACTCCTTGAACTCCTTGATCTCCACAACTCTTGAAGAGAATGCAAGCTTGAGAGGGAGAGAGAGAGAGTGGCGGCAATGAGAGAGAGTGAGGCTCACTTGGAGTTGGATTATGAAACCCTAGGCCTATCCCTCTTATTTATAGACTCTCTCCTCTTTTAATGATGTTTGGTTACTAGTGCTAGCATGACCAAACATCATATTAGAATAGGTTTATCCTAGTTTAGTGTATCCTTAATCCTTATAATTATTAACCCTTAATAATAAGGATTAAGCTCATACATAAATTAGAATATCCCCTCTCACAAATTCAAGAATATCACTTAAGCTTTAATGTGTGTGACCCATTGGGTTCACCCCAACCTAGTAGTGGCTCGGGAACATCGCATGTTTCCCAAAACAAAAACTTTCTATTTTTGGTTTAATTGAAACTATTCCAATTTTGCCCTCAATGATAACACTTATCATTAGGCCTACACTAGTCATAAGTGACATCTAGCAACATATCATGACGTGCTAGCCTTGTCCGAACTATAGTGGGATACCACCAACACTTTCCATTTTGAGTTTGGGGAGATGACTATGACCCCACTTGACTTCACTATGATCACGGGGATTTCCATTGGAGGGCGTCCTTTGGATTTCTATGAGGATGCATGCATGCCACAACTTTGTCTATTTGGATACTTATCCTGGGGCCGCTGATCTTGACATTATCAAGAGATCAGTTCGCAAGAGTAATCTCTATACTACCTTCAGTGACATGTCTGAGGAGGATGGACATGATTCTCATCATATTGTACGAACTTTTCTCTTATATGTGCTATTTTTCACTTTCCTGGCAGGCACGGCTGATTTAGCCCCTTTAGCTTTCTTGCGAGCTTAGAGAACATTGATACCATCTCTCACTATGACTGGGTTGGCGCTGCCTTGGCCACGATGTACAGAACCATGATTTATCGGTTTCGAGGAGTCTGTTCTGACTTTGGAGGCATGGGATTCGTCTGGGAGGTATACGCACTTACTTATGGCATCTCAAACTTCTTTTTTCTTACTTCTAACATCATATCTTTTCCATATATATGGGCTTACGGGTACCTTAGCCTGAATAGTCTTACCCTTGTCGTTAGTGACCTGACCTGGCCAATTTTCGCTTGATATGCTCCAAGTCGGATGCTTGTCAATTTCGGGTGTGCTCAATTAATTCCCAAGCGTAGGAATTTAAATATCGCCAAGCATAATAAATACTGAGGGAGTCCTCAGGTCATCTCCACAGGGAGTGGAACTAGTCTAAATGATCCTTAGGTATTGATAACCAATGAATGTAAAAGAAAGTGTAAAATCATGGGGGTTGTGATTGTTGAGTGGTGATTGTAGAGAATTAACTAAATTAAAGCAATAAAAGTAAATGGTAGGATTCTAGGGTTTCCACTCATCCACAACCAAGCAACAAGCTTCTCTCATTAGAAATTCTCATCTTGGATCCATTGAAGAATGGTCTTTGATGGAGGATTTAACTTTAAAAGCATTCACAACAAAGAAAGATAGGAGAATGATAGTAAATGCTCACTTAGACATTTTATCAAACACCTAGAGTGCATATAAGGTTCAAGCACTACATGTGCCAAGCATAGCTTGTCTACAAGTAGTCAAGAAGATGCCAAACCAAGTATTTAGAAGAGATAGTGAGTATTTATCATCATTCAACTTCCATTAAAGCACAAAAAGATGAGAGAGTGTTGTTACCTTTGTTGGTGATGGGTTTCCACCTTCAAACCCTACCTTGGAGGCTTAGAACTCCATTAAAGCTAGAAAACAAGGAGTAAATGCAAGAACAACAACAATAAATGCAAGAACTATTGATTACCAATTGAAATTGTAGCCTTACAACACAAATACAAAAGTAAAACAAACTAAATCAAACTTACAAACAAGAAATGTAACAAGAACTAGCTAAAAACTACACTACTCCTAAAACTAAGAGAGTAAAGTAACCTAAACTAACTAAAAACCCTAGAAAACTAAGAGAGTTCCCTAAAACTAAGTGGGAGTGTTTTTCTTCCAGCTGCAAAATGAGCCTTTTATACCCCCCTCTAGGGTTACAAAGAATGAGGGATGAAAAGACCAAAGTAACCTTGCTTAAAAAACTCAAAATACCCAAAACTGCTGCAAAATCGGGGTTCAGTACCGGTACTCAAATTTCAGTACCGGTACTCAACCTCTGCTGCCCAAATATGCAACTTCAGTACCGGTACTTCATCGGTACTTCATCGGTACTCAAATGCAGAAATTGCCTAAAAAGTTGTCTCGACTTCAAATGCTCATAACTTTCTCGTCCGGAGTCGGATTTTGACGTTCTTTATATGCACGCGAAGCTTGAGAAGTCTACTTTCCAACCATGGTGGTCTCATTGTATGATTCAATCTTTGAAGACTTCCAAGGTCCCACTTTGCATGCCAAAAAGCATCTATTTAAGCGCATTCAACCTACAAAGGCTCAAAAACAACAAAAGAGTCAAACGCACCTATTTACAAGATAAATGGCTCAAGTATGTACAAAATGATGGGAATAATGCAATAAAAGTATGCAATATTATGGTGCAATCATCGGAGATGGAATGTGAGCGCCCACAGGCATGATTATGCCTATAGTCGCTCTATCCTTGCTGGGATGCGTTCTAACAAAGTAACCATCTTTGTTTCTACTATCTTCCCATAATGCTCAAACTTTCTCAAACATGCCTTGTCTTCAGGTTAAGTGGAACCCTTGGCGCCATTGAAAAGATACCATGCGCATTCAGCTTCATCCTGTAGTTGAGATATCTCATAAGAGGATCTTATTCGACGGGCCTTCTGGCAGATATTGGTACCTCAAGGAGAGGGTACGTGCCCAGGTCTGTGGATCCTTCTCAGTTGCTCATGTGCCTGATGCACCTCCTCCATCTATGAGGCATGCCAATGGCCTTTCAGGCCATACTTTAGCAGATGCTATGACTGGTGTGATTGCAGATGCCTTTTATCATCAGCACGATGATTACGGTGCATTCTGTCAACAAAATCTGATGCGCCCCTTGGTATCAGGATTCCTTCCCACTAAGGTATTAAACTCTCTCTTAGTTGCTTTATTCCTTTTCTAACAAGACGTTTCTCATACCTTTTCCTTCAGTAGGGTCGTCGATCCCGTTGGCATGCTTCTGACACTACAGCTGCTGCAGCTCAAGGTGATGACGAGCCTTCATCTTCTGCCCCTCCTTTGCCAAATCTTCCCTGGCAGGCACAAGTCATCGAGAATGATGACTTCGTTCAAAGACTAATTCCTCGCATGTCGTACAATGAGTATCCTTATGTGGATCCTTTTTATACTTTGGTAACCATCACAACTACAATCTCTGTCACACTTTTCTCTATCTTACCTAATCTTCAAATCCTCTACCATCTACAGGTGCCTGTATCGTTCGCTGAGGAATGCTTAGAGTACACGGCGGCACTAACTAGGGAACTCTAGAGGATGAGCTTGGATGCTCACAATGCAAGCAGGGCAACACAGGTAACTTTCATTATACCTTTCAATGAAAGTTAGAATAGACTTCTTTTAAAACTTCTTATTCGTGTCAATGCATAATTCCCCGGCAATGGTGCCAAATTTTGACCGCGCTATAGCAAGGGAGGTTAATTCCTCGCCACGTGTCAAAATTGATATTTATAAGACCGCACCCAAAAGATGATTAACCTCAATTCGTAGTAACAAGGGGAGTGCAGGTCGTCCACAAAGAATGATGGTTGATTCAAATAGACAGCTCAAAAGATTCTAAACTAGTGAGATTTAGATTCAAAGATTGATTTGATTGATTAGTTGATTCCCTTAATTGTTAGTAAGCACAATTAAACTAAATGAAAGTATATAAAATCAAAATATGGAGAATGGCAACGGGGTTGGATCGGACTTAGGGTAAGCATGCACTGATTGTAGTAGAAAATGCTATTACAATGTGGGATATGGGAAACCTAATCTACAAGATTAGATTATCCTAAAAAGAGTATGAATGATTCAATACTCGATGATTAATTAAAAGCCATAGACAATCAATACTCATACGAGAATGCGTATCCTATGCTAGCAATTAAACCTTCAAATACTCAATCATCCATTATCAATATTACCATTTGTATTCGATTGTAAAAGCAATCACAGAAAACTAATACAATTGAAGATAAATTTGATTTCAGAAACAAAAATCCGCGAATACAAATCTATCCCAACATTCAGTAACATTTATTACCAAACGGAAACAAAGCCTCACCCAAATCCTTCTCCAAACCCCACCGCCATGAGACCTAGCCGACCACGGGATAGATCAGCAATCCTTGAACACTCCTCCGCTACATAGTTCGGTTGTAGGACTTTTTAGAGAAGGTTTGAAGGTGTTTGGTTCCCAAGACAGTGCCTAGAAAACTGTGTAAATCCTAGAATATATTAAAAAGGGAAAGCTGCTTGAAAACTTGTCGTGGTATGAGAAAATCATTTTGAAAACATTTGAAAAGGCATGACATGATGAAATTACTTTGAAAATTGAAAATTGCCCCCTTTTGGGCATTTTATCAAACACCTAGTGTGCATATGTTTGGAATAAGTTTTGAAAACTTGTCATGATACTTTGAAAGTATCCAAATGATGTTAGAAACATGTTTGAGTCATGACATGATGAATTTGAGTTGAAAAATCAAAAGCCTAGTCTCTTGGGAATTTTATCAAACATTTGGTGGGCAACATTTCAAGCTTGTAAAGCTAGTGAAATGGGGCTTCCAAACAACAAGTTCTGATAAAGTCTGACAGAAGCTAGGCTCGATATACTTGTTCTCAAAGAAAGAAGTCGTAGAGCTGACATTGGCATTACGCTTTCCTAGCTACGCTGACAGAGCTGCATCTCGTAGAGCTTAATACCAAAAATGAAGGCGTAGATTCTGGGTGTTAGATCCTATAGTCGGGCATTCAGGAGTTGCAGTTGGGACAGTTGCGGAAGGGGAGCCTCTCACTCTCAAATTTGCATGCACAAAAACCTTCTTCATTTCTCATCTATGCACAAAATCATCTTCATTCTTAATCAAATAACTTTCCCAAATCTCAATTTTGAAAGAAAATTGGTCAAAATAGGTCAAAATAGGCCAAAAATGGGCCAAATGGGCTAAATGGGCCTAAAAAAGCCCAACACAAGGCAAAATTGGGCTCCAAATTGGATGACAATCCACTAGAGGATGGTCAACCGTCCTTAGTGGACGGCCAACCGTCCTCAAGGGGATGGCCACCCGAGCCACTCTCATCTATTTAGGCTATCAAGCCCTAGATTGTTCATTCATCTAGAAATTATTAACTTTCACTCCACTTCTTCAATATCTAACAATCTCATTCTTCACTAATTTTACCCAAACTTTGGGTTTGCAGGCTTCGAGCCAGCCTTCACAAGAGTGCTATGGACCAAGAAGGGATCACGAAGCATCGGGTTCGCGAGGAACGAGGAAATCATCTCAGCGGAGATGATTTTGTACTATTGGGCCCAAAAAAGGCCCGCTTAGGATCTTCTATGTAATTTTTCTCTAATGTATGCACTAAGAACCTCTAACAACTTATCCCTACCTCAATGCCTCAGTGTAACCAACCCTTTGTGGCTCCACGAGCCTCCCAAATGCAATGCTCAATGCACCCCAATGCAAGAGGTTCTCCAAAGAACCTTTCAAACTGAAAAGCAACACATATAATGAAAACAAGAAATCAAGAAAATGCACACAAAATTCATAATCTTAAGGGCAAAGTAAAATGCTTCCCTTAAAACCAATAACTTGGAATCCAAAGGACTCAAACTTTCCAAAATACCTAACCAAAGGCCCACAAGCTTCCAAGACACAAACCCAAGGAAAGAAGGTTGGAAAAACCAAGTCAAACAGAAGAATAGCACGAAGGAAAAAGAGGTCTATCGATAGACACTCTATCGATAGAGGCCTCTCTATGATAGACACTCTATCAATAGAGGGGTCTATCGATACACAATAGTCCCCTTCCTAAAAACAAAATTTTCATACGAGGGCATCCTCTATCGATAGAGGTTCCTCCTCTATCGATAGAGAGCGCTTTGAAATGCACACCTTCGAGTAGCAACGAGTCCGACTTCTAAAATTTCATCAAAACTCCTCCAAATCGAAATCTAACCGTTTAAAACATAGATCAACCCAAAATAAATTTATACAACTTGAAATCCAACAGAAAACTCGAGATCCAACGGTGAAAATGTGAAAACCACAAAGTTTTAGGCATAAAACCCATACAAGCCCAAAATATGGTTTAACACCAAAACAAGCTATAAAACCCCAGCAAAGACTTTGAACTAAACTAGTATACACAAAATCAACCTTTCAAAACTATCCATAGTTATTAAAACCTTAAAAGATTCAATCTTTGATTTCAAAACCCATTTTGACAATAAGCTTCACAAACCACCAAAATCAACATAAACCCTTAATAAACCCATAAATCCAAACCTATACAACACACAACACTTACTTCAAACTTCTCCAAACATCACACAACAAGATTCCACAAACCCCAACTTCAAACCCTCAAAATGGGTTTAAAAGAAAAGAAAAGGAGAAGAAGGAGAAGATAACACAAAATAAAGACAAGACGTACCTTCACCGGCGACGGCAACCTTCTGGTGGGCTCCCGGCGATGGCGACCTTCCGGCGAGCTCTCGGCGATGTCCCCTCCTTCTCTCTCTCTCTCCCGCTATTTCTCTCGGTCTCTCTTCCTCTCTCACGGCTGAAAATGGGAAGAAATAAAAGGGGTGGGTTTACTTATATAGTAAATGGAAAAATTGTAATTATTAATAATTATTTTTTTGAAAATCATTAAAATATTCATATAAAAGGGAAAATAAAACTTGGGTTATAACAAAACAAGCATTGTTTCGAAACATTATTATACTCATATGAAATATGTTTCAACTTCAATTAATTAAAAAAAAACCAAACCAAAGCTTGCCATTGAGCAGCCATGGCTGCTGCTCACAGCACTTGCATTACAGTCCATTTAAACTAAAAAAATGAATCTTTTCCTCAATTTATTCAATACATGCAAACAGAAAACAATCTTGATTTATTTTTCAAATTCAAAATTAAGTATTAAGTACAAGGTTTAGTCATGCACAGCCCCAAATCCAAGCGTGAAGTTTGAAAACCCATAAACAAAATCTCAAAAGCTAGAATTTAAAACATCCATGGCTACCTGTGAACCCGCTAACCTCGCTCTCGCTTTTGGAATTGGATTCACTATCATCATGGATTGCAGATAATTCATTATCCTTCTTTATTTATCCTTCTCTTTTATCTACTTATTTATCCTTCTCTATTATCCATTCAAGAACATCCAATCCTAATCATCCTTCTCTATAGTGGGAGTCCACTTAGATTGGGTTTTGAAAAAAGGAAAGGAGTTTAAGAAAACTGGGAGTCGCCACCTTATTTTTAAGGAATAAGGAAACCATAAAAATGAGTTTTATTTTCAATAAAACAGTGACTCCATATTTTAAGGAAAAGCAAGTCTTCGAACCAAAGTTGGATTCGGGGGCTAGGTTATGAGATAGGAAGGTTCCAGAACGCATTCTGTAGGCACCTATCTCACCCTAATTAAAGGTCTCCTAATTACTTTTGGGCTTATCAAAATCTTATCACAAATCGTCCTAATTATTTAATCAACCACGAAAATATGAATAATATTACATAAATAATAATACTAGTTAATAAGAAAAAAGCAAATACAATCCTAAAGACCTTAGGAGACACATAGTCATCCTAAGGGTGGACTTGCGCCCTATTGGTTGCTTATGTACTTTATCAGTGTCCTGAAAGAGATCAAAGTCCATCGTAGTTCGAATACCTAGGATTCTCCTATTTTAGTGAACTACACCACCAAAGGCATTCTACCTTATCTAAGACTCTATCTTCGAGAGTTTATCTTTGTTTAAAATACTTCAACATCCAAAGTGAGAGTTTCATCCCGAAACAACTTCTTGAGTTCCAATTTCATTGGGAAACCTTCTCGAAGATAGACTCCTAAACAAGCTAAAATTCATAATTTGATGAAGTTCCTACAACAAAGAAGAATCCTAAGTGGAGCCAAGTGACTCCCCTAACCTAGAGTCCCTAACTACAACCTAAGTTCATCTAAACAACCTAGAATACTAAAATAATGCATGCTGGAAATTATGGAAAATACATGAAAAATGCAACACAATAATTAATACAATGCATGAAAAATGTCCCAAATGCAATCTAATTATTCTATGTGAACCTAAGCATGTTTCTAGCTTGATTTGATCCTAAAAATGGCTTTTAAGACATTTTAAAGCCACTTCCAAATTCTGGACAGAATTAAGCGCAACTTTAAAATTGAATTAAAACCCTTGGAAACAAAGAACAAAAAATGGGTAAATGATTTACAATGCAACCTAATATGATGACCTAAGTTAACATATATAAATCTATGCAAAACATGGTTTAAAAAAAAATGTTTAAGCCACTTTAAAGTATATATTCGAATCTGGACAGATTTGAATACTCACTTTAAGGGACTCAAAGATCGTAATTAATCCACCCAAAACATCGAACAAATATCCTAGCATGCATACTAATATAACACATCGAAAAATCCCATCAAGACATATCATCATAGTCATGCTTACATAATTAATTTGGCCACAAGGGAAGGAACTTACCTTAGCTCGCTCCCTCGAACACAATTTATATGTCAATCAAATCCAAGCATCCCAAGTGATAAAACTAACCATGACAAGAATAATAACAATGTTGAACTTAACAGAGTTATGCATAGACTTACTTCTAACATCCTAACAATGACTATTGACACAAAAGACTCAAACTTTCTTAATAAATATGCATTCCTACTCAAAACAGAAAATCATATATGTTAAACCATTCCTAACATGCATTATAAACATACAAAGAACTACTACACATGCTCACAACATTCATATAGAAATTATCATGCTTTAAAACAAAGAAGAAGACTGTACTCATCATGAAGTAGCATTCAAACATATTAAATATATTATAAGACTCAAAACCGAAACCTATATGCATCTAGAAGACCACTACCATGCAAACATTAAACCAAAACCTATTCTACATTATGCATACCTACTCCTAACATGAACTTCTACTCTACATCATGCATATAATTAGAAGAAATCAACTCATACATTTTGCAGAAAATCAAACTACTCTAAACAAGCTAATTCCTAACTATGTTATATAAAACATCAATACAAGAACAATGGTGTATAAAACCTTACCTCTTGCCTTCTATTTCCTTGCTTCTAGCTTTCTTCTCTAAGCTTCAATGGCCTCTAAAATCGTAGTTAGGGTTCTAGGAGCTGGTTCAAGTGTCTCAAGTCTTCCTAATTCAAGTTAACTCTTCTTAGCCCCCCAAAACTGATTTATAAGTTATGTATATATAGAAGAGGCTTCAATCTGATCAATGGCTCTCATTAAAACCCTAGGGAATGATCTAAGGGTCTTAAATGAGTCTTCCAAAGTCCCTAATGTCGTGTTAAACCCTCCAAGCTTATCCAAAGAGGTTTTGGAAGAGTCCCAAGTGATCAAAACTCAAAAAACTCGAAAAAAGGCAAAATAAGAAGATTGGCTCGGGCGACCGTCCACCCTAGGACGGCCAACCGTCCTGGGATGGATGATGGTCAATCGAGCTTCAGCTCAAATTTGACCCATTTTGGGCCTCTCTCGACCCGTCTCGGCTGTTTTCGGCTTTTCGAGCACATTTCAAGTCCAAATTCGACGATTCAAGTGCCAAAATGATCGTGATTCGATTATCCATGTTTATAGAAGAGTTTGAGGATGAAAAACCTTAACTAAAGTCAAGGGGTTGAGAGAAACCAAGCCGATTAGCTATTTTGGGCCTATCGGGCCATTTTAAAGTTTTGAAATCCACTAACCGATTGGTCGTAAAAACCATTTCTACTTCCTGAAACATGTTTTAGAAATATTTTTGAAAAAATTTTGAGTTTTAGAAAGATTTGATTTTGATAAAACAATCAAATCTCGATTATTCCCGGTCGAAACCCTAATTTGACCTTGAAAGGGCCTTTTGGGCCTTATCTGCCAAACATGAGCCCAAAGACTCAATGGACCTTGCTACTGATCAACTTAGTTATCAAACACACCCTAATTATCCATGCCAAAGTCTCAGAACAATCCGAGAAGAGTGCGAAGGCTTTTAGGAACTTTTGTAATTCAACGGACAATATTGCCCCTTAAGTCACAAAAGACCTAATTACCTATCGAGCCTGACTTGGAATGGTATGAAACTTGACAAGGACATCTATGGACTACCTAAAAACTAAATGCAAAAAGAACCGACTCAATCTGACCTAAAAAACCTATATGTGATAACGACCTCTATCTAACTGCCCAAAATGACAGTTTTGGGAACTTAAGGTTTCAGCACCTTATTTCACCTCAAATCAAATAAAACCATTAATGACTCCTTTCAGGGTAAAAAATGGATGTCTACACTGCCGTGAGTCATCTTTCTCAATATAGCCACTTGAAACCCAAGAACAAGCTATCTCATCAGCTAATTTATTGCATTCAAACTTAATGTAATTTGATTCTAGTTACAAACCCAAAATGAGACAAAAAAATGCAAGATTTTTGACATAAACAGCCCCGATATTCATACTCCAAACAGGAACTTCACATTCCATGGCATTAAGTTTAAAAAAATATCTATTATCAGCTTATGTACTTCCAGATTCATATGCATGTCCCAAATCCTTAAAAATCCTTTTTTAAACTACCAAACACAACCCAAAATTATTCTCAAATTACCAAAGTTAAGATCAAACTATAGGGAGTTCAAGTTCACCGTGAGTGTGCTCGAACCCATATACCCGAGCATCATCACGGAATCAACATGCAAAGCCTTTGATCTTCAAAATCCATTTTTATAAACATGAATCTTACCATATGCAGTTTGTTAGAGATATGCCCTAAAACCAATCCTAAAGGGCATGTCAATTTCATATTATATTAAATAGAAGGTATAACTTGTCTTATATGTTTAAATATATATATATATATATATATGATAAGGTCCTTGAATAAATGATAAGAGAAATATACATATCAAGTTGTTGATATAGAGAGACTGATATTTTTCATACACATTTATTATAAAGAGTTCCTGCTCATTGGTTTATTAAAGAGGACATTTATAAACCATTAAGAGTAGCACAAATTTAAACTAGCTCCAATGGGAGGATAGGTAGTCTTTCCTATCAGTGTAGTGACACTATAGTTAATCTGTGGTGCATGTTAAAGAACATGTACACTGAACATGATCTGCAAGAATATTCTTATGGAATTTAAGTCAAAAGAATATTCTTATGTTACGATCATTTATTTGATAATCCTCAGATCCGAGGCATCATAGTTATCTTGTGCATAAGTTACTAGGGTTTGATAGTATCTCGTACATCCTTAACCATTAGGGTGTAATCGGTACTCATTGGTTCTAGTGGGTTATGTATGAAGGTAAATGAGTGCCCAAGAAGGAATCATCACTTTCATCTTTGATGAGAGAGAATGTCTTCGTTCACAAAGATAATTCTCAGTTTGAAATCTATGGCCATAGTGATAGGTGAACTGTGAAAGAGTTTCATCGGGTTCACCTTATTGAGATTATACTTTGTAGAACATATAACAAGTTGTTAAGATAGGGCTTGACTTAATAACTGTGTCTGATTATCTTAACAGTGACATTAGGCGATGAAGGATTAAGTAACATGAAGGGTTCATATAGTTCTACTATTCACCCACACCTAGGGTAAGTCATGATATTGTTAGAAGTATGCCCTAAAACCAATCCTAAAGGGCATATTAATTTCATATTATAATATTTGGAAGGTATAACTTATCTTATGTGTATAAACATATATGATAAGGTCCATGAATAAATTATAAGAGAAATATACATCTCAAGGTGTTAAGATAGAGAGACTGATATTTCTCATACACATTTATTCTAAAAGAGTTCCTACTCATAGGTTTATTAAAGTGGATATTTAATTAACCATTTAAGAGTAGCACAGATTTAAACTAACTCCTATGGAGGATAGGTAGTCTTTTCTATCAGTGTAGAGACACAATAGTTAATCTGTGGGTACATATTAGAGAATATGTACACTGAACATGATCTACAAAGAATGTTCCTATGGTAGTTCTGTCAAAGGAATATTCTTATGTTACGTCCATTTATTTGGTAGTCCTTAGACCTAAGACACCAGAGCTGTCTTATGCATAGGTTGCTAGAGTTTGATAGTATCTTGTACAGCCTTAAACATAAGGTTGTAATCGGTGCTTATTGGCTCTAATGAGTTATGTATGAAGATGGATGAGTGTGCGATAAAGAATCATCACTCTCAGTTGATGAGAGAGAATGTCAAGATTAGTTCACAAAGATAATTCTCAAAGGGAACCTCTGGCCAGAGTGATAGGTAAACAGTGAAAAGAATTTCACTGCGATTGCCTTATTGAGATTATATTTTGTGGAACAGATATCAACTTGTTAAATTAGGGTTTGACAAATAACCATACCTATTATCTTAAACAGTGACATTAGGGGATGAAGGATTAAGTAACATGAAGGGTTTACACAGTTCTGCTATTCACCTAAACCTAGAGTACGTCATGATATGTTGCTAGATGTCATTCATGACCAGTGAAAGCCTATTGATAAAGTGTTATCAATGAGAGCAAAATTGGAATCGTTCCAATTGAACCTTAAAATATAAAGTTTCTATTTTTAGGAGACATAGAGATGTCCCTGTCCACTGCTAGGTTAGGGTGGACCCAATGGGTCACACACAAACAAGAACACAAGTGAGTCTCTTGAAATTAAGAGAGTGGGGAATTTCTTAATTAATAATTAAACATAAGCCTTATTATTAATGATTAATAATTAAGGAGTTTAATATTTAATTAGAAATAATATTAATAGAAACCCTAAGTGGTTCTCTATAAATATAAGGTGATGGTCAAAGCTAGCACTAAGTAACCATTCATCAAATTAGAATGAGGCACAAAGAGAGTGGGAGAAACCCTAGGGCCGAAAATCCCTATCTCTCCCACCCTAGCCGTGAGCTCCCTCTCCCCTCTCCATGCTTGTCTCTTCCTAGTTTGAGAAGTGCAAGGATTTCTTGAGGTCTTGTGTTCGTGTGGACTTCATCGGAGGCTTCATACTTTTGGAGCTCGAGGATTACTACATCGAAAGGCACATTCAAGTAAGATTTATTTAAGTCTTTAAATATTTATTCTTGTATGTTTATATATATGGTTTCATGCTTGCAAGTATCCTAATTGGATTTCGATGAAAGGATTCAAAAAATTTAAAAGTTGTATACTCTGTCTTCCGCTGCGAATCCATTTGTTCATCGACATCCTTTCAGTGGTATCAGAGCCAAATCAAGCATAACCATATGTATGATGATGGCAATCAATGGCATAAATTAATTAAAATCAAATTTAATATGGTTTTAGAAACCACTATGGAATTCGGCCATGGAGGCTTGCCTACTTATTTTTTGTTTTGCTTCTTGTTTAAAATGGCAACTAGCTAGGGTTTATGTAAAACCCTAGAGGGTTTCGGCTATGAAGGGGCTGCCTCTTGGGATTTTCGGCCATAATGGGATTTATTCTCATAGGCATATTCAAGTTTTTTGAAGCTAGGGTTTTGTAAAACCCACACATGGATTTTGGACCTAATGGGATTGATCCCACATATGATTTTATGTTTGGGGTTTCATTCCCTTAATGTTTTGAAGCTCATGGCATGATCAAAACCCCAAGGTATGTTCGGCCTCTCCCTTTCTCTCTCTTCTCTATTCGGCCATCAAGGGTTCTTGAACCCTACAAGGTTCTTTTATTGTTTTGTTTTTGATTTGGGTTATGGTAACCCTATAATTAATGGTTATAATTGAATCTTGAGGTTTTGAAACCCTAGGCATGATTTGATGATGTTCTTGTTTTTTTAGAAAATATGAACCAAAGCTTGGGTTTTATGTGAAAAACAAGTTTTGATGGCAATGGGGTTCACGGCCATGGGGTTTACACCCCTTGTGTGATTCGGCCATGAGGGTGTATCACCCTCTAGGTCACGGCAACATGGGTTTTTAGAAACCCTAATGTGATTTGATGATCTTGAATATTTTTTAAAAGTGTTTAATGTTTGATTCTTGATGCATGCAATTGTTTAATTTAAATTTGTTTAAATTAACATGTTTATGGAGTTCTTGTTAAGTTGTAACAATGGCCATTTAGGGTTCTTCAAAAACCCTAATTGGATTGATGATGGTGGCTGCAAATTGGTTTAGGTAACCCCAAATCATAATTGGGAACTTCCCATTTTGAAAATAGAAAGTCTAATTGTCAAACATGGAAGTCCCAAGTTTCCTATTTTGAAATTTTCAAGTTTAGGAAAGTTTCACATTTGTTTTGATTCTTTCTTATTTTGGATTATTTCAATCTAGGATTTTAGGCAACTAAATTTAGGTTTATGAGAAACCCTAAATAACTTGGATTAGGTAAGGGTGAAACCCTAACCCTAACCCTAAAACCCTAATTCACTCTCTCTCTCCTACTACCTCATGGCCACATAGGTTTGGGAACCCTAATGGCCTTGTTTTTATTTTATTTTATATACCTTGTGTTCTTCATATGTTTTATAAATAGTTTATGAAGTTTTCAAAAGTAATTTTATTGTTTTTGAAAATTAAAAATGAAGAACAAGAAAGTTTGATAAAAATTGTTTTACAAAAACACTTTTGGTGTTCTTGAGAGATTGAATGATTCATGTGATGAATTGATGTTTTTAATTTATTAAAAACATTTAGGGTTGTTGCCTAATAATGTATAAGTTTGTTAAAAACATTTTAGCATGTTTGTATATTGAAGGAATTAATTTTAAAATTGTTTTAAGATTATTTCTGGGTTGCTGTTTTTCTAGGCAGCAACCACATTTGTTTTGTAAATTCTATGAAAATTATTTTCTGGGATTTTTGAAACTTTCCACCTATCGACTTCATTAATATCAGGTCTTAACTAAGTTTAGGAAGCGTTCCCATGACTTATTATGATCTAGGATAGCCACACTAGATTTTTTGTGATTAAGAGTCAAATCTGGAAAATTTGACTCTCTATCGTAAAATGCCTCTAATTGATACCAAACATTGGAATCAAGTTATGAGACCCCTGCCATTGGAAAGAGGATTAAAAACCCTAGTGAAAGGAAGTGTTCCCATGACTTAGTTCACTCTAGGTTAAGCCCTATAAAGTCATTTGTGATGAATTTCTCGAATCTGCCATGGTTTGGAGTTCATGTCACAAATTGCTTTAAAGTGATACCAAACGTTGGAATCACTGAATGAGACCTATGCCATTTGAAAGAGGACTGAAAATCCTTGTGAAATAGTGTATTCTCACATTTTAAAAGGTTGTTTTAATATAGGAAGATTGGTCCCAAAACAGTAGCTGAATTCTGAAATTTCTGTTGAAAGACAGAAATTGTTTCTTTCTTTGAATTTTTTATTTGAGTTATTATTTATTCCACCTTTGTGGGTTAATAGTGATTAATCTACTTAGCTTATTAAAGTGTTAATAGCATGGTAGGAATTGGAAAATAATTTCTCAAATTAAGTTCATTATATTTAAAATCCTAATTGTGTTATTTAGGAGTTTTATTTGTTTTAAGAAATGAACTTATATTTATCATATGTGATATGATGTGATTCTTTTAATGCGATTAAAAGGGCTTAATTATTATTATAGGATAATAATAATAATAAGATTATTATTATTATAAGATAATAATAAGAACATGACTTAAATTAATTATATGCCATTTGCCATCATTGCCTTTACTTTATGTAGTTTTATTTTTATGCAATGTGATTGTATATTTGTTAATGGATGATGATGGACTTAAGACCAATTAAAATGAGTTGAGATTGGCCGCATGTGATGTGTTAAGTTTATTTGAATGGGTTGTATTTATATTTGTTTAAATTTGGTGATGTAATTAATTTATAGCTTGCATGCCTCTTTCCCTCTCTCTACATTTGTAATCTCATTCTCCTTATTCCCTTTCTTTTTATCAAATTGTAATATTCGATTCAAAGAAGCTTATGGTGGACTCAAGGAACTTGGTGGAGTCTTGTACGAGAGGAAAGCAAGGACTTAAGAAGGACTTGGCATGGACATGAAGATCTTGAAGAAATATTTATTTGTCACTATGTAATAGTTGCATAGATTTAAATTATGATCACCCAACCTTCATTTAAGACCTAGGGTTCATCTTTTATGGCTCAAAGAATGAACCCACCCTTAAAAGTCCATAATCAATCCAAGGCCCATTTATATATGTGATGTATGCTAGTAAGGGCCTAGACCTAATTTATTATATGTTCAAGATGAATCCACCCTAGCCTCTAGGAGGACAGTGGGAGGATAATTGAGAACTAATAATAAAAGTAGGTCTAAATTCTTTATATATTTTTTGATATATAATTGTGATGCATGTGATGTATGAGTGTTTATAAAAATGAGACCTTTTATAAAAACCCTTATTTTCAAAAAATTAAGTTGTAAGGAAGAGGCCTTGGGCTTTATCCTAGCCTCCCACCATTACATGGTAGGTGGATCTTTATGGTGGATATGTTTGGCTGCAGATATGTGGGAACATATTCATCCTGAGGGTTTATCCTGTCTTGTTATAATATTGGATATCATAAGGTGCGATAATGGTGCATCCCAAGAAACTATTATGTGAGGGGTGTAACATTCAATTGACCATACTTATGTGAATGGTGGGTGTAACTTAACTAAAATGTACTATCCAAGAAACTATTATGTGAAGATACTACATTTTAGAGGCTAAAGGATGATTGGAACTTACTTAAGTGAAGCATTAGGATAAAGAGTTATCCACTCATTAAGGGTTAGTGTCCAAGAAACTATCATGTGAGGATTACTAATTCTTAATGGGACCCCAATCCCTGCTATGGAAATTCAATCTTTTGAAATTCCCAAGTCTCATCTTAAGGTGTATGGGATTTGAAAAAAATAGTGGGAGGTAACATAAAAATTAAAGACCAAAAGTTTTTATGTTTTATTAATATGAAATTTATAATTATTATTTTCTGTTGTAGATAGCACCTTTAAACCCTCTCTCTCGTATTCTTGATGACAACCGTTTGACTGGTTCGAACTTTAATGACTGGATTAGAAATCTGAAAATTGTTTTAGCCGCTGATAAAATTGACTATGTCATTAAGTCTCCACGCCCTAATGCTCTACCTGAAGGGGCATCAGAAGAGGAACGAGACACTTACAACAAGTGGCTCGAAGATGATGTGCAAGTGAGATGCTATATTATGGCATCGATGACCAATGAGCTCCAAAGGCAACATGAGGTCATAGATAGCTCACATGCAATCATCAACCATCTTAAGGAGCTGTATGAGTCATAGAATAGGGTTGTAAGGTACAACACTGTCGGTGAGCTCTTTGCATGTAAGATGGTAGAAGGAACATCTGTTAATGAGCAGCGGAAGAGGGTAAAAAACAAAACTTTTTCGTTTAATAAAAACATCCATGTTCACAAAACCAATATGAATCGATTCAAGCATTAGGATCATATATATAAACAAAACACAATTAATCAAAGCATATAAAAGATTACTTGAATGTGTTCTTCGGTGTAGGAATCCTTCGAGTTTCAAAAGCATGAAACCTCCAAAGCGTATCCACACGAGAGCAAAACTCCGAAAGCTTTTCTAGTCTTCCACAACTCTTTGTGGCAAGCTAGAATGGAGAGGGAGAGGAGAGAGAGATTTCGGCCCTAGGGTTTTCTCTTAACCTAGAGTGTGTTTAACACTCATATTTATAGACTTTCTCCTCTTTGGGGGGTGTTTGGTTACTAGTGCTAGCATGACCAATCATCCTCGAATAGAGTAATCCTATTCTCGGTTAGTATTGACTTTTAATCAATTAACTCTTAATTAATTAAAATCAAACAAACTCCATGATAGGATTCCCCTCCCACAAGCTTAAGGAACTCACTTACTCTCTATTGTGTGTGACCCTTTGGGTTCACCCTAACCTAGCAGTGACAGGGACATCTCTATGTCTCCCAAAAATAGAAACTTTCTATTTTAAGGTTCAATTGGAACGATTCCAATTTTGCCCTCATTGATAACACTTTATCAATAGGCTTTCACTGGTCATGAGTGACATCTAGCAACATGTCATGACATACCCTAGGTTTAGGTGAATAGCAGAACTAAGTGAACCCTTCATGTTATTTAATCCTTCATCCCCTAATGTCACAGTTAAGATAATAGGTATGGTTTTAGTCAAACCCTATCTCAACCACTTGATATCTGTTCCACAAAATATAATCTCAATAAGGTAATCGCAGTGAAACTCTTTTCACTGTTTACCTATCACTCTGGCCAGAGGTTCCCATTGAGAATTATCTTTGTGAACTTATCCTGACATTCTCTCTCATATAACTGAGAGTGATGATCCCTTATTGCACACTCATCCATCTTCATGCATAACTCATTAGAGCCAATAAGCACCGATTACAACCTAATGGATAAGGCTGTACAAGATACTATCAAACTCTAGCAACCTATGCACAAGACAGCTATGGTGTCTCAGGTCTAAGGACTACCAATTTAATGGACATAACACTAGAATATTCCTTTGACAGAACTACCATAGGAATACTCTTTTGCAGATCATGTTCAGTGTACATATTCTCTAATATGCACCCACAGATTAACCTAAGTGTCACTACACTGATAGGAAAGACTACCTATCCTCCATATGAGTTGGTTTAAATCTGTGCTACTCTTCATACGGTTTATTAAATATCCACTTTAATAAACCTTTGAGTAGGAACTCTTTTAGAATAGATGTATATGAGAAATATCAGTCTCTCTATCTCAACTCTTTGAGATGCATATTTCTCTTATCATTTATTCATGGACCTTATCATATATGTTAGAACATATTAGATAAGTTATACCTTCCATATATCGATAATATGAAACTTAATATACCCTTTAGGATTGGTTTTAGGGCATACTTCTAACAATCTCCCACTTGCACTAAAGCCAATCACCATAGTATCGTATACTAGTCTTCGTAAGACAAGGCTTTTTAACACACACAGGTGTTAAGGCAAAGTAGATTTATGCAAAACCCTTTTGCATTTTATTATTTTCAATAAAAGTATTAAAACTAAAATTCGCTGCCAACTCTGATGTCCTAGTAAATGAGACCTATGCTTTCAAAAGAAAACAATGTATACTAGACATTCTTTTAGGCAATTTGTAAATGGCTAACCATATAATTTCTTTATATACAAGTATTTCATTCTTAAACTCCTTTTAAGAATATACTTGTTTCTATTCTGAATCACTATTCTGAATCTATCATCAATATCTGCTAACAACTGTTTGCAGCATTTTGTGATATTAATGTGAGTACATACTTTATAATTATATGAGTTTGATATTTCTCAAATATTCTGCTCAGATAATAATCCTTTCAAAAACCATTTTTGATGAGATTTGAATTCCTATAACGATTATGGAATTCTTAATACTACTTTAGTATTTAAAGTATGTGCTTATAAAGAAAATTATTTGATGACTTTCCTGCTCCCACTAGTCCTTTTAAAAACAAGGTAATTTATGTATTAAACCCTTTAATTACATAAAATTTCCTTTATGTTTTATAAAGGTATAGTTTTTCAACTAATGTGGAAATCATGTTTTCTAATAACTCTTTATTTAAGAAAACTCATCTTTTAAAGTTTATTTGAAATATCCCATATTAACAAATAATCTTTAAACTCTATCGTTTGACATTTTAAGGTATTATAGTGATATGAGATTCATGCAAATATTCTTAATATTTACCTTTCAGTTTTACTTCATATTAATCATTTGAACGTTTCAAATATCTATTATATATGAAGTATAGTCAAACTAAAAGTTAGGGTTTATACATCTCATGTATCATCCCTTTAATCTCCATACATACTATAACATACATTTATTCATATCATTTATAAAGAATTAAGAACTTCAAGACAATTGCCAGATAATATCCAAAATATCCAATATTAAAGATAAACTGTTTCAAAACAACTATTATTCAAAACTTAAATAAAACTTCAAAAGAAGTATTTATTACAACTGGCAATAAAAGAGTTCTTAAAATCTTAAATAAATAAATCAAGTATCAAGCTTCAATGTCAAAGGCATCAACACTTTGATCCTTTCCAAACAGTGCAAGCTCGATGTTCACTCGACCTTCTGCTTCCCTTTGTCTCCTACATACAATCGCATTGTACAATAAAACACAATTAGGTATCGTATACCATAAGCAGAATACTAATTCGTAATTAGTAAATGAATAAATAACAAGACGTACCACTAGAAGAACCATTCTTCAAAGAGGTGCTGTACTTCTTGCCATTCCTTCTCCAGAGACGAATCTTGCCACAGTGGAAACCATTTCCTTTAAATCTCCTTTTCATGCTTCCTTTTGGCTTATCATTGGATTTCTTCTTCTTTCCCTTGCCCTTAGGCTTGGTATTGGAAGTTGAAACTCCATCTATAGCCACAATTTTCCCTTCTGATCCTCTTTTCAAAGAATCTTCAGCAGTTACTAACTTGTTCATCAAATCAGTCAAAGACAAATTTGAATTCACATCAGACATGTGAAAATCATTGATGAATGGTTTGTAACTAGCAGGTAGGGAATGAAGCAGTATGTCAATACCCATCTCAGATGTTATAGTAACACCTAGATTGTTTAAGGAGTCGATATTCTGTATCATCTTGAGACAATGCTCATGAACGGATGACCCTTCAACCATTTTACAGGAGTAAAGTTCACCTATAGTATTGCTTCTTGCAATCCCATCTTGTGAGCTATACATATCTTTAAGAAATGATAGGATCGATCGTGTACTATCAAAGTGCACATCATCCTCCATCTCCTCCTTAATAGCCCTTTCTGACAAATCATTGGGGCACGGGGTATTTATGACATGTTTGATTTTATCTGCGGCGGTTAAGATAATCTTGAAATTATTTAACCATTCTAGAGAATTCACACCAGTCAAACGGTTGTCATCAAGAATACGATAGTGAGGGTTTAGTGGTGCCATCTACAACAGAAAATAATATAAGTTTCATATTAATAAAACATAAAATTTTTGGTCTTTAATTTCTATGTTTCCTCCCACTATTTTGTTCAAATCCCATACACCCTAAGATGAGACTTGGGAATTTCAAAAGATGAATTTCCATAGCAGGGATTGGGGTCCCATTAAGAATTAGTAACCTCACATGTTAGTTTCTTGGATACTAACCCTTAATGAGTGGATAACTCTTTATCCTAATGCTTCACCTAAGCAAATTCCAATCATCCTTTAGCCTCTAAAATCATAGTATCCTCACATAATAGTTTCTTGGATAGTATATTTTAGTCAAGTTACACCTACCATTCACATGAGTATGGTCAATTGAATGTGGCATCCCTCACATATCAGTTTCTTGGTAAGCCCCATTATCGCACCTCATGATATCCTATATGTAACAAGCCGGTTTGAACCTTCACAATGAATGTGTTCCCACATATCTGCAGCCAAACACATCCACCATAAAGACTCACCTTTCTTGTAATGGTAGGAGGCTAGGATAAAGCCCAAAGCTTCTTCCTTACAACTTGATTTTATGAAAATAGGGGTTTTGTAAAAGAGGGTCTCATTTTCATAAATTATCCATACATCGCATGCATCAAAATTATATATCAACATATATAAATAAACAAGTTTAGACCCACTTTTATTATTAGTTCTCAATTATCCTCCCACTGTCCTCTGAGAGACTAGGGTTGATTCATTTTGAACATATAATAAATTAGGTCAAGGCCCTAATTAGCATACATCACATATATAAATGGGCCTAGGATAGATTATGGACTTTTCAGGGCGGGTTCAAGCTTTGAGCCATTAAAGATGAACCCTCAGTTTATAAGGTGGGTTGGGTGATCGTAATTAATAACTATGTAACTATTACATATAATCAAAAATCTTCACACAAGATCCTTGATGTGCAAGCCAAGTCCTTCCAAAGTCCTTGCTATCCTCTCGTACATGACTCCACCAGGTTCCTTGAGTCCACCACAAGTTTCTTTGAATTACATCATAATAAAAGAAAGGGATTAAGGAGAAGGGGATTACAAATGTAGAGAGGGGGAAGAGGCATGCAAGCCCCAAATAATTACATCACCTGATTTAAACACATTTAAATACAACCCATTCAAATAAACCTATCACATCACATGCGGCCAATCACAACTCATTTTAATTGGTCTTAAGTCCATAATCATCCTTTAACAGTTATACATTCACAATGCATAATAAACAAAAGCTACAAAAGCAAAGGCAATGATGGCAAATGGCATATAATTAATTAAAGTCAAGTCTTTATTATTATCCTATAACAATAATAATCTAATTATTATTATTATCCTATAATAATAATCAAATCCTTTTAATCGCATTAAAAGAATACCATCATATCCCATATGATAAAAACAAGTTTCTATCTTCAATATAATTAAAACTCCTAAAAGACACTAATAGGGTTTCAAAAATAATGAATTTAATTTGAGAAATTATCCTCACAATTCCTACCATGCTATTAACACTTTAATAAGCTCAGTAGATTAATCACTATTAACCTACATTGGTGGAATAAATAATAACTCAAAATAAAATTCAAAGAAAGAAACAATTTCTATTTTACAACAGAAATTTCAGAATTCAGCTACTGTTTTGGGACCAATCTTTCCTATATTAAAACAACCTTTTAAAATGTGAGAATACTCTATTTCACAAGGATTTTCAGTCCTCTTTCAAATGGCATAGGTCTCATTAAGTAATTCCAACGTTTGGTATCACTTTAAAGTGATTTGTGACTTGAACTCCAAACCATGGCAGATTCTGGAAATTCCTCACAAATGACTTTATTGGGTTTAACCTAGAGTGAACTAAGTTGTGGAAACACTTCATTTCACTAGGTTTTTTAGTCTTCTTTCCAATGGCAGGGGTCTCATAACTTGATTCCAACGTTTGGTATCAATTAGAGGCCTTTTGCGATAGAGAGTCAGATTTTGCAGATTTGACTCTTAATCACAAAAATTCTAGTGTGGCTATCATAGGTCATTAAAAATCATGGGAACTCTTCCTAGACTTTGTTAAGACCTAATATTAATGAAGTCGATAGGTGGCAAGCTTCAAAAATCCCAGAAACCAATTTTCCTAGATTTTACAAAAGCTATGTAGTTGCTGTCCTGGAAAAACAGCAACCCAGAAATGATTTTAAAACCATTTTAAAACCAATTCCATTAATGTAAAATCATGCCAAAACGTTTTTAACATATTTATACATTATTAGGCAACATCCCTAAATGATTTTAACAAATTAAAATCATCGATTCATCACATGAATCATTCAATCTCCCAAGAACACCAAAAGTGGGTTTTATAAAACAAATTTTATCAATCCTTCTATATTCTTCATTTTTGATTTTCAAAAGTAATGAAATCATTTTGAAAACATCATAATCATTTATTAAACATATGAAGAACATAAGGATAATAAAATATAAATTAAAACAAGGCCATTTGGGTTCCCAACCCATGTGGCCGAAAATGAGGAGAGAGAAAGAGTATGATTTAGGGTTAGGGTTAGGGTTAGGGTTTAACCTAACCTAATCCTATTTTAGGGTTTCCATAAACACTAAATTGTCTTGCCATCTTTCCTAAATATTGAATCGTTCAAATCAAGAAAGAATCAAAACCATTAAGAAACTTTCCATAAACTTGAAAAATTCAAATAGGAAACTTTTGGGATTTCCTTGTTTGATTAATAGAGATTCTATTTTCAAAATAGGAAATTCCCTATTATGATTTAGGGTTACCTAAACCATATTGCAGCCACCATAATCATATTAATTAGGGTTCTTGAGAAACCCTAATAGGCCATTGTTAAACCTTTTAACAAAACTCCATTAATACAAGAATTTAAACAAATTTAAAATCATATAATCACAAGCTTCAAGAATCAAACATTAAACTCATTTAATTTTA
>JAESVK010001184.1:0-30674 GCA_017140935.1 Hamamelis virginiana
TTTATGTTTCATTCATCAAGTTCAACATAGATAACCAACAAAGTAATCTCCCCCTAAGTACAAGCTAAGCTAAGCTTTCCTTTTCCAAAAATTCTCCCCCTTTTTGTCACAAACAAACAAAGGGGGCACAACCAAAATAAGAAAGGCCACTTCTGAGAGACATAGAAGTCGATCAGAAATCAAAGTCTCCAACGCCAAAGGTAGACGGATCCTCAGGAGGATGAGAGAAATGAGTAGTAGCACCAAAGCCTGTAGGAGCAGCAGATGAGCCACCAGCAACATCCGAACGCTGATTAGACAAAAGACAAATAATCTGATCCAGTTTCTCATCAGTGCGATTCTGACACACCTCCATGGCAACCATCCTTTGGTGTAAACCAGCAATGGTCATAAGGTATACCACAGGAGCTGGCGGAGCATCGGCAGCAGCTTCATCATGAGGGGCATCGCCCTCTGAGTCACTTCCCTGAGCAGTAGAGTGGCCTCGACTCCAATTAATGCAAGCTAAATCAATGGGACCACGAGTAAGCTTTTCAGCCTTGTCAAAGGGAGAGGTCTTCACTCCGAGCTTCTTACAGAATTGAGTAATCATAGAGCCATATGGTAAAACGGTTTTGATCTCTGTGGCCCTTGCTACTACTCGAATGGTATCCCAAATAATCTTAGCAAAGTCAATGACAGAGCTAGACATGAAGGCATAGTATAAACGAGCCTTAGGATACGCAAAATGAACCCTGCTCCCTCCGAGGAATAAATTCCACCACAAAATGATATTTAATGCCCGGTACTCCTCTTTTAAATGGCCTTGAATAAACTTTCCAGCTTTCAAACCAGCGAAAGTACAAAGAGTGTGAACCAGGAGGTCCTCACTAACAGAGGTGTCATTCTCAAAAGAGAACACAGGGACACCAGGGGCAGGTCTCTGAATCCCGAGATAGTATGCTATCATTTGGGGGTAATGACAATCATTTTGCCTCTAACCCTAGAAACAATTTCCATGGTTATGGTGTTGATAGAATGAACTCCCATATAAAAACTTTTAACTAGGGAAGGAACGAACTGACCAATAGGCTTGTAAAACGTATCTAGCTTGTGGAAATCAATCAACAAGGTATCGGTCATGTTCTTAGGGATTTACCTGACGCTCACAGAGGACAGGACATCTTTCAAAAATTTGTTCTTGGGTGAGCTTGATAAGAGGGCGAGAAGATTCCTCAACCTGAGGAGCATCCACATGCATAAAGTTAGGAAGTTCACCCTTGGCTTGAGGGGAAAGAGGCACATTTTTCCTCTTTTTCGTGACTGGAGCCTTGCCCTTCCCTTTTGAGGAAGAACCCCCATGAGTTGAACCCTTACCACCAGTCATAGAGACATATAAAACCCGAAGCCATAGAAATCCCATGCATAACAAGCACAAATCCCACAAGGAATAAGCCATTATGAGAAAATAAACACAAGATTGCAAGAAAATGGGGAGGAAAAGCTTCGAATGAGAAACCCTAGCAGAGAGAAGATGAAATCACAGAGAACTTGGGAAAAAATGAAAAAAAAAAAAGACCAAAAAAGTGCCTTAAAAATTCCTAAAATCGAACCTGAATCGATCCAATACTGTGCTGGATCGATCCAATTAGCCCCAACAGAATACAAACTTTGAAATTAGGCGATTTAGATCGATCCAAAAAATAGTGGATCGATTTAGGGCAAGGAAGGATCAATCCAAGAAATTTTGGGATCGATCCAATTTTTCAATCAGAAAGCATGTTTTAACAAAAATTAATTTGGATCAATCCGAATAAAGGCTGGGATCGATCCAATTTCCATAGGCAGAATGCATGTTTTGCAAAAAATCAATTTGGATCGATTCAGGGCAGGGAAGGATCGATCCAACTGCCTCAAAGACACAATTAACAAGATTTTCCTAAGAATTTTTCTTCAAGTATCACAAAATTTCACATATGATGCTCGAGAGACCTTCAATATCACCCTCTTGAACCAAACACATTGACACAGATATATAAAAAATGAGTGTACCATGAGATTGACTGAGAAAATCTTAAGGAAATAGACTACAATCATGATGAATAACAGATAATATGTTAAGACAAATACTACAATCATCATGCATAACTAATATCATCTGAAAATTGAAGATGTGAAATACGAGAATCCAAGACAATGAGTGTGTGCATTGGTAAGACCGATTCACATGCATGTATTAAATACAAGATGCAAATTCAAAATGCTTGTGAGTACTATGCAATCTTTGATACTATAGAAGTCAAACCAAGTAGATATGGATGAATATCTCCCCCTCAAGATAACATAAGAGTGAATAATGGAATCCCAGAGAATAAATATGAAATGCAAATAACATAAGATTCAATCATTTTGATTGAGCTTTTGAAGCTTTGCTTGCTTTGACTTTTCTTTTCAGTTCTTTGCTTTTGAGCATTTGCAATTGAAAAGAAGATCGATTCTCTCCTTCAATTTTTGATGTTCTTTCATTTTCTTTTTGCATATGTGGCAATTTGAATTGAGAGCCATACTTTCACTTTCATTTGAAAGGTATCTATGAATAGAAGTTTCCCAAAACCCAAGAGTAGAAAGAAACTTGAGGAGATATAAATATGATTTATTTATAGATCAATCTATTTCTCAGTTACAGAGTATAATATAATGAACACAACATCAATCTTCAAACATCGTGGAAGCTATATCATGTGATGAAGCTAATCATTATCAATAGTGCGCGGAATTCTTTAGATTCAATCATAGTCAACTAAATACAATATGAAGATGATGTATAATGCACAAAATAGAAACTTGTTCAACTCATACAAAAATTATGCATCATAAAAATATTCAATTCCTTAAGTATACTTAATCAATCACACAAATGCCCATTGCTTTTCTCAAGTATTCAAATCTTACATTGTCAAGGGGTTTTGTGAGAATATCAGCAAGTTGATTTTTTGAAGAAACAAATTGCATGGTTAGCACCTTATTTTCAACCAAATCTCTTATGACGTGATGTCTTATGTCAATATGTTTTGTTCTAGAGTGTTAAACTGGATTTTTGGAGATATTGATTGCACTCTCATTGTCACTAAACATGACTAAACTTAAGTCTTTGAAACCATAATCATTCAACATTTGTTTCATCCATAAAAGTTGTGCACAACATGCACCAGCAGCAATGTACTCTGCTTCAGTAGTTAACAAAGGAATAGAATTTTGTTTCTTGCTATGCCATGACACTAATGAATTCCCGACATAAAAACATTCCCCCGAAGTGCTCTTTCTATCGGCTACATTTCCAGCCCAATCGACATCGGAATATGCAGCAAGATCAAGATTTGTGTCCCTTGAGTACCAAATACCATACCCCGATGTACCACTAACATAGCGAATGATTCGCTTAACAACATGAAGATGTGACTCCTTAGGGTTCGATTAAAACCTAGCACAAAAACCTACATTGTAAGAGATGTCTGGTCTACTTGCTGTAAGATACAGTAAGCTACTAATCATACTCCTAAACATAGTTTGGCTCACATCCTTTCCACTATCATCTTTGGAAAGTTTTGTACTTGTACTCATAGTTGACCTAGCATGCTTGACATTCTCCAAGCTAAATTTCTTAACAAGTTCTTTTGCATACTTGGACTGAGAAACAAATATTTCATCATGCATTTGACGTACTTGCAACCCTAGGAAGTATGTCAACTCACCAACCATGCTCATTTCAATTTTTTTTTTCATTTCTTCAGAAAAATTATGAGTAAGAGTATTCAAAGTGGATCCAAACACAATATCATCAACATAAACTTGAGCCACCACAAATGACCCTTTCACAATTTTGATGAAAAGAGTTTTATCAACATTGCTTCTTATAAAACCTCTCTCAAGAAGATATGTGGTCAACCTCTCATACCAAGCTCTTGGAGCTTGTTTGAGACCATACAAAGCTTTCTTCAGTTTGTAAACATGGCTAGCATGATGTGGATCTTCGAACCCTTTAGGTTGTTCCACAAACACTTCTCTTGAAAAAAAACCATTCAAGAAAGCACTCTTCACATCCATTTGAAACAATGTGAATTTAAGATGACATGCAACAGATAATAGCAAACGCACATATTCAAGCCTAGCGACAGGTGCCAAAGTTTCATCAAAGTCTATGCCCTTTTCCTGAGTATATCCTTGTGCTATAAGTCTAGCCTTGTTCCTAACAATCACTCCAGATTCATCAGTTTTATTCTTAAAAATCCATTTGGTTCTAATGACATTTTTGTTTGAAGGTCTAGGAACTAAATCCCAAACATCATTCTTAACAAACTGATAGAGCTCTTCTTGCATTGCAAGAACCCATTCCTCATCAAGTAATGCTTCTTTGACATTCTTGGGTTCAATCTTAGAAGTATAACTAAGAAATGTCATCTCATTCTGAAGTTGACTCCTAGTTCTAACTCCAACTTTAGGATTTCCTACAATATTATCACTAGAATGATATCTTTTAAACCAAGATGATGTAGGAATATAACTATCAACAACTGTAGTGTCAATCACTTGATCATCACTACCTTCCTCTACTTTATCATTATTAATACCATCATCCTGAGATGGTGGACTAGGCACATGAGATGCTTCCTCTTCAACATCAAGAGGTTTGTCAACTTCCTTACTTACTATATCATCAATGACCACATTTATGGACTCCATAACAGTAGAAGTCCTAAGATTGAAAACTCTGTAAGCTCGACTATTTGTAGAGTAACCCAATAGGACACCATCATCACTTCTAGAGTCAAATTTTCTCAAGGATTCTCTATCCCTAAAAATGTAACATTTGATTCCAAAGACTCTAAAGTATTTCAAATTGGGTTTCTTTCCTTTCCACAATTCATATGGAGAACATTGAGTGCAAGATCTTACATAGACATGATTGATGATATGACAAGCAGTATTGACAGCCTCAGCCTAAAAGTATTTAGGCAATTTTTTTGCTCAAAAGCATGACACAAGCCATTTCTTGAATGACTCTTTTCTTTCTTTCAACAACACCATTTTGTTGAGGTGTCTTAGGAGCAGAAAACTCATGATTAATACCCTTACTATCACAAAATTCACTAAACTCTGAATTTTCAAACTCCCTACCATGATCACTCCTCAACCTAATGATTTGATTAATTATATATCCTTTTTCAATTTGAAGTTGCCTACACAAGGCTTTAAAATTCTCAAAACAATCAGATTTTTCTCTCAAAAATTTGACCCAAGAGTATCTAGAATAATCATCGACCATTATAAAAATGTATCTCTTACCTCCTAAACTTTCAGTTCTCATGGGACCCATGAGATCAACATAAACTAGCTCTAGAGGTCTAGACGTATTAATCCCTTTTGTCTTTTTATGAGACACTCTAATTTATTTACCCTTTTGACATAGTCCATAGATACTTTTCTCAATTTTATCAAACTTGGGAACACCTTTCACAATTTCATTGTTTGACAATTTTGAAAGATCTATGAAATTGATGTGACCAAGTCTTTGATACCACAACTCAACATCATCAACTTTGGCTCTATTACATAGATCATTTGGAACTATCCTATAGCAATTATCACTTGTTCTTTTTCCTTCAAGAACACACTGATTGTTCCACAATCAAGCTTCGTTTTACAGCATTCGAGGCTGACATTGAGAGTTTTTACACTGTAAGTACTTTGATTTGGTTGGTTTTTAATCTTATATATGTTTTTTTATCCCTTGTAGGTTATTTTTCACCGAATCACCAAGTTTAGCAACCATTAAGAGAGCATTTGAATGGTGTGGAGCGAATGAAGCATACAAAGATGATCACCGAGCAATAAAAGCTACAAATCGAGCGGAAAGTGCATAATTTCCTCAAGCCTATCAATAGGGTACAAGGCCTATCGATAGGGATCTCCTCATATATGAAGAACTGCAAAAAATGGGAAGCTGCATATAGTGCCTATCAATAGGGCTCTAGGCCTATCGATAGGGAAGGCCCGAGATAGTTTCCTAAAGTAACTTGAACTCTATTTTAGCAACTTTTGAAAGAGAAAATCGGTAGAACTCGGTAAAGGAAGCCTAGCACACTATTTAAGGACATTAAGAAGATTGAATCAGGGTTCCCAATCATCACAGCCTATGACATAGCCTCCATTGACAATTTCTCTCTTCTCCAACCATTCGACGAGGATTATTGGCTGCATATAGAAGGAATGAGGACCTCCGGTGATTCAACCCCGATCATGAGCAGCTAGATTCCTTTCCTTGGGTGTAGATGAAGCTTGGTTAGTGGTTTTACCATGTATTGATTATAGGTTAGGGTTTTGTAATCGTTTATGAAAATTGTACAACTCTGAGAGATTGCCTTCTCGAGCAATCCGGTTTATTAATGTTATATCTTTCAAATATGAATGTTTTCTGTGATTCAATCATATTAGTTGTGCAATAGTATCGACTGAATGTGTTTAGATTCATCTAGTCCGTTCATACCTTATTTGGATAATCTGTGCATGCTCTGCTTGACAGATTATGCCTCGTTCGGATGAATCAATCTAAGTGAATCTATGCATAACACTCTTGATGGTTTATTCTTATAGATTAGACCATCACCGTTCATAAACTATTGCGAACCCTTAACTATGATTGCATGTATGGTAATATCTTAACTAAAGTGGATTCGAAACCCAAGGTTCCTTTTATTTGATTTAATCAACAGCTTTATTCTTTTAGTCACTACAAACAACCAAATCTTTAACTTAAAAGAATTGTTTGGTAACTAAAATCGGATTCATAATAACTTCTTGTAACTCAACCATTAGTCCCTGTGTTCGACACCCGTGCACTGATTACTTTTCTAACGAATTGAGGTATTAAGCACGAGTACTTTATAAATTTAAATATTGATCACGAACAAGGAAATAACCTCCCTTGTTTGGACCGATCACACACTTTCCATCTCTACTAAAGACACGACATGTAACCTTGGTAAAGTTCACAGAAAAATTGTTGTCGCAAAGATGACTTATGCTAATAAGATTTGCTTTAAGACCATCCACAAACAAGACATCCTCTAATTTAGGAAAACCATGAGATTGAAAAACCCATATTCCTTGGATGCTTAATCTATTACCATCACCAAAAGTGACAGTACCTCCATTGCACTCTTCAAAATGAATAAACAATAACTTGTCTCCTGTCCTGTGATGAGAACATCCACTGTCAAAGTACCATTGTTTGCACTCTCAAAGCAGTGTGTATAACCATACATTTAAGACTATCCTTTCGTACCCAAATTTTCTTGCCTTTCCTAACCTTGTGTGGCCTAGGAAGGTTCCTATTTGAAACTAGATCAACTTTTGTCCTAGGGGCATTTCTAGGTCTAGACACAACTTGACACTTGTCAAGAAGAAAACAATTGGGTCTAATGTGACCAACTTTGCCACAATGATGGCAAGTGAGTGTAAATTGTTTGGATTGACCTCTATTCATCAACTTGAAACAATTAGGTCTAGTGTGACCTATGACACCACAATGGTGACAAATCACCAACTTTGGGGAATAACTCTTCACTTGAGCTTTTTCTTTCCTAAGACAATTTGGTCTTATGTATCCTTTGACACCACAAGAATGGCATATGGGTATCACCTTAATAGAGTTTGGATTGAAGTGATGCCTTTTTGGATTGGAGTGAGGCAGAGTCTCATTTTCAAGAGATGACTTTGATAAGGGAACAAACTTAGTTCCCGAAGTTGATGGGATACTAGAAGTCCCAATATAATCTAGTCCCGTCTTATCACTAAATGGCTTGCCAATGCTAAGAATGTGATCCAATTTTTTACTCCCATTAGAAAGTTTTAACAATGTTTCATTAGCCAATGTCAATTCATCTTTTAGACTTTTCACTTTAAGACTTAGACATCTTTTATCTTCAACTTCATTCTTGAGTCTTGAGTCAAGACTCTTGACTTCCTTTTGATACTCACATATTTTCAACACAAAAGATTCATTATCCTTTTTCAATAGATGAGTTTATCATTCAAAGCCAATTTTTCAGTTTTCACATCTTGTATGTGAGAGATATGATTGCTTAACTCTTCTTTAAACATTTCAATTTCTTTCTCACCCGACTTTGCTTTAAAAGCCAAATTCAATTTTTTCTTTTTGAGTTGATAAGCCTCTTCATAGAGATCATCATAAGCCTTTTGAAGTTCACTTTCCTCTTCCTCAAGGCTTTCGATCTCATCAATAGACTTTCCTAGTAATATTTCAATGTCTTCTAGGTCTTTCTTTTTGGAGGACTCTTCATGAGTTTCCAAAGACACAACAAAAGCTTTAAGACTATTTTCAAGGACAACATATGAACATTGTTCATCAAAACACATAAGTGTCCCAACAAGTTCATCTAGAGCAATAGAGTCCACATCTTGATTTTTCTCTATTTCAACAATTTTTACACAAAATCTATGAGGTAAAGATTTCATAACTTTTCTTACAATTCTTGACTCATGGACTTTTTCTCCTATGCCATTTAAAGAGTTCACAATGTCACAGACTCTTGTGTAGAATTCACCAAAACTTTCATGGTCACTCATCTTGATATCATCAAATTGATTCATTAGACAATACAGTCTATGATCTCTTTCATATGTGTTGCCCTCATAAATAATCTCAAGATGATCCCAAGCTTGTTTTGATGTTTCAAAATTTTCAATAAGCTTAAGATCATGATCATTTAGAGCATCACATATGTTTTTAAAACCAATTCTATTCCAATTTTGGGTATCAATTTCATCCCTACTTCAATTTTCAAAAGGTTTCAAGATGAGTTCACCATCATTTTTTATCATGGGATGTTCCCAACCCACTTCTACATTTCTCCACACATTAACATCAATGGATTTCAAAAAGACTTTCATCCTAGTTTTCCAATAAAGAAACTTGATGTTCTCCAACCTTGGGGGTTTTTAAACACAAGTAGATCTACAAGGAGAATCCACGGTCACCACAAATGCAGTGAAATTTTCTTCCTCATTGTCAGAGTCATTTTCATGAGAGGTATTATTCTCCTCATCACTATCACTTAAAGTGGCATTATGAGCTTTGTTTTGATTCCTTCTCTTCTCAGGACACTCTACTGCCCTATGACCAGGTTTGTGACAATTGAAACATTCCTTCCCAGTTTTTGAATTTCGATTGTCAACTTTTGATGAGGATGTGCCTTGCCCTTTCTCAAACTTTTTATTTTGATTTTAAAATCCTTGTTTAGCCTTAAGATATTTTTTGTACTGCTTAACAAATAGTGCAAGCTCATCCTCATTCACATCAAGATCATTTTCATGTGATTTAAGCTCTTCCTTCATTGAAGATAAAACAAGACTTTTGTTTTTGCTTTTTGAATCTCTTAGATTCATTTCAAATGTTTGAATTGAACCAACCAATTCATCCACTCAAATTGAACCTATATCTTTAATTTCTTCAATAGCTGTGATTTTTGGTTAAAAACGATCCGAAGATTTCTTAAAATCTTTTTCACAATTTGAAAATCAGGAATTTTTTCACCAAGAGTAAATGATGAATTAACAATGTCACTCAATTTAGCATAGAAGTCTGAAAATGTCTCATTATTTTCCATTCTAATTCTTTCAAACTGAGAGGTGAGCATTTGAAGTTTTGAATTCTTGACCAAGGTAGTACCCTCATGGGTTATCTTCAAAATATCCCAAACTTCCTTAGAAGTTTCACACGTCATGATTCTACGATATTCGCTAGCAGTTAACGCATTGCAAATAGCATTTAGACCCCGACTATTCCAACCAGCCTTTTCTAACTCTTCTTTTTTCCCATTTATCGGCTGGTTTAGGTAAGGTCTCCTCATCAACCTTCCAGTAAGGAGGTTTCCAACCTTGCTCAACAGTGACCCACACTCTCTTATCTAGAGATTTTAGACAAATCCTCATCCTAGCCTTCCAATAAGCATAGTTTTAACCATTAAACTTGGGTGGTCGTGTGACTGAATTTTCTTTTTCCATGGAAGTGTGGAATTATGATCTAAGAACTATATCACCTAGGTGTTAGCCTATCACAGTGATTCTAGCTTTGATATCAGTTGAAAAACACAAGTCCACCTAGATCGAATTATCTTAAGTAAAACTACCACAAAATATCACACTCCTATGAAAACTTACACAGAAAAAGTACTAACTCAGTAGTTACGTAATAAACACAAACACATTGTGAGCAATATAATAATATGTCATTGTAACTATCAAGAGGGATCCATGAACAAAACAGAAATCATTCCATCCTTCTTGATAGTTAATGCAACCAATATCCAGTATAATAAATCAACCTAAAGAACACAAAATTTACGTGGAAACCCTTTCGGGAAAAAACCATGGGAGAAAACAGCAATCCACTATAGAAAAAGGAGTACAGAGATTATACCATACACTTGTTCTCACCAATCCCATGCATAGTGTACTAATATCTCATCAACTCATCCCAATGAGTCTTCTATCTTCATAGCATGCTCAGCAACCAATCGCATTGGCCTCACTCTTAATTTATCAATCAAAAGTCATGAGGAATCTCTTATCTCCATAGAAATTTCTCACCATAGATATTGAAGAATTGTTTCCAAGGTTTTTAGACAATCTTAAAGGAAATCAGACTGAATCCATATGATATGAATGAAGAGACACTATGATTCTTTCAAGTAAAAGAACACTCAAAGCTCACAAGAGAGAAATAAGTCTAGGATTAGAGAGGGTATGATTTTTTGGAGGCTGGCTCTCTAACCTAATTCTCAAAAAAGAACATATATATATATATGAAAAATTCTCTAGTGAGCATTTGCTCACTTTAACTAAAGTGAGCAAATAACAGGAACCCTTGGATTCCCATTCACTTAAAGGAAGATTCATCTCAAGATGGGAATCCAAGGGTTTCTGTTATTTGCTCACTTTAGTTAAAGTGAGCAAATGCTGATAAGAGAAGTTCTAATATATATATATAGGTGAGGTAAATGACCTACTCACTTGAGTGAAAGATGAAAGTTAAAAAAGATTTCACGATCTTGGATCGATTCAGGAAGGCCTTGGATCGATCCAAATTGGCATGAGATTCTATAATGATTCTGTAATTGAATTCTCATGCTATTGGATCGATCCAGAAAACCCTTGGATTGATCTAGGTTTATTGAAAAGCTCAATTTTGTCATTTTGATCAATTTAAAGCCACACACAAAGGATATGAAATTGTACAAGACATCTAAACCACCTAAACATGATCACTAGGTCACTACGTCACTTACCATCCTAGTCCATGGTGAGTTAGAGACGATTGCAATTGTTTCGCGTGAGATCAATAGTACACATCCTACTCAAAGTACAACCCAAACCAAGTTTTGAAACGAAACCATGCCAACACACATAAATAAAACCTAACAGTTTATATTCTTGGAAGCAAATGAAGTGATGATTTGTTGGTGCTGCATCCACAACTGCATGTGAGAGAGATGTGTATTCAAGAGAGAGAGGAAAATTGTCGAAAAAATGTAGTAAAAATTATAAAAATGCAATGAAAATGATAAATAAAAAAATGTAGTGAATTAAAAAAATGATAGTGAAAAAACTCAAAATGCAGTGAAAAAACTTAAAAATTGTAGTGAAAACACAAAGTGTTGTGAAAACATGGTGTTCGACTAAAAATCTCTTGTCACGTGAAGTGTGTGTGCGGGCGTGCCAGGACTAACCAAAGTCCGGAGATCGTTTGAACACGACCCCAAGCACCTGTCTAGGCAGTAGAAGCTTAAGACCGGGGATCTCAAGGCCTAGAAGGTCACTATTTTTACGATCAGGCGATTAACGGAAGTCAGGGGTTCTACTTCCTATGGGTCTCGAAATAGAATGCTCAAAACAAGAAATCAACAATGCTAAATGAGAAAGAAACATTTATTGAAATTATATTGAAAAGGGATTGCATTGGATTGAAGAAAATAGCGTACTTACAATAGATAAGCTTACCGAAATTGATGAATCCATAACTGAATGCTTGAAATGAAAGTTGCTGAATTGTAAATGACTAAACATAATGCTAAAAACGAAAATGGAATTGAAAACTTAGACAAGAAAGCTTGAAAACTGAAATTGCAAGGCATGATGCTTATAGTTGATTGTTGAAGTTGTTGGTGGCCTGAAACGTTGCATTTCATCTTCACTTTATAGCTCCACGGCTGGAATAACTGCTCCTCCATGATCAAAAAACTATTGCTGCTTCATTCTTTAGTCGTGGTTTGATCCATGATCTTCAATGGCAAAGAACGTGGCTTTGTGGCCTTCCTTTCCATAAGTAGTTCCCTATCATGGCTGAAACTCCTCAGCCATTATCTCTAAGTAACCACCCATTATTTAATCTCCTCTAACAGCTTGCCACGTGTCCCTTTGTTATCTTCATTTTGACTTAGTCTCTAATCAGCTTAGACCTCTGCCACGTGTCTAATTCTAAATTTCCTATCACAAATTAGCCACGTGTCTTATTCTCCTTGAACTCTTATTTAGCTAGCTCAACCAATTTTCCTATTTTTAAGCTAGCTTGATCTCTCACATTAATTCCACGTGGCCAATCATTATTGGCCGGTAATTTTTACCGTGAACACTTTGCCCCCCTTTTGAGTTCAAATCGAAATCAAAGAGATTTGAACCTCAAAATATTATCAAGATTTGACCAATAGCGGCCTTCACCAATCACCTGGCCGTTTTAAAAATTATCTTTATCTAAAAATCTCAAAATGGGATTTAAAATTCACACTTCTTAAATAAGGCCAAAAATCCAATTTAGTTCGCCTTTTATCAAATCAATTCCCATCAAACCATACTTATTCAAATCTAATCAAACTTATCTAAATCTAGTTAGGATTTTGAAAAGTAACAATTAAGTTGATTTGATTACCTGACTTCAAACGTCTCATCAATGGTTAGTCCATGCGTCTCGGGACTCCCCATTCATCATAACTCCTCCTAGAAACACGCAAGCCCTTTTATTGAAGATTTGTTAGCTTTTGAAAGCCAACTTTTATCCCCTTCTTCTTTCAAAATCTTCACCTTCTCTAAAACGAAACCCTAGCTGCTGTTCTTTTATCTTCGACTCTCCTTTTTTTTTTGTCAAGATTTCCATTATTGCCTTGGATTTTTAAACCATCAGACCTTCCAAAACTCTGCCTTCGCCTAGATTTCATCGGTCTTCGTCTTGAATCATCATTTCTTCATCGTCAATTGCAAAGAAGTCCTCCAAGAAGCCGTTTGTCAGCTCCCCACCCACAGATCCAATTGCCAGCATCTTCCTCCAATTTCCTCATACTCAAAAGGTAATTGCTGATGGCCAAATAGGTCATTTCTTTACTGAATGTTCTACTGTACCTGAACCTCTTCAAGAATATTTTCCTTTTTACCCTAACGAACTTCTTCTTGTTGATCACGAATCTTTAAAATGGAACGAATGGACAAAAGATAAAACTCCAAGAGCTTGGCCTAAGCCAAAAGATGAATGGGTCCAGTGGTTGGATAAACTCTAGCCTCAGTTTAAGAAACAGTGGAAATCCTTAGGAATTTTTGACCACATTCAATTATGTAGGCATGACTTCCCTCGAGACCTTTGGCTTCTTTCTGCCGGTGCCTGTTTTTGGAGTTACTCCAATAATACCTTTGCTTTTCCTTGTGGTCCAATGTCCCCCACTGTCATGGACATTTGTGCTTTGACTGGGTTGCCTGCGATTGGAGAAATTCCATTTGCGGCCTTTAACCCCAATCTAGATTCAGCCCTTTCTTTTAATTATGCTCCGGCCACCATCGCTTGGCCTCAATACATAGAACTTGAGAATAGATCTTTGCTAGGCCAAGTCTCTTTTCAAGAACATTGTGTTTTCTTTCTGCAATGGTTGTGTAGATTTGTTCTTTGCCGCCCTTCCGACCAAATGACACAAGAATATCATAGAATAGCCATGGCCTTGGCTACTAGTAAGAAGTTAGCTTTAGCTCCCTATGTCTTAGGCCACTTATATAGAGGCCTTTATGAGATGGTCACCAAATCTTTGATACCCTCAGGAGGCCCTCATTGGCTCCTTCAGTTATGGTTTTTTGAGTATTTTCCCGAATGGTTTCCTGCTCCTACCTATGGCCGAGATCTTCGGAACTATGGTCACAAATGGGTTGCTTATGTTTCTCCCGCCCGGTCTTTCTCTGAATATATCAAATTCTTTTGGAATCTCTCCCTTCATTGAGATGATCAGCTATTTTATCCCTTTGGGCCTAGTGAATTCGGACCTTCATGGTTTGTTCAGAAATCTCCCTTCGCCAAAGAACACCAAAACAAACAAAATCAAATTTAGTGTTCATACCTTGTTGTACGTGATCTCCATTTTGCTGGTTTCTTTGAGAAAAGAATGCCCAAGGTCGGGGTTGAAGTTTATTGTCCAAACCTTATCAGCCGTTAATTCGGCTTCCACTTAAATTTGCCTGCTCCAGCCTGCCTTTTCTCTGAAAATTCTCCGGCTATTACAAGGGTGGTTTTTTCAAATGAAGAATCAATTAAGCCTATCACTTTTTTGATAGAGAAGGCTTTAGAAAAATTTGAAGTACTCTTTTTGCCTGAAAACCCTTCTCATTCAGAAAACTTTAAGACCTGGTGGACCTCGGCCTTCAAAACCAAGATTTCCTCTCTATCTTTCTCAACCACACTTTCCACCCTGTCTCCACCTTCTCAAGTGATCCGGAAAAGAAAAAGAAAGCAAACAGAGACTACAGCCAAAAAGAAATTAGGTAGTAGTAAATAAATTCTACCTTTCATTCTTTTAGCTGTATATTTTTCTCTAGATTATAATTTTTGTTCCTTTTCAGGTGGCCTTCTTGAAGATGTGAAACCAAATATCTCTGAGCTCTCCTTTCTTTTCAAGCCCAGAGAAACAGCTACCCCATCATCCAATCCTTCAAAGCAAAAGAGTGTGTCCTAGAAAAAGGTTTCTGCAAAACGTGCTTTGACTCTCCCTGAACAAATTGAGGAAGCTATTGCCTCGACAAAAATTCCAACACGTAGATTTGCTCGCCTTGTTGGGAGTAAGCAAATAACTCCTCGACCTTCTGACACTATTGAATTGTCAGACAATTCTAGTGGTAGTGATGAAGGTTCGAGTCTTGAGCCCAACGAAAGAGAGGTAGAGAATTCCCCTGTGATCAAGAAATCAAGGCTACAATCTCTCAGTTCATCTCCATCCAATACATTGAGTGACTATTCCGAATCTCCGGCCTTTGAACTTCGAACATTGATTCAAGAAAATCCGATCTTGAGTCCTCCCCTTGAAACAGAAATGGCCGACCCCAAATCTCTAATCCCTGAAGACCTTGAGTTCTGTTTCGATAACTTGGATGATCCCATTCTAAAAGAACGTGTTGTTCCTCCAAGACCCGATCTCCCCCCTGATGTTGATCATGGTTTACCAAAAGCAGAGATTGAAGTGAAGAGAGCTAGATTCCTGGAATTGCATAGTCTGAATCTCCCCGACCTCGATCCAGATCAATGAGTTGGTCCAATGTTATAATTATCTGCGTTGTGTCCCCGAGTATGAACCTTTCATGAATGAAATTTACCTCCGCATGTCTCGGGTTGTAGATCTAGTGAAAGATTTTAGACTGAAGTTTACTGATAGGAAAAAATTGGAGGGTCTTCTCGAGCAGCACCAACAGGCCAAAACTTTTATTAAGATGAACAAGGATGTTATGCTTGGTCTTCGTAATCAAAAGATGGCGGTTCAAATAGGAATTAAAGATGTAGATGCTGAAATTGCTGGTCTGCAGAAACAAATTCAAGATCTTCAAGCCCAAGTGGAGGCTAAAAGACAATTTCGGCAATCTTAGATCACTGCCATGGAGGCTGCGGACAAGTGATTCAATGAATTATGGGGCGAGGTCTCTTCTAAGCGGCGTGAGTATAGCTCCACCAGTAATGAGGCTTAGACCTGGGCCAAGAAATGTGAAGACCTGAAACTTATTGAATTCAAGCTTATGAAAGAATGGTCTGACGCCCAAGGCTTCCCTTCGTTGGATACTTTTAATGCTTGCCTCCCTCTTGACCGTCAGGTTTAATTTTCTATCTCCTTGAACATTGCTCTTTTATTGCTACTGGTTGGTTTCGTTGTGGTTGTTTTTGAATGGTTTTGGATATTTTCGTGATGAATGAGTTTTATGGTTGGCGGATGTGAACAATTTAAATTTTGGGTGTTTGTGTGTCTTGTTCTAGACACATTTGGAGGTTGTGTTTTTGTTTTGAATTTCTGGTGATGGTTCGTTTGAACATTTCGGAATTTGGATATTTAGGTTTTGTGGATGTTTTGTGGAAATGGATATTTCAATGGATTGGGTTTCTTGAAAATTCAGCAATGTAGGAAATTTTGAGGTCTTGTAGCAATATAAAGATCTTGCTATTTTCTTTCTTCGTATTTGAACTTGACGGTCCTGCAAAAACAAACATGAATTAGTTGTTTTGGCCATCCCTTTGGATGGCCTCCCACATAGTGGGATAATACCTCTTTAGGAATTTGCCATTGATAGATTTAATCATTTTTTTCCGTGGCTAATTCTTTCAATGAATATGCCCCTCCTGGAATTACATCTAAAACTTCAAAAGGGCCCTCCCAATTTGGAGACCATTTCCCCAATCTTAGGTCTTTGGTTCCAATTAGTAAAATAACCTTCCAAACAAAATCTCAAACTGCAAAGGCCTTGTATCTCACTCTTTTGTTATTGGCCTTTGCCATCTTTTTCTTTTGAACCTCAATGTTGTTTAAGGCTTTTAATCTTTCTTCAGATAAATTTTCCAACTCAAGTAACATGGTCTCATTATACTCGTGAGGTAACAAATCATTTTGTAAGGCCACTCTTAAAGATGGAATGGCGACCTCTAAAGGTAACACCGCATCATGTCCAAAGGTCAAGGCATAAGGAGTTGTTCCAACACTCTTCTTAAATAAAGTTCTATAAGCCCATAAGACCACGGATAACTGTAAATGCCAAGTCCTAGGTTTTTCATTCAACATTTTGCTCAAAATGCTTTTCAAAGTTTTATTTACGGCCTCTACTTGGCCGTTTGCTTGAGCGTAGTAAGGAGTGGAATTAGTAAGTTTAATCTCATACTCTCTTGCAAATGCCTTCACTTGATCTCCAACAAATGACTTGGCATTATCGGTGTTGATTATTTCAGGTAGGCCGAACCTATGTACAATATGCTCTTTAATAAACTTAATTACGGCCTCTTGATCAACAACTTTCATAGGCTTAGCTTTCGTCCATTTAGTAAAATAGTCGATTGCTACTATAATAAACCCATGCAAACCTGAAGATGGTGGATAAACCTTCCCAATCACATCAATTGTCCAGCCTCTAAAGGGCCAAGGCTTTATGATATAATTCAAATCAGTGGCAAGCATATGCTGAATTTGGCCATGCTTTTGACATGCTTTATAGCCTTTAGAATAATTAATACAGTCTTTCAAGACTGTAGGCCAATAGTAACCATGTCTCCATAATAACCAACGCATTTTTACCCCGGCCTGATGTGCACCACAAATTCCTTCGTGCACCTCGGCCATTACTAGCATAGATTCTTGTTGGCTAATACATTTTAATAATAAACCATCATCAGTCTTTTTAAATAACTCCCCAGAATACATAACAAATTGATTGACCATATACCTAGTTTTCCTATCACATGGCCTATTAGGAGTTATTAAACGTTTGATAATTGGAAATCTCCAATCAGACTGAATTATATCATTACTAAGCACTTCCATATCTGTGCTTCTTACTTTTATTGAAGGTAAGGCCCTTTTCTCAACCAAAATTGTTTTAAAGGCCTCTCCTTCTTCAATATTGAGACCTGAGGCAAGCTGGGCTAAGTCATTTACCTCTCTATTTAATGACCTTGGATTATGAGTTAAAGTCACATCTTGAAAATTTCTCAACAGTTGGGTAGCTAATGAATGGTAAGGTAATAAATTCCAACTATGGCATTAATATGTGCCATTAATTTGATTTAAAACTAATTGTGAATCTCCCATACTATCCACATATTTAGCTCCCATTTCTAACAATATCTCAAGGCCAATGATCAAGGCCTCGTACTCTGCTTGATTATTGCTACAGGTGAAATCTAATTGAAAGGCAAACTCATATTAAACACTATTGGGGGCAGTAATCATAATGCCAGCCCCTGCCTTCTCACTTGTTCTAGATCCATCAAACTCAAGTTGCCATGGTACCACTTGAACCTTTCCCAAATCTACCTGCACATCAACCTCAATAGGCATTGGGTGGTCGGCCAAGAAATCTGCTAAGACTTGGCCTTTTACTGCCTTCTGTAGTACATAACGAATGGCATAGACAGACATGGCCAACGCCCATCTACCAACTCTACTTCTAGATATGGGTTGTGAAAGCATATATTTTACAATATCAGACTTAGAAATAACATTCACAACATTGTTCATAAAATAATGAGGCAATTTATCAACAGTATAAAACAAAGAATAAAATATTTTTTCAATTGAGGTATATCTTTGTTCAACATTAGTTAAAGTCTTACTAAGATAATACACGGCCTGCTCTTTGCCTTACTCATTAATTTGTGCTAACATAGATCCTAAAGATCTTTCGGATGCAGAAATATAAAGTCTTAAATTCCTGCCTGAAATTGGCGGTATTAAGACAGGTGGTCTAGTGAGATATCCCTTTATTATGTCAAAGGCCTTTTGATGCTCCGATTCCCATTTAAAATCTTCCAACGCCTGTAACTTGAGTAACGGCGTAAAAGTGGAGATCTTACCTGAAAGATTAGAAATAAATCTACGTAAAAAGTTAATCTGCCCTAAAAACCTTTGTAACTCGGTCTTATTAGATGGAGGTCTAGCCTCTTGAATTGCTCAAGCTTTGTTCTTCTCTATTTCAATGCCTCTTTGGTGTACAAGAAAGCCTAGAAAATTCCCAGCCTTCACACCAAAAACACATTTAGCGGGATTCATTTTTAATCTGTGTTTCCGCATTCTTTCAAAAGCTTTTCTTAAATCCGTCAAATGATTTTCAACCAGTGTATCCGCCTTTGAGTTGGTACCTGTTTCAGTTGCACTGTCTAAAATTGAGAATAAACCATGAGTTTCATCAATTTTACCGTCTTTTTTGGTCAAAACCCTTAGCACCTATCTTTTATCATCAGAAATTGATATCTTCAAGGTTTGGTCACTAGTCTCGACCTTAGAACTCTAGACTTTGTCAGAAATATGTCTTTCCTCAGCTCTTCGCCGTTGTAAACGTCTCTTCTGAGTTCTAGTTAGAGGTGTTGGAAATTTAGGATGTTGAAGCCGAGTCCAAACCCCTGGTTTAGTTATTGGAGGCCTCACTGTTCTCGACCTTTGAGACCGAGTAAACTCTGGTTTCGGCATAGCTACATTTCGATAAGAAGAATTTGGTCTTCATTCCCACCTGTTCCGATGTTGAAAGTCAGGTTTGAATGTTGACACAAACCTTGGCTGGTGAGTTAGCTGTCTCCCAGGTGCTCCAGTCTATTGCCATGCAGGTCTATCAAACTGTGGACTCGGGAACCTTTGAATTCGATGGCAGCAATGATTGCATAGATTCTGAATTGGTTGAGCCCTAAAATTTCAAAAATTTTGCTGATCAAAATGATACATATGTTGTTGTCCTATCCTAGGCCTCCGAATAAAAGGCTTGACCTGCATTTTCTCATTTTTAGGCTGTGATCCCAAAGATATGAGATCGGTTGTAGCTACTGCAATTTCTGCAATAGGGAAAGGATCAATATCAACCGCCATGGCCTCTTTTTCTTTTTCTGGGAATTTCAAAAGGCCGTGGTCTACACAACCCTGCAATACATGGCAAAATACGATACAATCGTTAGTTCCATGCCTATTAGATGCATGCCATTTACAATAGTCTTCTCCATCACGTGAGGATGGTTTATGGCCATCTAAAAGTCTTATGAATTTCACGGCCAGTAAGTGATCAAAGATCTCCGAGGCCTTTGTGATATCAAAAGAAAATTTCTTAGCTGTATCCATCATATTTTTTCTTCTAGTTGGATCAATTGGCACTTCAACATATTTCTTAATCAATGATTTACAAACAATAGGTCTATTACCGATTACCTCAGCTAAATCAATCTCAACATTGGGATCTCGAAAGTAGGTCCCATAGGTGGAGGATGACCTTTGGGTTTCTTCTTTTAGTAATCTTTTATATCGAGCCGCACGGGCCGATAACTCAAATAAGTCATCAAAATCCATACCTTCAAATTTCTTTCTTAACTCTCGGCCTAGACTGTTTTGAGCCAATTTCACAAACTCTGGCTCAGGTAAGAAAACAGTACACCTATTCCTAGCTTTTTTAAATATGCTAATGTATTGTTCGGCAGATTCGCCAGATAATTGCCTGAGTAATGAGAGGTCTGTCATTGTAACCTCGGGCTCTTGTCTATAGAATTGATTATGAAACTTTTCTTCCATTTGCCGCCAATTCAAGACTGAGTTAGGCGGCAGACTAATGTACCATGTAAATGCAACTCCAGTTAAAGAATTGCCAAATAGCCTTAGTATTAGATTCTCATTAACTGAGGCCTTACCACACTGAATAATAAAGCGGCCTATGTGCTCAATAGTAAACTGGCCGCCTTCTCCGGTAAATAAAGTAAAATAAGGTACTTTATAACCCCTAGGAAACTCATTATTCCTATCAATCCATTCCGGGTAAGGTTTCCGATACACAGGTCTAGTCATTCGCCTATGTGTTGTTTGGCCTACGCATTCCTAGACTAAAGCCATTAATTCATTCCGGTCAGCCGGCATATAGCCGGGATTGTCACCCGAAGGTTGGGTTCCAGTTTGTCGGTCTTGAGATAAAACTGGGGATATATACGACTTACTTGATGGCCTCCCATTTTGCCCCCCGGGCATATGAGAATACTAGTCTTGAGAATTAGGTCTGAACCTATCATCATCTTCATATGGCAGGCCATTAACATTTCCTTGTGTAAAACAAGTCTTAGAGGCCTGACCCCCGAGTGTTTGAGTTCCCATTGGCAGTTTACCAACAGATTTGGCCAGTGGGTCGGAACTAGAAGCTCCTAAAGTCATTTTTCGATCATTATCTCCATTCCTAAGTGGTGGTGGAACATATGGTTGCTCGTCCTCAAACAAATTGATTGATTGACTAGTATGGCTCAAGTGTTTCAAGCCATTTTTTTCACTATTGATATTCTGACCTGCGGATTCATTTTCCAATGTCTGGTTTTTGTTCAGAAACTGGTCTCTGGATTTCTCAGTTGGCTAAGTAGACTTTAATAAACCTGAGTTTTCAAGACCATAACTAGACTGTGAATTGGCAGGTTTTGACGGAATTTCTTCCTGTCTTTGAGAACTTGCCCCAAGTGATTGTGCAATTTTCTCACAGGTTTCTAGTAAGATTTGATGATGGACTAACATCTTTTCTATTTTGCCGACTAAGGTTTCTTGAAGAACGACTTGTCTCTCTTCCATGTTGACCATGAGGTCTCGTACAGCCTGTACCATGTAGGTTGGTAACTCTCGCACGACCTTCATCAGGTCTGCTATAGAAGTATCATCTCCTTGGGATCGCTCAGTGTGCGATTCTCCAGTGTGGGTTGGATTAGCTTCTTTACTTATTGACCTAGTAACTCTTTGTGACATTCAACTATGGTCAAGTCCCACCGGGCGTGCCAAAATGGTGTTCGGCTAAAAATTTCTTGCCACGTGAAGTGGGTGTGCGCGGGCGTGCCAGGACTAATTAAAGTCCGGAGATCGTTTGAACACGACCCCAAGCACCTGTCTAGGCAGTGAAAGCTTAAGACCAGGGATCTCAAGGCCTAGAAGGTCACTATTTTAACGATCAGGCTATTAACGGAAGTCAGGGGTTCTACTTCCTATGGGTCTCGAAATAAAATGATCAAAACAAGAAATCAACAATGCTAAATGAGAAAGAAACATATATTGAAATTATATTGAAAAGAGATTGCATTGGATTGAAGAAAATAACGTACTTACAATAGATAAGCTTACCGAAATTGATGAATCCATAACTGAATGCTTGAAAGGAAAGTTGCTGAATTGCAAATGACTAAACACAATGCTAAAAACGAAAAATGGAATTAAAAACTTAGACAAGAAAGCTTGAAAACTGAAAAATGCAAGGCATGATGCTTGTAGTTGATTGTTGAAGTTGTTGGTGGCCTGAAACGTTGCATTTCATCTTCACTTTATAGCTCCACGGCTGGAATAACTGCTCCTCCATGATCAAAAAACGGTTGTTGTTTCATTCTTTAGTCGTGGTTTGATCCATGGTCTTCAATGGCAAAGAACGTGGCTTTGTGACCTTCCTTTCCATAAGTAGTTCCCTATCATGGTTGAAACTCCTTAGCCATTATCTCTAAGTAACCACCCATTATTTAATCTCCTGTAATAGCTTGCCACGTGTCCCTTTGTTAGCTTCATTTTGACTTAGTCTCTAATCAGCTTAGACCTCTGCCACGTGTCTAATTCTAAACTTCCTATCACAAATTAGTCATGTGTCTGATTCTCTTTGAACCCTTATTTAGCTAGCTCAACCAATTTTCCTATTTTTAAGATAGCTTGATCTCTTACATTAATTCCACGTGGCCAATCATTATTGGCCAGTAATTTTTACCGTGAACACACGGTGTATTGAAAACACAAAACACTCAAAAACTGTAGTGAAAACACATTAAGGGTAGATATGCTATTTTCAAAAATATTTTTAAAAGAATAAGACTTTCCGCATGAAACAATTTTTAATTAGGACTTTATGAAGGAAAAAAACATTTGGAGGACCTTTCGTATGATACTTTTTTTATTTGGGACTTATGGCCAAATTTTTGGAAATATATATATATATATATATGGCCAAGATGTCCCATATAACATGACTTGAGCTTTTGCATTCTATCAAGTATCATGTGGAGGTTTAGCATTTTAGGTTCTCATGTAATAAAACGAATTGAGAAAATATTTTAATTTATTTTCTTTTGGTACATTTTCCTGACAACCAAAATATGTCTTTCTATTTAAATTTTATTTCTAGAGAAAAGGGGGATTTGCCTTGTGATTTTGTCAGTTTTGTAACCTCGTGGATGCTATTTGAAAAGAAATCTGAAATCAGATTTGGCTGCTTGAGCTATGTGACAGGCTGAGAGCGCTATGGAAATTATAATTTCCAAACACATTTGATTTATGATTTAGCAACCTCAGATTTCTGCTTCTTTCTTACTTCTACTTTAACAGCATATGTTACAGCTATCCTAATTAAACAGACCCTTAGGGTGTGTTTGGTTGGCGGTCTTGAGCGTGGGTTTGGGGTTTCACACCCCAAACCATTGTTTGGCACAGTTGGGTTTGGGGTCTGATGCACAAGCCGGTGGGTTGAAGGAGACGCCATTCGCTGGGTTTCGGTGACCTCTTCAGCGAATGGGTTTGGCGTTTGGAACTCCGGTTTGCATTTTATAAATTTAGCTAATGACGAGCGTGCCCTTCAGGTTTGCAGGCAACATTCCATATTTCCATCCCTATCCCACATATACAAAACCCACTATTCGAAGGAAGAAGAAAAAGATAAACCCTAGCCTCACAGCAGATCAATGGAAGAAGAAGAAGAGAAGAAGAAAAAGAAGAAGAAGAGAAGACATTTCTGATGCAGCGTCAGCGTCGGCATCGGCGTCGTCATCGTCAGCGTCGTCGTCGTCTTCGTTATGGCCGCCACTCCTCCTCCTCCTCCTCCTCCTCGCCGTTGAGAAGAAAATGGCGTCTTCGTCGTGGCTGTCACTGTTATACTTGGCTTTTATATATATATATATATATATATATATATATATATATATATATATATACATATACAGGGATGATACTATAAGGCCGACCTTAAGCAAAGTTGCGTAAGGTCGGCTCCATATGGCCAATTTTAGATGACAGTTCGTAAAACTGACCGTTGGATTAGATGCCCCTCCTCTGTATGACATGTCTGCAAAAACTCACAGTGATCTAACGGTTGGTTTTTGAAATATGTCATTGTGAAAATATGCAACTTATTTCTTTTTCAAAATATCACCATTTTTTTAACGGCAGTTATTTCAAAAATCAACCGTCGGATCACTGTGATTTTTTGCAGGCATGACATACAGAGGAGGGGCATCTAATCCAACGGTCAGTTTTACGAACTGTCATCTAAAATTGGCCATATGGAACCGACCTTACGCAACTTTGCGTAAGGCCGGCCTTATAGTATCATCCCTCTATAAGATATATAAGATATTTATGATCCAAAGATATTTATCACTCTGTTATATATATATATATATATATATATACACACACAGTCGGTGGGTTTGTGGCTTTTATTTGCCTCGATTTTGTGGCTTTTATATATATATACTCTGTTATATAATATATATTTCTGTTATATAATATATATATTCAATTTTGTGACTTATATATATATATATATATATATATATATATATATATATATATATATAACAATGAAGGGTAATTTTGTAATCTCATAAATAATTACTGTAATCTTGATGGTCCAAATAAACACAGGTCAGGCTTGAAACCCAGTCATCTTAACCCTAAATCCCAACATTCCAAACAATGGTTTGGGGTTACAAAGTTTACAAACCCAAACCCTCCTACTAGACATTCACAGGCTTAAGATTCCTAGCCCGCGTACCAAACGCAACCTTAGTGTTGCAAGGCTTCTATATATGTATTTTTTTTTTCTTTTTTTTTTTTTTTGGTTCTTGGGCGAGACTTTGGTTCGGAGAGGTTGAGAGTTTAAAAAATAGAGGTTTTTAATGGAGACACAAAGAAATAATATCTGGAAGCGGGTAGGGATACAATGTACCTATTTGATTACATAATCAAATCCACTCACTTATCCTTAATAAATTAATACTAATAATAATGATGAAGAGGAACTACATCTCCACTCATGACTCAACAAAGCCAATAAGCCATCTCCCTAAATCATGTCAAATGCCCATTTTGCAAAATGTGGCCACCGTTCTGGATTTCCTATATCGTTTCAACAAAACATTAAAGGCCCATTTACATAACCTTCATTCCTTTTATTAATTTTATTAGTTAAAATGTAAAATTTTGAGTAGGTAAAATTTTGATACTTACTTTTAAAAGTAAATATAATAATAAATTTTTATATTTGTTTTTAAATGAAAAATAGAAGGTAAAAACTTATCCAATCGACCCTAATCCATTCTTCCATGCCGCCACACATCACCAGTTAGTTTACAGGTGAGCGTTTCCGTTTTTGGGAACCCTTCACTCCCAGGCTGGGTTGAATAGATTCATCCTCATCACTGGTGAATAGATTCTTACTTATCCATATTTAGCTAGATTCTTACTTACCCATATTTAGCATCTCTCGTGTATAAATAATCAAGGAGAATTGACTATGTAGTTACTTACTAAACCTTTTTACCATCTGCCCTGTGTACAAATAATACAAGAGAATTGATCATGTGATTTCATCCCCATATTTGTTGTTACGGACACATATCTACAAGTCTCTGCCCGCGTCCATTACAGTCCCCACCAGAATATGCGCGTATAATATTTCATAAATTGCAGCCATTAATCATCCATGCATGACTGTTGTGTGTAATCACACGCATAACATTAACTAATGCAACTTGCATCGCAAATGAATTTTCACAAGCAACATCTTGCAAGTAAGCATCATTGATATGTTTGTGTGTGTGTGTGTGTGAGAGAGAGAGAGAGAGAGAGAGAGAGGTCTACTGCAAACTCTTTTTAAAGTAAGTCATGTAGTTAAATGTGATTCACTAGTGAAGACAACAAAGCAGAAGGTAGCTGTTCAACCTCAAGAGAGTCAATAACATAATTACTAAAAGCCCTTGCAAAGACAATTATCAATCCAAATAATAAAATGTTCATCAGATAAAAGTGGGGCAGACTGGTCCCTTGGAGAGGCCAAGGCGAACTTCCATTCCGTGATGCAGATCTGCAGGTCGGAAAGTCTCTGAATCTCGTGGGTCTGCAAGCACCAACAAAGAAACAAAAATCATCACAACCCACAATGTGAAGTGGAATCAAACACCATGCTATTCTTAGCTTGCCCAAACTGCTTTAAATTCCCCAACTACTCCTACTCAAAATTCAGGATTACAATAATTTGAGCTCCTTCAATCTTCTTTCTTTAAACAAAACAGGTGAAGTAAAAAGCATATATTATATGAAATGATGATCTTTCTTTAAACAAAATAAAAAAAAAGTGAAGTAGATTATATGAAATGATGTATTGATTGATTCGAATCCTATTTCTAAGTAAGGACTGATGTGGCTCAAACCTACGGCATTTACCTTGACAGGGCAATGCTCTGACAAATTGAACTACAATCCCAATTACATTAGGTGTACACCCTACAAATTCTAACTATATTGTGTCTTAATTCGAATCATTAGCTTTGCTGTACTGTAACAGACACAAATGGCCTGTTTGGCATTCAATTTACCTCCTGTCAATCCCTAGATGACCTGTTTGGCAGCTAAGAAGCTGGGGGAAAACAAGAAACCACTGAATAATAAAAATGCACCTTTCAACTCCAAACACTTGTTAAATTCTAAGTTTCATGGCATCCTCCATTCCAAACAACCAAACAGGACAAATTTAAAAACATCTCAAACCTTATGAAGTAATTGACCTTCCTCAAAGGTTACTTACCGTGGCTCAGAAAAGTGCAGTTATGTGCAAAGACTCAGGTCATTCCATACAAAGATTTTCAAGGAAAACATAATCTGTTAAATATAACCTTTGGCTATTTGATTAGTACTTTGTTACCACCTTACCATTGAGATAATCTTCAAAACCAAAGTCATCCAAACTTCCTGTCAGAGACTCCAATCCTAGCATGGAGGATGATATTGCACCTGGAGGCCGCTGAAATCTGCAATTTTTTTTTTGAGAGGGGGGGTGGGGGGAAGAAGAAATTTCATATTTAGATCTAGCTTGTGTAAAACTAAGCAAGACGTATAGTGACCAGCTTCCCATATTAAATACAACTACACTTATGAGTGCAAACAAAATGAAATTCATGAAAGTTCAATACAAATCAAAAAAGGAAAAAAATTTGCAAATTTTGAAACAGGACTTGCCGAACATTGGAGGAAACATAATAGTATGGCTTCATTATCATTTAAAGGAGTTCGTTACAATCATAAAAACATGAGCAATCTACACTAATTGAGATTATTATTTTTCAGCTTATAAGAAAATAAAATATTCAGTTTATAAAAAAAATAAAATGTACAAGAAATTGGTTATGCTCTTATAAGGATGTCCTCATATAACTTATGTCGGTGCACTTAATCCTGGCCTTTGAAATATATCCAACAGGTTAAAAGGTCACTAAAGGTGAAGATTAAGTTGGTTCTATTTCAAAGGTCAAAACATCCTTATAGGAACATAACCATACTAAAAATGGCACCCTACGTGTACAAAAAGTACCCAGAATGTCAACAAGCTAGAACTGAAATATGGAACCCTAGGCTCTGAAAATCTGAAGAGTGAGGTTAGGTTACTGATAAATCTCTTGTATGACATTTAATCCAACGGTCGGTTTCCCAAAATACTTATTCCACTTTGGGTTTTGCAAACTGCACATCAAACCATGTGTAAGAATAATGTGTCAAGGGAACCTGAGCCTATATATATATATACACACACACACATACAGATATATAATCTTAACTCTCTCGAGGAAATAGAGTGGAAAATGGTAAAAAGATGTCTCTAGTCTGACTTGGATACATGATCCAATTGTGAAGTTAAGTACCAAAATGCACAACAATTAGCATTCCTATTAATTATTGTAGGAGACAGTGAACACTGACCCGTATTGCACACTATCCTAATTGAGACATCTTTGACACACTTGCCTGGAATATATTCAACAAACATTGATTAAAAAAAGAGAGGAAGAAAACTAAAAGGGAGAGAAAAAAAAAGGGGGGAAGGGGAGGGGAGCGGAGGGATGACATATGAATCCTTGGTTTTGATGTGCTTGCAATTTATTAGTGAATGGTACTTTGTCATGTTCTGTAAATTTTTGCTTCTTCTGAGGAGTCGTCCTCCTACTCCTTTGTATCAGTATAACTAGTTTCTTAATGCATTTCATCCAAAAAATTAAAAAAAAAACTGAGATATTAAGAGGGGTTGGGGACATAGAAAGTTGGGAGATAGAATGGAAGTTTTAGGAAGACAGATTAATTAATATATTTTTTTTTTTATGGAATTTGATTATTTGAAACAAGAATAATCTAAAGACTAGAAGAAATAGGTAGATAACAGTGGGAGATTAACCCCATGTGTACCCTAACAGTAACAACTCATTCCCAATTGCCCAATAAACCACATGTCTCATGAACTGTAACAATTAATTCTCAATTGCCCAACAAGGGTATAGAAGGCATAGGTATTTCCTCTGCTGGTATAGCAATTGTTTGCTTTGCTTTGCAACTCAACAACAATTTAGAAATGAGGTAATGAGGAAGACAGTTAAGGTTCAAACTATTAACTTTGGCATATAAGCTAAACTTTATAGTCCAAATTAAAATCTTAAGCAAACCCAAACAATAAAAAATAAAAAAAATCATTGCTTTGTCAAAATTCTGGACCTGTCTGGCAGCATAAATTTGTAATGAATGCTACATATTTTGAAAATGTGATCATTATTTATAAAACCAGTGAACCTATTATCCATCACTGTTTTTTTAGCTAGTTCTTCATTTTTCATGTTATTTTATGTAGTTTATTCTTGAATCACGTCGTCTTCAACAACTTAGTAACTTCTAATAACAATAAGAGGCCCTCATCTAGAGAGTTGCTTGTTTCTGCATTAACTTTCGCGGGGGTGAGAGACTCTCTGTTGAGCTTTCACCTTCAAATCACAATGTTTTTTTTTTTTTCAGCAAAATCGCAGTGATTGAACTAACTCTACGAGTGTCTCCATCTCATCCCGTTCATAACATCAAACATGCTAATGTCATACATGGCAAAGAGAAGTGAGACAGTTTTTAGTAGTGATTTCTGACTACCACTTATGTATTAGATTTCATGATGATAAGTAGTATTAGTGCTTCCATCATGACATCCATTTTCCCTTTAGGGTGTAATTATGTGATTTTGTTTGTTGAACAACTATTTCTAAAGAACTCAAAAGAGTGCTGGGAAATTTTCCGATAACCGAAATTCCGATTACCAAACTTTTCTTTTCCTAAAAACAAAATACATAAAGCACATGTATTGATTAAAAAAAGTCTACATGCTTTGTGCAGAATGTGCACAAAAAACTATAACATGCATGGACATGTGACATAGTTACGACACAATACCCCGGACACACCAACATAGAAAATCCTTAAAAATCTAGGATATGACATGGCGGGGACAAGATATATATATATATATATATATATTTGTGCGTGGGTGTGTGTGTGTGTACACATTTAATTATATTATATCATGTAGCATCACACACATCATTCAAAATGTATCTCTTTGTATCATTTTTTAAAATTTTAGTTTTAGTGGTCACAAAGAAGATGATATAAAAAAGAAAAGAAAAGGAAGTGTTGGTGCTTCCTGCCACTAAATGGTACAAGTACATGGACAAATGCAGAGTCTCCTCCCTTAATACATTATGACTATCGACTACGAGATGGTACAAAATATCTTGACATAAACCAGCTAAAACCACAATTCCTGCCACTAAATCTCTTACTCTCACTATAATGGATACATCATCTATTAAAAGAAAATAGCAATACAAACATAATAAAATTGATAAATTCAATAATCCTAAGTCACATAAAGAGGGACCTATCTTACATATGTCACCATAAGAAAAAGGATCGTGACATATCTTTTAATCGGATATAATAAGTGTACAATAATAAACATTCTTTCTTGAACATATTTGAAAGTCTCCGATATCCATTGAATTTGATAGAACTCATTGGACTTAAAAACCAAAAATAATCAACTCAAGCTAATTTCAACTGCACTTCATCAAAACAGTAGGAATTGTATATAAGCCAAGGTCTAGGCATTGGAATTTTCATTAAATTCAAACAGATAATTTATTAAGTTTCTTAAGTAAATGATTCATAAAAATATATCTTACAGACAATGAAACATATAAAAGAAAACCCCAGATCTCTGTTAAAGGTCTGCCAGGTAATCATTTGGAAATTGGCTATATTGGCAATCATGTGGTTCATTTGACTTGAAAATAAAAATTAAGAAATTTTCCAAGATAAGTTCACCACCGAAAACCAAGTTTGGGCAAAAGTGCAATACCATACCTCTCTTTGGGTTTCTATCTCTAAGCCGCTCTTTGGCATTCCTTTGGAGTTTGCTTTGAGAGATTGGAATGCCTTTTTTTTTTTTATTTTTTTTTTTTTTTTTTTGGGGGGGGGGGGGGGGGGGGGGGGAAAAGAAATAGGTGTTGGGGTGTTTGG
>JAESVK010001184.1:30774-46837 GCA_017140935.1 Hamamelis virginiana
TCCATTCAAATCATTGTTGCACCTTTGTAATCCAACTGCTTTTGGAAAAGAGCAAATTGAATTTTGATGGGTGCTCCCTTGGTTATCCAGGCTAATTGTGAAGTTGAGGTATTTTTAGGGATGATAGAGGTATGGCCATGTTCAATTATTCCATTCCTAGTGGTAGTGGTTTCATGATTAAGGCTGATATTATGGCTTTGTCAGTAGGCCTTAGAGAAGCTAGAGACAAGAAATGGTGCAAGATTCTAGTAAAAGGTCATGCTCTTCTTGTCATCCAACATCCATGGGATCAAAAGCAATTGCCAATGTCCTTGGAAATATGTTCATATATTACATGATACTGTAGATATTTTTATAGATGTTGTTCCTTCTCTTTCTTGGGTGCATTTCTCTACAAATCAAGAGGCAGAATTTCTTGCCAAAAGAGAAGTTACTACAATAGAGAAGTTTAGAGAACATTTCTATCCTCCTTAATGCTTCTCATCCTGTAATTCTTCTCAAAGAACTGCTTGCTCACCCCCTCCCCCTTTATACATTGTTATCTTTTTGATACATAATATTTAAATTTTCATCTCATTACGGAGAAGAAAAAAAGCAAGAGAGAAAACCATCAATCATAGTCAAAATCCTGCATATTTTCCTCAATTTTATCAATAAATTAGATCAAATCATACTCCACAACCATGAACAAGTGATTATTCATTAAGACCAACTAATGAAGTGCTCAAAACTCATACCGAGAAAGGATTTGCCTATCGAGATCCATCTTCAGTGGGAAAGCTGAACCATACATGTTTCCAAGGATCCTTTGTTTCATCTCCTCTTGTGTCCTCCTTGTCTGAAGGTAAAAGAACATAAAGCTTTATAGTGATTACATATGATATGAGTGTGCACGCATGTGTGTAAAAATTGATTGATAGATACAATGTGTGTGTGGAGATAGAGAGAAAGAGAGGGAGGGAGGGAGAGGGATGAACACTGGTTCGGTTGCTGAAGAAGCTGATGAAAACAAAATAAAAATAAAAAAGTTTCGAATCTCATGCTTCATCTTATTTTAGTTTCCAATAAATTAAAATAAAACACACCTCAACTAAGCCAAGCAATTGTATCATTCTGAATTGAGTTAAGAGTTCTTTCTTTCTCAAGTACCAAATAATGAAAACCCTAATCTTCAGTAATATAAGTTTCTTTTCACTTCAACCATTTTCTCAGCAAACAAACAGGGCATAAAAACCTAAATTGTTCAAAACAAGCCAAATAATTGTACTGATCTCAATTTAGGGGGATTTTATTTCCCTTGGGTTACACATAGCACAAAATTTTCCTTTTCTTTCTTTTCTTTTCTTACGTTTTCCAAGCAACCAAACATCATTAAAAAACCCTCAATCGGGAAAAACAACCAAGTAATCATATTAACCACTAATTAGGAAAGACTTTATTTCTCTCGGGTTCCAAACAGTAAACGACCTATATTTCAACAATTTTACTTTACTTTTTTTTTTTCTACATTTTCTCAGCAACCAAATAGAGAATACAAACTTGAATAACTGAGAAGATTACCGATTGATAAGCGGATTCAAGGGGGTGAGATCCAATGATGTCGCTCTTGACGCCATGAAGTCCGAACCGAAGCCCATCGTTTTGAACCCCTCCGATTTCATGTGCGATCGTCTTCGGTGCTTCCATTTTCTCTCTATTTCTTCTCTTTTCTCCTCTACTAGCTAATCAGGAAAAACTTTCTACGCAAGCAAGCAAGGCAGGCAAAATACGCGAACGGTGGAGAGATTTTGGCATTATATAGCACAATTGTGCACCGAAGTATGGTGCTTAAGAAAAAATAAAAAATAAGTACACGGTGTCGTTTTTTATCTCTGAAAAGTAGTTAAACCGACGTCGTTCGTTGTGTTTCTGAGGCAAAACCAGCGCCTTTTTTTTTTTTTGGATAATTAAAACCAGCGCCTTTTTTACCCCGCCTTCCAAAAACGGCTCATCTTGACCCCGTTTTAAGTTTTAACTAAGCCAATTGATTCCTCTTTCTTTCTTTTTTTTGGTTCTTTTTTTTAAGTTCTACTATCTGAACCAGTTTTTGTACTCATTTGATAAATTTGAATTTATTTAAAATTTTATTTTAATGATGTGACTTGCATGCTAGGTAAGCATGCCACGATAGTTGGTGTAAATTAGTTGGTGCAAATAACAATTTTTTTTTCTTTATTTGATACAAGACAAAAACAATAAAATATTAGAATTTATATTATCTGAAAAGCTATTACAAGGTGCACCTGATGCAAAGTTGCATCAGCTGATCTCTATTTGGCTAGTTGTAAAATAAAATTTGAGAAACCGATAATTGGATTGAATACTCATCTTCTGTATATTATGTTTGCAAAAAATCACAGTAGTCCAACTATCAGTTTTTGGAAAAATGTTACTGTGAAAATTTGTTACTTTTTTGTCCTTCAAAATATCATCATTTTTTACAGTTGATTTTTTTTTCAAAAACCAACCATTAGATTACTGTGACTTTTAGCAAACATAGCATACAAAAGAGGAGTAATTGAACGGTTTGTTTTTCAAAATTTATTTTGAAATTAGCCATATAGAGGTCACTTGACGCAATTTTGTGTCAAGTGCACCTAATAATAGCATTTATGTTTATACTATTATAAATGGAACATGAGTTTTAGCATACTCTTTGTTCTTTTTTGGCAAATACTCTCTATAGAAATCATTATCTAGAAGAATATATATAATTTCCACACTATCTGTAACACCCCACACTGGGTAACCCCTATGCGGAAATGCCACAGTGACATAAAACACCAAGCGCTTATTTTTTGAGTAATTTCTTTTTAAAACTAACACAGTTTTTCATTTTACGCGTGCGGAAGTCTTTAAATAATTTTTCAACATCTCAAAAATTAAATATAGCGCTGAGTACAAGTTTGTATCATGAGTACAGTCCCGTAATGTACTCGAATTCCAGAAACATTCATTTAGTTTACTGAGTTGGATAAAGTCTCATGCTGATAATGTGTTATCATCTTAAAGAAAACACATAGCAGAAAAATAAACAAACACCAGGATTTAAGTGGTTCAGCAAAATTGCCTACGTCCACAATAAGTCATTTTTATTATTGTAAATCATATTACAAGAATACAATATCTTCTTTTCTTAACACATTCAGAAATATTTACATCCTTCCTCATTCTCATATCTGTCAACAAATTTTATCATCAGCCAAATATCACATAAATAAATCATCATATCTGTAATTCATTTATATATATTACAGAATATATCCATCACTTTTTCACAATAAATAATTTTACACTACATGCATGCTTTATGCATATGAAAAATGCAATGCTCATGCAGTCATACCTGTCATTTTCTCTGTTCTGCTTTTCCTGCAAAACATCAACCATTCACACTGATGGTAACCTTATTTTTAGGATTCACCATTTCACCACAATAGATGGCTACCTCATTTTAAGGCACTCAACCATCTCAACCATTCTCAATCATCTCAATCATCTACCACAACAGCATTCCCGCCTTTTTAGGATGTATATCACCCAGTCCCCGCCTTTTTAGGACCTACCGCGATTGTCACTCATTGACAAGAGGATTTACGTGCTGTTTTTAGCATGGGTGATATATTAGTGCACTAACTGTTTCCAGGATCTTTTGTCTATCGGTGGTATCTCAACTCCTCATTTCCACAGTTACATAAATAATCACAAATGCATATGATTTTTTATGCAATATATCTCACATGTAACTGTGTCTCATGCCAGATGCAATCATTCTATGCAATACATATGGCATACACCTCATATCAACAATTCATGTATGACAATTCATGCATACATTTCATAGTATATCAACTCAACATATATCTCATATCAACAGTTATATCAGTGATATACAAATAAATCTTTCTGCTCACTCAACTAGAGCCACCACATGTAACTGTGCCACTGTAACACCCCATACTTCTCCAAGTAACAATATTGTCCGCTTTGCCTGCACGCGTAACATGCGCGCCCATACACGCATATTCACATGACAAGTGCACGGTTTTATTTTCTTAAAACGCATTGTTACTATGAGATGTATGGAATTTACTGATAAGCCCAGTCACTTTCTCATAACATCATCACCACATGCCATATGCCAATTTTACGTGCAATAATTATGGCAATTATCACATGTATGTATTTTATACATAACAATTAACATGCTTCACATCATTTTATTCAAAATAATAACAGCATGTTATAAACTTTACAAATATCACATGCATATATTAACAGTTTATATATATGCCAATATGATTTTCATAACTTGTATTTCCAAGATCTTTCACTAATCATCGTGATTTTATAAAAATCAATTATTCATGATTTTTAACTATTTTCCAAAAACTCACGATTTGGAAGATAGTTAATTTTCTATCCACATGTATTTTTCTACAAAATAATCCATTCTAGGATACTTGTTTGATTTTTGTAGAATTTATCAAATTTTGTTAGATTGAAAAATCATACTAGAATAGTCAAAATACAATGAGGTCACATGGTAAGCCTTATGGTGCACCTTCACTATGCTCCATAATTTTCTAGGCTCTTTCATGCCTCCCAAACAACAACTTTTGTACCCATTAATACCAACTTAATTTAATAGGGTTTTTAAAAATGATTTCAAGTCAAAATGATATTCACAAGCACTAATTTGCAATTGAGGGTGTATGGTCTACTATGCACCTTCATAGCACAGGATCATACATGCACACTCACGTACATGATACGTCCATATTTTTCATCTTTTTGGCCAACTTTGCACACTTATATCTCATCCGTTTCTCGTCCGATTTGGGTGATTCAAGATATTACAGAATCTGTGTGATACAAGCTTTCAAAATATAATGGTAGTGTATTGATCGTTCTACGATTTTGTCTCTTTTCTATGCATTTTGCTGCCCTATTTTAGCATTTTAGTTTAATATTTGTGCTTTGTTAGTTTATTTTAGTGTTAATGTGTGTTTTGTGCTTTTTGTAGGAATTAACCCCAATTCGTAGGAGCTTGGTTCAAGGAGGATTGCATGATAGGAGGATGGTTTGAGATGGATTTAATGTGCCAAAGTTGAAAGAAAAGTGCTTGAAGCCATTTGGAGACTTTTGGAGTTGTGCAGTTTTTTCCCAACGAAAACGTCCAACTTCAAATGGTCATATCTCCCTCATTCGGACTCCGATTTTGACGTGCGACCTATCGTTAGAAAGCTTGGGAAGTCTAGTTTCTGAATTGGGGAGGCTCATGAAGAGTTACATAGACACGGCTATCGATAGCGATCATTTACCTATCGATAGGTGACGCGTTCTGTCCGACGATTTCATTTGTTCGACTTCTCTATCGATAGGTGAATGACCGCTATCGATAGAGAAGTCGTAAATTCGACGAATCTGAGTCTTTTCCTTGTAAATAGCTTGTTTTGGAAGGGCTTAAGAGTCTTTTGACTCCCTAAGGTTTTGGGGGAGTATAAATAGCATGCTTTGGGGCAGATTTGAGAGGGAGAGAGTGTGGGGGAAGCCCCCCCTTTTGTGGCAGCCTTCTCTTTAGGATTTTCTAGGATTTTCTTAGCATTTTCTTGCCATCCAAACACTTTTAAATCTAGTCTAAATGGCTTATGATCGAACTATGTGGTGGAGGAGCGCTCAAGGATCGCCGATTTACTGCATGGTCGGCTAGGTCACTTGGTGATGGGGTTTGGAGAAGGATTTTGGGTGAGGTTTTTAGTCACCATGTTGTAATTAATGTTATTTAATGTTGGGATAGACTTGTATTTGAGAGCCTTGAGCTTTGAACCGTTTTTATCTCAATATGTTTTAGTTTTCTGTGATTGCTATTACATACAAATACAAGTGGTATTCACTTTAATGAATGGTTGAGTTAATGATAGTTTGATTGTTAGCATAGGTTATGCATTATCGTTAAGATTTTGATAGTCTATGGCTTATGATTAATCATTATACACTTGATCATTCATATCTTTTTGGATAACCTAATCTTGTAGTTTGGGTATCCATTATCCCATATTCAATAGCATTTCATATTACAAATGGTGATTACTGTCTTGCTTTAATCCGAACCAACCCCGTTACCATTCTCCATTTTCATTTTTCATTTTAATATAGTTTACTTGTGTTCTTAATTACCAATTAGGAAATCAATCAACCAAACCAATCTTTGAAACCAACTCTCACTAGAATAGAACTTTTTTTGACTACCTATTTGAATTAACAAACGTTCTCTGTGGACGACCCTCACTCATCCTGACTCTACGAATTGAGGTTAAATTTCCGTTGAGTGTGGTCTTTATAAATACTTTTAAATCTTGGCGTGTGGCGAGGAATTAACCTCCCTCGCCGTGGCGCGACCATGTATAACACCTCCCATCCGAACATATTTAAAAATGATGCCAAAGTAGGCTAGTTAATAAAATTTCAGATTTTTCGACAACTTCGTTTCTCAATTTTTCTCACAATTCATATCCAATTGAAGTGATTTAAAGTTCTAAATTCATATAAAATCAATCTATACCATATATGTAAAAATCATAATTTTTCGATATACTGTGAAAATACCCATTGTGCCTCCTATTAAAGCTTCATGGAAGTTTTCTCTCTCTAGAAATTCTCATTCACCCATAGGTCTTTTTCCATAATTCTTATCTCTAAAAATTCTTAAATTCAAGCTTTACAATATACTCAAATTTCAGAATTTTCGGACATATACACAATATACTACAAATTTTCAAAGTTTCAATATTACTAAACTTCAGAAAATTATAGAAATTAATCTACTCATCGAAAAATTCCCAAATTTGGTACACATGATCCTGAGTTGATATAGTTTATGGGAAAAATAGTCCAAAAGTTTCAGCTTTTCATTTTCATATAAAATAAAAATCCAAGATTTGAAATCCCCATTGATATATATATATATATATATATATATATTATATATATGTAAGTCATTATTTCATCATTAAATCATACCATATTCAATCCAAAAATTGAAATATAATGAAAATAGAAATACTATCTCATCTCACTAATCTTTGAATTATGAAATAAAATTACCAATTATTCTGCGTTTGTGCAGTTCCATCTTCCCCTTAGCTTCTCATTTTTCTCTCATTCTCTTTCTTTTCTTTTCTTCTCTCCTATTTCTCTCTTCTCCTCCTATCCGACTTCCCCCCCTCTTTTCTATCTCGCTCTCTCCTTTTTATCTCCCCCTGCTATATCTAACCTTCCTATCTCCCCTTCTCCTCTCTACCTTTCTCATCTAACTCTCTTTTCTCCATCCGATTCCACTCATCCATCTTCCATTTAAAAAAAAACAAACACCCCACTTCCCAACAAATTGGGTGGGGTCTCACCCTAATCATATATATATATATATTATTTTCTAATCATAAAATATAATATGGTGATCATCCACCACTTGCCAACACAATAATGCATTTCAATTATAATGCATTCATAATACTCTCATGCACCATTCTCAAAAAGTGGCCACATGGCACACTCTATGGCCAATGACAAAACGCCATGTGTGCAATAATTAAAATAAAATAATAACAAATAAGAATAATTACTATTGAAAATTTCGGGGTCTTACACTATCCATGATTTCTTGTTATCTCTCTAAACTCTCTAATAAATATTTTCTTCAATTTAAAATTTATATTAAACCATTTTTTATTTTCATTTAAATTTTCATAAAATTATTATTTTTGTACACACATCAAATATATGTGTGCTTTGAATTATAGTAATAAATAAAGAAACAATGCTTTTGGTTCGTTGACCTAGTAGCATATATTATTATTATTTGGAAAGAGATTTTGGATTCAAGTGCATAAAAGCATATCAATATTCATTTCTTAATATTAAAGTTTTAGAATATAAATAGGTTTCTATATTTTCCTCCTTTACTTTTAAAAGAGAGTAAAAGATACACATCACTCGAAAAAATTAAAAATTAAAAAAAGTTATATTCAACCACCCTCCATTTTCCATTCTCATATGTACTCTAATAATAATTAGTAAGGCTCCAATCATAAATGTAGGTCCCACAAAGGTTTAGAATATAAATAAGTTTCTATATTTTCCTCTTTTACTTTTAAAAGAGAGTAAATGATACATATCGCTCAAAAATAAAATAAAATAATTATGTTCAACCACCCTCCATTTTTCATTCTCATATGATCTCTAACAATGATTTTCAAGGCTCCTATCATAGATGTGGGACCCACATTTTGCTCCAACATAAGAGGACACAACATGGTGAAAATTGGAGAGTGGTTAAAATGGATGGTTAAATAGTAATTTTGCCTGAAAATAAAATTTAACACTCATTTGTTAAAACAATATATTTGAGTTCGTTTAGAGTCTCAATTATGAAAATAGTGTGCTTTATCCCTAATGAATGAAAATGGCACATTTTGGTAACTACCTATGTGTACATACAAATTTCGTGTCTTGAAATCAAACGAACAAGAAAAAGTGGACAAATAACAATTTTATTAATTTATAGAAAATAATGGGTTACAACTCTCTATTGGTATATTCTTTACAAAACAATAATTCCTCTTATTCGATCTCCTTTGATTCATTTCTTTGTGTTTTCTTTCATATTCAATTTTTTTATTTCCTTCTACGTGACTTTCTAGAGTCCATCTAAATAGTGTGCGCAGTACAAAGTTTTGCAATTTCTTGAAATCACTACTACAAAAAGATGCAAAGAAAACAGTAAATAGAAAACGGTTTTGGAAGCCGTTTTAGAAAGAGATCAAAGAAAACGGTTTTCAAAACCGTTTTAGTTTAGTAATATTTAACAACAGTTATTTTGTGACCGTCTTTGATGGGCATATTATTAAGACGGTTTTGGAAACCGTTTTAGAAAGAAACCAAAGAAAACGGTCTTTCTGTTTTCTCACATAAAATATAAAATATTATTTTATATAAAATGTGAATGCTATTCTCATAGTTCGAACACTGAACCATGTGTTAAAATAATTAATAATGCTATTACATTTTTGGTTGGTGTTAAGTATTTAAAAGAAAATTAAAGTTAAAGTATCTTAGTTTTTTTTATACTTTTATATATATATATATAATTTTAATGTCCAATCATTAACCAAATGATTCAACTGGTGACCCACACCCTTTGTCGCGCTAGTCGGGTCTGATAATTATGGCCGGGTATGATAATTATGGCCTTACGCATCATATATTGTTACTATAAACTGAAAGCATAGTTATCAGAACCAGATTGGACATCGATCCGAACAAGAGGCCAGGTGGTCGGGTTACTGGTTCAACCACCGGGTCAACGGTCGGACTACTTAATTATAAAATATATATTATTAATAAATATATTTAAGATTTTTACAAGTATATGAATGTAATAAGGTTATATTTAATATACTGCATTATAATAACAACAAGTAAAGCATAGCCCAGTGGTAAAGGCTCATATCTTCTTTCTTTTAAAGAGGTTACGAGTTTAAACCTCAAGGAATGCAACTTTCATTAAAAAAATTGAATTATTGATTGACCGGTTCAACCGGTCAGACCAGCTAGTTCACATCGGTTTAAGGCGGTTCACTTCCTTATCCAATCCAATAGTCAACCCAGACCGGTTAGGAGTCCGGTTCACCAGTCCGATCCATTTCTAACCATTTTTGTACGTGACATATTTGAAAGCAGTTTTAAACCGTGTTCGTATGCATAGAAATGAAAACGGTCCAAAACCGTGTTCGAAGGGGTACTACCTTATGAAAACACACACCTTAAGGACGGTTCCAGAACTGTGTTCAAAAGGTTTTGAAAACGGTTTAAAACCGTTTTCGTAGGGATTTTTTGTAGTAGCGAATCTCTCTTCTGATTCAAAATCGTGGTGTAACTTGTATCCCCCCTCCCCTTATTCCGGTCATGGCTTGACGATCCAAGGGCTTGAAAGCTTGATATTGAATTGGGCTTTGATGGCTTCTTTCCAAACAAGTGGATTGAAGTGGATGATTTGAGTCACATGGCAGTTTGGCTTAGTCTCCAACATGGATCTGGAATTTTGATTCAAGGGCTTGGTCGCTTAATCTTAAATTGATCTTCACAACGCCTAATGTTGAAATGATTGAAGGATTTGATTTGAGTTGAGTTTGAGGGTTTTGAGCTTGATCTCGAATAAGGATGCACGTGGTGAACTTTGATTTAATGGGCTTTGGCGCTTGATCTTGAATCGATCTTTATAGTTCTTCTATCACAATGGTTGAAAGACTTGAGTTGAACTCAAGGGCATAGAGCTTGATCTCGAATCGTCTCTTCTAATAACTCTTTTGAGATTCAAAAAAAATTCGGGAAGAACCCCTTTGATCTTGTGAGTGGTTCTCTTTTTGGAAAAGTCTTTGTGTAGTGTCATGTCCTTCTCCCTTTCTCATTGAATAAGTGCCTCAATTTATAGGCAAAGATTGGAGTGGTTTCATTTGGAATCTTACATTTGAATCCCTTAATTTAAGGATATTTTCCAATTAGAGAATATTTTATTTTATCATTTTTGGCATTAAATTTGAATTTGAATTTGATGAAAGGTTTGCTTCATCATGTGGTGATGTGGCATTTTCTGCATTGACATGTGTTAGTTGCTTAAAGTGGGTCTACTTTATTTTTGATGAATCACATGTACGCATGTCATGTTTGTGGGTCTAATGTAATAGGCTAGTATCATTTAAAATCTTGATTTTAATTAGTCAAACAATTTAACTTATCAATTGTCGACTAATTAGAGGGTGATCTAAGCTTCACAAAATTTTGATGTCTACACTATGAAATTGGATATTTTAATAAAGTTTTATTTTTTTATTTAAATTGTTAGGTGATATATCATCAACGGCTAGGCGAGATATGATGCATGAATGGTCAAAATATAGTATTTTCCTTTTCAACAGCATGAAAAAGGCTCATATCAACAAAGGAAAAAAAAAAAAAGCAAGCTACATGAAAAGTGCAAACCTAACATGGTGTCATTTTGCATCTTTTTGAAGTCTAGAAATATGACTCATTTAGTGAGTAGTTCTTAGGACTTTTCAAATTTCACAAAAATTTTATGCATTTTTCTATATATAAACTGATGAGTTTCTTATAAAACTAAGTTATACCTTCGAAAACTAATTAAAATCACAAAAAAATGATACATTTCTCGGTAAATTGATTTTTCATCAGTTATCAGTTTGATGTGTAAAAAAAAAAAAAAAAAAAAGTGAAACTGATACGAAACTGGTATACATAAATAATAATAATAATAATAATAAACCTATCCTTGATTCATATGAAACTGATCTAATACAAGAATAATAATAATAATAATAATAATAATAAAGGATGCTAGAGTTAAGATTCGTATTCTTTTTTACCATTTTTTTCACTTTACCGATGAAAAATTTGTTGCGTAGTTTAGTGGAGAGCTCGAATCATCCTTCAATGGGGGTTTTGGTTCTTAGAAATATGAGGTTTCGCTTTGAGAAAAGTTGATGATATGATTTTGGAAATTTTATTAGAAAACATGCAAATAAGGAAGGCATCATGTTTGGGATTATTTAAGGAAATTTTTGTCAATTTCTCGTTAAGTGCTCTTCACAGTAAATGAAAATTATGATCCCAACTAGAGACACTAGGGGGGTTGAATAGTGTCAATGGCAAACTATTACAAACAATGCGAAAATAAAAATAGAACAAATACAAATGCAATTTATATAATTTGAAACAAATAAGGAAATATAAATTGCAAGAGAGTAGGGAAACAAAAATCAAACATAATGATTTTAACGTGATTTAGCACCAAGCCTACGTCCACGCCTTAAGCACTAAGCTCAAGGATTCCACAATCCATTATACGATCCCTTTGACTGGTAGAGATCAAACCTTACACAAATGATCATTTTTGTAGGCTCAAGATCAACCTTTACACAATGCTTGAAGACCAACTTCAAGCTCTTCAAGGGTTACCAAAACCCAAGCTAGCAAAATGTTTGAGATTTGAGAGTGAGTACAAGAGAATGTGCTTCAGCAAGCATATTTGTAGACTAGATACCTCACACTAATAGCTTCATAGGAGATGAGAACAAGTATAGCTCAAGATTTGAAGATCCTTGAAAGCTTTTAACTAGGTCTTGCTTGAATGATTGTTTGAATCACAAAAGAATGATGTAAACTAAACTAAGTCAAGATCAGTTTGCATACGTTCAACAACTATTTCATGACGAATGGAATGAGTTTAAATAGACATGGGAAGGAATACGACCGTTGGAATTTGAAAACTAGCATGATCAATTCTTGTGTTTATCGTTCGAATGACCCGAAAGCCTATTTGAACAGACTAACCGTTAAGAACAAAATTCCTAATCTTCTGTTCAAACAGCCCGAAGCCCCGTTCGAACGGCCTTAGTCAAATCTTAATTCTCATTTAAATGGCCAAAACCTCAATTACACAGCTTCTGTCCCTTTCAAACAGGGACATCCGTTCGAACGGGCCTGCACTAGAAATGCAGATAAAATTTTAAATTAAGTCCAAAGTTTATGCAAAAAGGCAAGTAACCATTCAAGGCAAGTTTGAGAGATTCTAGGGACCATTCCTAAGGTTCAACAAGCTTCTAAAAGTCCAAGTGTAATGGTTGAATCTATGTGAGCCACCTATAATCAAAACTAAGGTTCATTTGAGCTTTACACGTTTAATCTCATTAAGAGCTTTACAAAAGATCCTAAAACACTCATAAGACAGAAGATAGTAGCAAGTATAAGGTCTTGAAGTGTCTCGAATCTTCTTTTCAACTTGAGCTTGATTCTCCATGAGGTTCGCTTAGTTTGGGTTCAATCCATAGTGTCTTGCTTGATTTCTTGATTTATCCATGTTAGTTCCAACAAGTATGAACCTTGCATCACTTATTATACATATTAGCTCACAAGACATGTTTGTTATCATCAGAACTAGACCTAAAAGGTCACGAGTAAAGCCATAAGGCTAACAATCTCCCATTTTTTATGATGACATACCAATTGCATAAATAAGCACAAAAGCTAGGAAAGTTTTATAAAGCTCCCCCTCACTATAAGCATGGATTAAGAAGAATAAGATTTGAACCAACTGAGTATAAATCCAAGCAAATAAAAATAGACAAACATAAATATAGTAGTGCAATTCCAAACTTCCTCCCCCTTTTTTCATCAACAAAATGATACACTAAGAGACAAATAGGAAGCATAAGGGCAATAAACAAAAGTATAGTGACCATATAGACAATACTCCCTCCGTCCCACAAATATAGGCCAAAGTGGTCAAGGCATGCATTTTGAGGAAGCCGATTAAATATTGATTTGGTCATATTTTTCCAATTTTTTTTTTAAATACTATTCTAATCTTATAGTAGTAGGGCATTTTGAGGAAGCCGATTAAATATTGATTTGGTCATATTTTTCCAATTTTTTTTAAATACTATTTTAGTCTTATAGTAGTAGGGTATTTAAAAAAAATTAAAAAAATATGGCCAAATCAATATTTAATCAGCTTCCTCAATATGCGTGCCTTGACCACTTTGGCCTATATTTGTGGGACGGAGGGAGTAGTCAAATAAAAGAGTATATGGAGCAACTAAGGATCATGTCATTGTTGGAGATATGCCCTAAAACCAATCCTAAAGAGCATATCAATTTCATATTATATTAATTAGAAGGTATAACTTGTCTTGTATATTTAAATATATATATGATAAGGTCCATGAATAAATGATAAGATAATTATGTATCTCAAGTTGTTGAGATAGGGAGACTTATATTTCTCATACACATTTATTCTAAAGAAGTTCCTACTTATAGGTTTATTAAAGTGGACGTTTATAAACCATTAAGAGTAGCATAGATTTAAATTAACTCCAATGGGAGGATAGGTAGTCTTTCCTATATGTGTAGTGACACTATAGTTAATCTGTGGGAGCATGTTAGAGAACATGTACACTGAACATGATCTTAAGAATATTCTTATGGAGTTTAAGTCAAGTGAATATTCTTATGTTACGTCCATCGAATGGTATTCTTATGTTACACCTAGGGTACGTAATGATATGTTGCTAGAGGTCACTCATAACTAGTGAAGGCCTAATGATAAAGTGTTATCATTGAGGAAAAAATTGAAATTGTTCCAATTGAACCATAAATAGAAAGTTTCTATTTTTGGAGACATTGAGATGTCCCTGTCCACTACTAGGTTGAGGTGAGCCCAAAAGGTCACACACAAAAAAACACAAGAGAGCTCTTTAATTTAAGAGAGGGGTTGGTTTCTAATTTATGTAACTTATGTGGTCTCTCTTATTAATAGTTAATAAAAGATTACTAAGTTGCAATTTTAGAAACCCTAATATTTGTCTATAAATACAAGGGTGAGGGTGCATGCTAATACTAAGTCCACTCAAACCCTAATAGAAGAGGAGACATTCATCAAACCCACTATAACCCACCATAGGGCCTTGAGCTTAGGGCTTCTCCTTGGTGGCCGAATTCCTCTCTCTCCCTCTCAAGCTTGCTTTGCATCAATGGTTGATTAAGTGTAAGGACTCTGAAGAGTCTTGAGTTCGTGTGGATACCTTAGAGGCTTCATATACTTTGAAGCTAGGATTCATTCTTGGAGTTTTATCAAAAAGGCAAAACAAGTAAGTGATTAATTTATTTAATTATGTTTTTGTTGTATTATTCATGATCCTATGCTTGTGTTTGTATCTTGGCTTAGTTTTGATAAATGGATTCAAGTTTAATAAAAATTTTATTGTTTGTTTTCCGCTGCGAGTCCATTCGATCAATTCCTTTCAGTAGTATCAGAGCCAACTCAAGCATGATCATGAATATATGATGGCTTTTGATGGGTATAATTAATTAAAATCAATTTGGTTTTGGGTTTTAGAACCCCACAATGATTTCGGCTTCTCTAGGATTTGTGCTTGATGAATCCTTTTTGTTTTTTGTTCAATTTGCAGTTAGGGTTTGTTAAAACCCTAATATAGGTTTCGGCTATGAGGGATTTTTCCTTTATGGATTTCAGCACCTTGGGGATTGTCCCCTTATGTGTTTTGTAATTTAGGGTTTGATGAAAAACCCTAATGGAATTTCGGACCCTATGGGGAAAGTCCCCTAGTGATTTCGAGCATGGAGTTTTGTTCCCTTTGGTGTTTAGCAATTAGGATTTTGAAAAAAACCCTAGATGAGTTTCGAGCCTCTCTTGTTAGCTTTATGGCTTCCACCCATATTTGTTAAATGATTTTGATGATAACAAACATTGTGTTTTGATCTCTCATGTGTATATGAATACATCGTTGTATTGCACATGTTAATATTGTTGTATTGCATATGAATATTTTGATGTTCATTCGTGTTTATTGCCAAACCTTTTTGAAAGAATGTTTATTGTTTCACAATGTCATATTAGTTACTTGATTAACATTGTCATACTTATTTAATGTTTGTGTTGGCCCAAAATATACTCTAGAGGGGGGGGGGAGGGAATATAGTATAGGCAAATAAAAAATACTTTAAAAATAGGATACAAAATTTTTGCAGACTTGAAATTGGATGAGTAAAATGCAAGATTGAATATCAACTCAATACAACAAGATATAAAACAAAAACTTAAAGTAAAGAGATTGAGTTAGAGAATCAAACACAAAGATTTAACGTGGTTCGGTCTCCGCCTACATCCACACCTCAAGAACTCCGTCAAGAGGGTTAATCCACTATGCAACTCCTTCAAGGTGGAGAAACCTTTACAACTTGCCTTCTTTCAAGGTGGAAGACAACTCACCCACAAGAGTTCTCATAAAACCCTTACAAAACTCACAATACAAGAGATTGAATATTGAATGATACAATGAATGCTTCTCAAAGCTGATTTGTAATCAATATAAGAGTATTATAACTTCTCAAGAGATCAAATGGATGAAACACAAGAGTATTTAAT
>JAESVK010001184.1:46847-102880 GCA_017140935.1 Hamamelis virginiana
GCATGAATGCTAATGCACAATGAGATGAAAAACATTTTCTCTTGAGCTTTACACAATTGATCATGAAAGAAGTCTTACGAAGAGTTCCTAATGTATATGTAGATCAACTTGACTTCAATTTGGCCTTTATGAGCTTTGAGCAAGTCTTCAAGTTGGTCTTCAAGAAGTGAACATCTTTGACACTTGTAGTTTATCACCATGAGCTTAGATTTGAATAAATAGCACTTGGAATGCTTGATGAAGTCTTCCAAAAACAATCTATCGATACATAACACTCAATCATTTGTTAGAAGAAAGGTATGGTTTAGTTATCATCAAAATAAGGTCAAAGACCTTAGGGCTAACAGTTTGTTTGGCTAACCTTATCGATTAACTGACATTATCTTATAGTTCTTGTATATCCATTTTGGTATATGTGTTTATAAGAATATAATAGGATTCAAGTTGTCAATGAAGAAGGCTCAAGCCATCATGAAAATAGCCATCATGAAGATAAAGCTCTTGCACTTTATTGAACCTTATGTGGATGCGAATATGTTGCATATTCACTTAAAGACTTTGAAGAGCTATTGCATTGAAGCAATCCTATCATGAGCCACAACATTATTGAAGTGTAATGATGAAGCCAAGCAAGCCTAGCACAAGCCAAGCTCAAGTGTTGAAGATTTTGCTTTTGTTCTTGTGTGAGTGCTTAGGATTTATATTGTAAATCTCTCTTTAGGATGAACTATCATTGGCTCAAAAGAACATTCATTAATGACCTCAACTTTGATTTAATTTGGAAAATTATATTTTGATTAAAAGATGATTCAAACTCTCAATGGGCTTTATGGTTTCAAAGACAAAATGTTTTATACCTATTATTTTGACCTAAACATCTTTGAAAAAGATTTTAAACTTGCCCAAAAATGTTTTGGAACACTTAGTTAACTTGCCCAAGTGTTGTATGTTGATTTTAACTTAGAAATTTCGAAAAATTGACATTGCAACTTCCCTAGTCGACTAACCAATTTAGTCCTAGTTGACTAAGAGAAGTCATGATGCAATGGTTTGAGAAATTCTGAGTTAGTCGACTAAGCACCCTGGTCTAGTCGACTAATGGTTTCCTAGTCGACTAATCTTGTCTTGCTAGTCGACTAATGGCAGGTCAGTAGCCTGTTTTGGAAATATAAGTTCCTAGTCGACTAATCGACCCTTCCTAGTCGACTAACGGTGCCCGGGAACATTTTCAAAGGTATTTTAAGCCTTCTAGTCGACTAATCAAGTGTGCCTAGTCGACTAATCGACCCCTGCTCAATAACAGCTAGTTTTTAACACTCCAAACGGCTATATTTTGACCTCCAACGACCATATATGTTTTGGAACCTATTTATACTCATTGTATGGGTCTTGAATCAAAAAATGATCATATTCAATCATACACAAACTTAGTCTACATCTTTACTGTGTGATTTAATCACTTACAATCATCATTCTCTCTTGAGCCATTGAATAGTTCTTAATCTTTGAGAGATATTAGTGAGAGCTTCATTATTGTACATCTTCTACTCATTAAGGAGTGCTCTTTATTGTACTCAAACCTCATATTGTAATCTTGTGAGTTATAAGGGTTGAGTGTAAATTCTTGTAGGTGAGAATCTACCACCTAAAAAGTAGATTGTGGGTGAGTTGTCTTCCACCTTGAAAGAAGGCAAGTTGTAAAGGTTTCTTCACCTTGAAGGAGTAATCCATAGTGGATTGTGGAATCCTCAAGACGGTGCTCTTGAGGCTTGGATATAGGCGGAGCCGAACCACGTTAAATCCTTGTGTTTGAATCTCTCTAACTCTTCTCTTGCATTTCAATTCATATACTTGCTATATTAATTGTTGTTCAATTCATATACTTATTGTATCAATTATTTTATTGTGATTCAAACATTGTCTTCCGCTGAATTTAATTGAACCATAATTTTTATTTGGTAATTATTTTGAAAAGTTTGCATAACCTCTATTCACCCCCCTCTAGAGGTATATACTTGGGCCAACATCTCTCTCTTTAGAATTCGACCACAAAGGTTTTCAAACCCTAGTTGGTTTTTGTTCTTGGTGGCACATGATTTGGGTTTTAGAAACCCTATAATCAATGGCCATGATTGATTCTTGGTGTTTTAGAAACCCTAGAATTGATGGATGACTTTCTTGTTTATTGTAACTTGAATGCATCAAAGCTTGGGTTTTAGAAACCCTAACTTGTTTGGCAACTTGGGGATTTGGAAACCCTAAAGGGACTCACATTTTTTATGGGTTTTAGAACCCTCGTTCTATTCGGCAATTAGGGTTTTTTGAACCCTATTAATCTTGTTAGCCCTAAAGTCTTTGACCTAATTTTGATGATAACAAAACCATACTTTATATCTAACAAAATGGTTAAGTGTTGTCTCTATAGATCATAAAGTGATATATCTTGTTGGAGCTTATCAACTTTCGTCAAGCAATTCAATGAACACCTTATTTCAATCAAGCTCATGAAGTTCAAAGCTTAAAGATAAAGTCAATCAAAGAAGTTTAATCCTTGAAGATCAACTTGAAGACAAGCACAAGATTATGAAGACCTTTTGAAGTTAAGTTACTCTCCCAGTGATTAGAAATTTATTGTAAGGTTTTTCTTATGTTCAATATTGCATAGGTCAAGAGAAAACAATTTTTTATCACATATTGCATTAGCATTCATGCTTTAAAATGTTTTTAAACTTGCTCAAAATGTTTTGGAACACTTAGTTAACTTGCCCAAGTGTTACAAGTTGATTTGGACTTAAGAATTTCAAAATATTAACATTGCAACTTCTTTAGTCGACTAACACCTTAGTCCTAGTCGACTAAGTGAAGGTCAGAGGCAATGTTTTGAGAAATCTTAAGTTAGTCGACTAAATACCTTGGTCTAGTCGACTAATGTTTTTCTAGTTGACTAACCCCATTTGACTAGTCGACTAATGGCAAGGTCAGAAGCCTTGTTTTATTGCAAAGTTGCTAGTCGATTAATCCTCTTCTTCCAGTCGACTAATCGATCTCGAAGAATTTTCTAAATGAGTTTTTAAGTTGCTAGTCGACTAACCCCTTTGTTCTTAGTCGACTAACAAACCCGTAAAATGTTTCAAATCTATTTAGCTTAGCTAGTCGATTATCAGATTGTGCCTAGTCGACTAACCGAGCCCGGGAAGGCAAAACCATTTGAAAATGAACTAGCTAGTCGACTAATAACCTTGTCCTAATCGACTAATGACTTTGCAACTTCAAAATGACTATTTCTCTTCATAGAAAATCGAACATTTAATGAACCCCAACTACCCCCATCTTCTCCAATCAGACTCCAAGGATTTCAAACGGTCATTTTGGCCTTAGTTCATTATATATAGAGACTTAGCTCTTATTTATGAACTACCTAGTCAATCTCTCTCATTTTGTTTGATATCATTTACTCTCAAGCATTCATTACTCAAACTTCTCTTTGTGAAATCCTTTGAGCTATATTTATTAAGCATTTGAGAAGTCATTAGTGTGCTTGTATTTATTACAAATCAGCTTGTTGAAGCATTCATTGTAATATTCAGTCTTCATTCTTATTGTATTGTGTTATTTAAGGGTTTTGAGAAACTCTTGTGGATGAGTTGTCTTTCACATTTGAAAGAAGGCAAGTGTAAAGGTTTCTCCACCTTGAAGGAGTCTTGTTAATGTATTAATCCTTGAGACTGAGTTCTTGAGGCGTGGATGTAGACGAAGATCGAACCACGTTAAAAATCCTAGTGTTTGAATCTCTCTAACTCAATCTCTTTCATTTCAAGTTATTTATTTGCTATTTGTGTTATTGAGTTATTGATTTATTTTGCATTCTAGTTATCTAAAGTTTAAGATTTAAAAAATACATTATCCCATTTTTAAAACAAATTTATATTTGCCTATACTCTATTCACCCCATCTAGAGTATATTTTGGGCCAACAATTGGTATCAGAGCAAGTGCTCATTATATTTAACTTGTTGAGCTAAAGATCAATGGCAAATCAAATGGGAACCAACCCCGATAGACCTACATTTTTTGATGGTGAAAACTATGGATTTTGGAAAAATAGAATGCAAAATTGGATAGAGTTTTATGACATGAGAATTTGGAAAGTTACAATAAAGGGCAATCAAAATGTTTTCAAAAATGATGTCGATTATAAAGATGTTGCCAAAACCATGGATGATTGGACCGAAGAGGACATGAGAATTCTTCAAATTAATTCTAAAGCAAAATCGTATTGTATTGTGCTATTAATGTTAGTGAATACAATAGAGTTTCATCTTGTGCCACCACACAAGAATTTTGGAGAAAACTTGAAGTCACATATGAAGGTACCAAACAAGTTAAACGTTCTAAAGCACTCATGCTTAGACAAGATTATGAATTGTTTAAAATGATTGAAGGTGAAAATGTTAGAGATATGTTTACTCATTTCACTAACCTCTTGAATGAATTGCAAGCATTAGACAAAGTTATTCCTAATGATGATATTGTGTCAAAGATACTTCTAGCTCTTCCACCTTCTTGGAGCCCAAAGATCACCATAATCCAAGAAGCTAAGGACATTGAGAAAATTGACATTGATGAGCTTCTAGGCTCTCTCATCACTCATGAAATGGCTATGAAGAAGGAGAAATGGGAAATTCAAAGCGAGAAGGACAATGCTCAAGTGAAGAGAACTATTGCACTTCAATCTTCAGTCCTTGAAAGAAATGATAGTGACGACTTCATCAAGGAAGCCGATGATGATGATATGGCTCTCATCACAAGACAATTCCAATCCTTCCTAAGGATGAAGAAAAACCAATCAAGACAAGGCAATGGAAAATTCAACAAAGTTAATGATGGTAGATGCTTCAATTGCAAGAAATTTGGCCACACCATTGCTCATTGTCCTAGCAGAAACACCTCCAACAACAACAGCAATTTCAAAACCTCAAGAAATGATCAAAGAGGTAAAGGGGAGGCAATGGCCGCCACTACTACAACTTGGGATGACATTCTTGAAGATGCAAAAAGTGATGAAGAGAACACCCAAGAAGAGACGGCGAATTTTTGCTTATTTGCCAACATTGAGGAATCTTGTTTCATGGCAAATGATGATAAAGATAATGACGTAACATCTATTTCCAATTATGATAATGATGATTAATGTGATTTATCTTTAGAGGACTTTCAAAATTTGAGTAAACTATTCTATGACAAAAATTGTGTTTTAACTAAGGAACTTGAATTTTTGAAGAAAAGTCTCTCAACTAGAAGATATCATTAGTGAATGAAAATTCAATTTTGACTATGAAGAATGAAAAACAAAGAAAGGAGATTGAGTCTTTAAGAAATACTCCTTTTACTTCAAAATCTTCAATTGACTCTTCCATTTTGGAAAATGAAAACAAACTTTTGAAATCCAAAGTTGAAGACTTAAACAAAATTGTTTACAAATTTACAGGTGGAAAAGAAAATTTTGAAAGGTTGCTTGGAGTTCAAAGAGTTGGATTAAACAAAGAAGGATTAGGTTATGTTTCCAACATAAATTCTAAAAAGTCTTCACTCTACTTAGACTTCTTTGTTAAAGCCTCGTTGAAAATAGACTCCAAGAAACCAAAACCAAAACCTCATTCTCATTCACATATAGTAAAACAAAATTCTAATGCTACTTGTCACTATTGTGAGAGAAAAGAGCATGTCACATTCAAATGTCCATTTAGAGGTAAAAGAGGACTTGGGAAAATGGTAGCTTGGGTTAAAAGGGAACCTTCATCCAAGAAATCATTTGAGCCTAAGACCATCACTATGAATGAACTTAAAAGATTGAGAATCCTAACCTTGTAGGACCCAAAAGATTTGGGTACCAATAGTTCAATTGCATCATCTTTGTAGGTATACTTGAAATCCAATAGCAAAAATGATCAATGATATTTGGATAGTGGATGCTCAAGGCATATAACCGGTGACAAAGACTCTCAAAGATGGTGGATTTATAACCTTTGGTGGTGATAGCAAAGGAAAAATCATTGGTAAAGATAAAATTGGTAATGGTTTTATTACTATTGATAATGTTTTACTTGTTAGTGATTTGAAGCATAACTTGCTTAGCATTAGTCAATTGTGTGATAATGGTTACTATGTGAATTTTACTTCTAATTCTTGTAATGTTTTGGATAAAAATAAAAATAATATCCTGTTGCAAAACGTTTTGGAAATGTTTATATCACTTGTTTTGAAGATTTAACATCTCAAGATGTAACATATCTTTCCGCTTTACAAAATGCAAATTGGCTATGGCATATAAGGCTTGGGCATGCTAATATGGATTTACTTCAAAAGATTTCTAGAAATGATCTTGTTGTAGGCTTGCCAAAAGCTAATTTTTCAAAAGATAAAATTTGTGATGCTTGCCAATTTGGAAAACAAATCAAAACTAGTTTTAAAACCAAAGCGCATAACTCTATATCTAGGCTTTTGGAATTGTTACATCTAGATTTGTTTGGACCAAATGATGTAGCTAGTCTAAGTGGTAAACTCTATGCCTTTGTCTTAGTTGATGACTACTCAAGATATACTTGGGTTCTATTTCTTGCTCACAAAAGTGATATATGTGGAGAATTTATAAAACTTTGTAAAAGAATTGAAAAAGAATAAGGCCACTCTATCATTAGAGTGAGAAGTGATAGAGGTAGAGAGTTTAAGAACCAAGACATCGAAAATTTTTGTGATGCACAAGGATACAAACATAATTTTTCGGCCCCAAGAACTCCACAACAAAATGGAGTGGTTGAAAGGAAGAATCGTTCACTATAAGAGATGGGTAGAACTATGCTTAATGAACATTAACTTTCTAGAACCTTTTGGGCAGAAGAGGTTAGCACCGCTTGCTATGTGGGAAATAGAGTGGTTATTAGACCTATCTTAGCCAAGACTCCTTATGAGCTATGGAAGGGTCGAAAATCAAATATTGGTTACTTCAAAGTTTTTGGATCCAAATGTTTTATTTTGAATGATAAAGATTATCTTGCTAAATTTGAATCTAAATCCGATGTGGGAATATTTATTGGTTATTCAACTAATAGTAAAGCATATTGTGTTTACAATAGACATACTTTAACCATGCAAGAATCTATTCATGTTGTATTTGATGAATCTAATCCATTTGTCTCTAAGAATATTGTTGAAGATGATGAAAATAGCAAAATGTTATCTAATGCTAATGAAGAAATTAGCAAACTCAACATAAATGATTCTTCATCAAATGATGCACCCCAAGAGCAACCAAAGGAGGACCCTCCAATTGAAGAAGGTGAACTCTCAAATGAACCTCAAGAGTTGCCAAGAGCTTGGAAATTTGTGAGGAATCATCCAATTGATCAAATAATTGGTGATCCTTTACGCAAGGTAAGTACTCGTTCTAGTCTTAGAGATGGTTGTAACCATATTGCATTTGCTTCTCAAATTGAGCCTAAAATTTTTAATGAAGCCGAAAATGATGATAATTGGATTATGGCCATGCAAGAAGAACTTAATCAATTTGAAAGAAACCAAGTATGAAAACTTGTACCTAAACCTAATGACCATTCCATCATAGATACAAAATGGATTTTTCGTAACAAAAAGGATGTAGATGGTAATGTACTTAGTAATAAGGTAAGACTTGTTGCACAAGGTTACAACCAACAAGAAGACATTGATTATGATAAAATATATGCACCGGTGTGAACCAGCGACCAAAGGGGTTTCGGAGGCCATTCACTTTAATCATCGTGGATTGTGGATGAACTTTATCTGTCTCGATTTATCCTTCTCTATTATCCACATTTATCATTCTCTATTATCCACTCAAGATTGGGTTTTGAAAAAAGATAAGTGTTTGCAAAAAACTGGAAGTCGCCACCTTATTTTTAAGGAATAAGGAAACCATAAAAAAGAGTTTTATTTTCAATAAAATAATGACCCCATATTTTGGAAAAGCATGGTCTTTGAATCAAAGTTGGATTCGGGGGCTAGGTTATGAAGTGGGAAGGTTCCAAGGAACTCCTTGTAGGCACCCACCTCACCCTAATTAAAGGTCTCCTAATTAATTTTGGGCTTTATCAAAGTCTTATCGCAGCAAATATAATTATCTAATCAACCACAAAATATGAATAATAATAATAATACTAATAGATAATACAGAAGTATACACAATCCTAAGGACCTTAGGAGACTCATAGTCAACCTAAGATTGGACTTGCGCCTTATTAACTGCCTACGTACCTTACCAATTTCTTGATAAAAATCAAAGTCCACGTAGTTCGATTACCTAAGACTCTCCTATTGTAATGAACCACATAGTCGAAAGAATTCTATCTTATCTAGGACTCTAGCTTCGAGAGTTTGAATTTAATCGAAACACTTTTTGTATAAAAGAGGGAATTTCATTCCAAGTCAAACACTTTCAAAATCACTTTTTTTAGAATTTTACTCGAAGTAGACTCCTAAATTGGGTAGAACTCAATTGCTATTATAGTTCTTACAATAACCCCCTAATCCTATGGTCTCTAACTAGTCCTAGGTTAGTCTAAATACCTAAAATACTAAAATCATGCATGCTGGAATTTCCAGAAAATACATACAAAATGCACTAAAGGATGTAAATAACGCATGAAAAATGTCCTAAATGCAATCTAAGTTATTTATGTGAACCTAGGCATGTTTCTATGTTAATTTGGATCCTAAAAAATGACTTTTAATCTATTTTAAAGTCATTTTTAAACCTTGGACAGATTTGAAAGTGATTCTAAAATGAATTAAAACTCAATAAAATAATGAATAAAAAGATGTATAAATGATCTAATATGCAACCTAATATGATATACTAAGATTACCATATGCAAAACTATTCAAAAAGTGATTTAAAAATGGTGATTAAGTCATATTAAAGTGGATATTCAAAGCTGGACAGATTTGAATACACACTTTAAATGGCTTTAAAACCATTATTATTTCACCAAAATAATAATAAAAAAGTGCTAACATGTATACTAAGTAAAGACTAAAACCCTATATGCAAAACTTATTATGAAAAAACCAAACTTGATATGCAAAATCTTATGAAAAAAATTTACATACAAACCATCCTATATGTAACTAACCTCTAACCTTTGAATACCCAACTTAGGTACCCATCCCTTGCATGATATGAACATAAAAGAAGAATGAAAGAAAAGAAGAAGAAGAAGAAGAAATATGCAAACTCAAAAAAAAAAAAAAAACAATGACTAATTATACTAACCTTTCTTTGGCTTTCTTCACCTTTGCTTCTAGCCTTTTCTTCAAACTCCAAGGACTTCAAAGATGCAACTAAAGTTGCTTAAGGGGTTGGTGTAATGCCTTGAGACTTTACTCTACCAATTTGGCTCTTTAAATGCCTTATGAGATGTGTTGAAACTGATTTCAGGGCTCTCTATTTATAGAGGGACTTGAATTTGATCAATGGCTCAGTTTGAATCTCTTAGGAATTATCCAAGGGCTCTAAACTAGCCTTCCAAGGTCTTCCAATTCATCCCAAAGTCCCCAAGGCCGAGCTAGACACTTGGCAAAGTCCTAGGAATCCAAAAGACTGAAAAATAGCAGGTATAGGCCAAATTCTCGGGTGACCATCCACCCTGGGATGGCCAACCGTCCGGGGAGGGATGGTCATCGAACATTCAGCCCAAATTTAACCTATTTTGGGCCTCTTTCGACCCGTCTCGGCTGTTTTCGGCTTTTCAAGCCCGTTTCTAGTCCAAATTCGACGATTCAAGCGTCAAAATGATCGTGATTCGATTCTCCATGTTTTGAGAAGTATTTGAAGTGAAAATGCATTGACCAAAGTCAATTTGTTGGAGAAAAGTCAACCGATTAGCTATTAGGGTTTTGAAATCTGCTAACTAATCGCTCTCAAAATCATTTCTTCTTCTCGAAACAAGTTTTAAAACATTTTAAGAAAGTATTTTGAAGCCTTTGAAGGCTTTGGTTTGATAAAAAGATTGAATCCTGGTCATTCCCGGTTGAAACCCTAATCTGAGCTTGAAAGGGCCTTTTGGGCCTTAAGAGCCAATCATGAGCCAGGAGGCTCAACAGACCTTGCCGCTAATCAACTTAGCTACCAAACACACCCTAAATATCCATGCTAAAGCCTCGAGGCCATTCGAGGCAAGACCGACAGTCATTCAGAGCTTTTGTGATCAAAAGGACAGTACTGCCCTTTAAGTCACAAAAGGCCTTATTTTCTATCAAGCCTGACTCAGAATGCTATGAAATTTGACAGGGGCATTCCTAGACTCTCTAAAAACTAAATGCAAAAAGAACTGAATCAATCTGACCTAAAAACCTACATGCGATAATGACCTCTATCTAATTACTCACAAGGGTAAAACTGGCAACTTAGGGTTTTAACAGCCTATTTTACCTCAAATCACAGGCAACCATTAATGACCATACTCATGGTCCAAAATGGATGTCTACAACCGGTTGCTAGCTATTCGCATGCTACTTGCTTTTGCTAGTTTTAAGAATTTTAAATTGTATCAAATGGATGTGAAAAGTGCATTTTTAAATGGTTACATTACGGAGGAAGTCTATGTTAAACAACCTACCGGTTTTAAAGATAACACTTATCCCAATCATGTTTACAAACTTTCTAAAGCACTTTATGGCTTAAAATAAGCACCAAGAGCATGGTATGAAAGGTTGAGTGGATTTTTGCTTAATAATGGTTCTATTAGAGCCAAAATGACACTACACTTTTTATAAAGCTTAAAGATAATGATATGCTTATTATTCAAATTTATGTTGATGATATTATTTTCGGCGCTACTAATGATCTTCTTTGTGAAAATTTTGCTAAAGTTATGCAAGATGAGTTCGAAATTAGCATAATGGGAGAATTAACTTTATTTCTTGGACTTCAAATCAAGCAAACCAAAGAAGGCATTTTGATCAACCAAGCTAAGTATGTGAATGATATGCTAAGGAAATTTGGCATGGAAGGTGTGAAGTCTAGTCCTACTCCAATGAACCCTTTAACTAAGCTTGACCTTGATGAAAATGGTAAGAAAGAAGACCAAAATTTATATCGAGGTATGATTGATAGTCTTCTTTATTTAACCGCAAGTAGACCAGATATCATGTTTAGTGTATACTTATGTGCTAGATTTCAAGCTAACCTCATGGAATCCCATTTGCTTGCTGTTTAACGTATTATTAAATATCTTGTTGGGACTCATGATTTGGGTTTATTGTATCCTAAGCATGCTTTTTGTCAACTTGCTAGTTTTTCGGATGCGGATTTTACTGGTTGTAAAATTGATCGAAAGAGCATTAATGGCACTTGTCATTTTATTGGCCACCCGCTTGTTTCTTGGTTTAGCAAGAAAATTTCGGTAGTTCTTTCCACCACCGAAACGGAATATATTGCCGCCGGAAGTTGTTGTGCTCAAGTTTTGTACATGAAACAACAACTTGAAGACTATAGGATCCAATTCACTCACATACCTATTCGTTGTGATAACACTAGTGTAATTAATATTTCTAAAAATCCATGTTTACACTCATGCACAAAACACGTTGAAATTAGGCACCATTTCATTCTTGACCATGTGCAAAGGGGAGATGTTGAACTAGAATTTGTAAGTACGGACAACCAATTGGCGGATATCTTCACGAAACCTCTCCAAGAGGATTGTTTTTGCACAATTCGGCGTGAACTTTGTATAGTTAGACCAATGGAATTGTAATTGTGCATGATGTATGTTGTATTCTCCTATTTCTCTCTTCCATTGCTCCCTTTTTGAGATGACAAAGGGGGAAAAATATTTGAATACTTTGAATAAGCTTGTGTATTGCTTCCATATTATTATTGCTTATTGAATATGTTGATTTAACCATGCTTGTTGTGCTAAATTGAAGGAGAGCTTTGCTCTCTATATGTATTTCAAAGTAATGATTTGTCATCATCAAAAAGAGAGAGATTGTTAGCCCTAAGGTCTTTGACCTAATTTTGATGATAACCAAACCATACTTTATATCTAACAAAATGGTTAAGTGTTGTCTCCATAGATCATAAAGTGATATATCTTGTTGGAGCTCATCAACTTTTGTCAAGCAATTCAATGCGCACCTTATTTCAATCAAGCTCATGAAGTTCAAAGCTTAAAGATAAAGCCAATCAAAGAAGTTCCATCCTTGAAGATCAACTTGAAGACAAGCACAAGATTATGAAGACCTTTTGAAGTTAAGTTGCTTTCCTAATGATTAGGAACTTATTGTAAGGTTTCTCTTATGTTCAATATTGTATAGCTTAAGAGAACACCATGTTTTATCACATATTGCATTAGCATTTATGCTTAAAAATGTTTTCAAACTTGCTCAAAATGTTTTGGAACACTTAGTTAACTTGCCCAAGTGTTATAAGTTGATTTGGACTTAAGAATTTCGAAATATTGATATTACAACTTCTCTAGTAAACTAACACTTTAGTACTAGTCGACTAAGTGAAGGTCAGAGGTAATGTTTTGAGAAATCTTAAGTTAGTCGACTAAACACCTTGGTCTAGTCGACTAACCCCATTTGACCAGTCGACTAATGGCAAGGTCAGAAGCCCTGTTTTGTTGCAAAGTTGCTAGTCGACTAATCCTTTTCTTTTAGTCGACTAATTGATTGCATCACAATCATGTTTCGTTATACAGCATTCGGAGGCTAATTTTGATGGTTTTACATCGTAAGTACTTTGATTTAATTAGTTTTAGTGTTAACGTGTGTTCTGTGCTTTTTGTAGGAAAACCAACCAAATATTCCATTTTGGAGCTCTTGGAGATCAAGTGAGAGAGCTATGCATGCTAGGAGCTTGGTTCAAGGTGGATTGCATGATAGGAGGATGGTTTGAGATGGATTTAATGTGCCAAAGTTGATAGAAAAGTGTTAGAAGCCATTTGGAGACTTTTAGAGTTGTGCAGTTTTTTCCCGACGAAAACTTCCAACTTCAAATGGTCATATCTCCCTCATCCGGACTCCGATTTTGACGTACGACCTATCGTTAGAAAGCTTGGGAAATCTAGTTTCTGAATTGGGGAGGCTCATGATGATTTTCAAAGTTCCCTATCGATAGGGTAGCCAAACCCTATCGATAGGCCTATCGATAGGTGCCTTCTCGGGTCTAAATTTTGCAGCTGAAAGCTACCGTATCGATAGGGGGTCAATCCTATCGATAGGTGGATCAATCCTATCGATAGTAGGCTCATCGGGAAGCGTGTTTTCGACTTTTTAAGCTATTTTCAGCCTATTTTTGGTAGTTTTATCAGAGGGGGAGTCTTGGTACACTATAAATACACCCTCTAAGCCTGTTTAGAGGGGACTGATGATTTTTTGGAGGCTTAACCTAAGCTCTCTCTCTTCTCTCTTCTCGCTTGGGATTCTTGGTTGCATATGGAAGGAATGAAGAATCGTGACAGCTCTCATCCGGCCATGAACAGCTAAGCTTCTCTCTTGGGTTTAAGATGAAGCTTCTCTCTACTCTCTTGTATTTGTAAGTTTGGATTTGGGTTTTTTGTATAGTTTATGGTGATTGTACAACAATGAGAATGTTGCTTCTATGCAACTTAGTTTTAATCGATTTTATTCATTAACATATTTGTTTTCTGTGATTTCAATTGTGTTTGTTGTGCAATGGTGCTTATCGAATGTGTATATGTGAAGTAAGATGGTTCATACCTTACTTGGATGGATTGTGCATTCTCGTTTGACAGTCCATGCCTTAAAAAGGATGAACCATGCTTGATTCATATATGCATAATCATTACTGAATGGTTTATTCTTGTAGTTTAAATCATCACTACCATGAATATGCATGAACCCTACTCAAACTTATGAATGCGATTGATTCGAGTTAAGTGGATTCGAAAACCCAAGGATTTTTATCATTTATTTTAACTTGTTTTGTTTAAACAAACAATCACTCTCAAATCAAAGATTGTTCTTTTAACTAAAATCGAATTCGCTTTAGTTTCTCATAACTTAGCCTTTAGTCCCTGTGGATCGACACCCGTGCGAAAACCGAAGTTTCAACGAATTGAGGTTACTAGTACGAGTTCATTTTTATAAATTTTAAATCTTGATTGTAAGCAAGGAATAACCTCCCTTGTTTGGACCGGTCACTAATCAATCCCGGAGAATTTTTTAAATGAGTTTTTAAGTTGCTAGTTGACTAACCCCTTTGTTCATAGTCGACTAACAAACCCAGAAAATGTTTCAAATTTATTTAGCTTAGCTAGTCGACTAACAGATTGTGCCTAGTCGACTAACAGAGCCCGGGAAGGCAAAACCATTTGAAAATGAACTAGTTAGTCGACTAATAACCATGTCCTAGTCGACTTAATGACTCTGCAACTTCAAAACGACTCTTTCTTTTTATAACAATTCGAGCATTTAATGAACCCCAACTACCCCCATCTTCTCCAATCAGACTCCAAGGATTTCAAACGGCCATTTTGGCCCTAGTTCATTATATATAGAGACTTGGCTCTCATTTATGAACTACCTAGTCAATCTCTCTCATTTTGTTTGATATCATTTACTCTCAAGCATTCATTTCAGCATGATGCATGATTATTTTGGTATATCATATTAGGTTGCATATTAGGTCATTTACACATTTTTTCATTATTTTTCATGGGTTTTAAATCCATTTTTTGATTGCATTTAAATCTGTCCAAGGTTTAAAGTAACCTTAAAGTGGATTAAAAAATCATTTTCAAGGTCAAAACTAACTTAGAAATATGCCTAGGTTCACATAGATAACTTAGTTTGCATTTAGGACATTCTTCATGCATAGTTTACATTGTTTATCACATTTTTTATGCATTTTTCATAAATTCCAATATGCATTGTTTAATGTTTTAGGTGTTTAGATTAACCTAGGATTAGCTAGAAACCCTAAGATTAGGGGGGTTACTTGATCCCACTTAGGACTGTCCTTTGTTGTAAGAATTACAATAGGAATAAAGTTCTATTTTACTTAGGAATCTACTTCGAGAAGGATTCTAAAAAGTCATTTGAAAGTATGCAAATTGGAATGAAATTCCATCTTTCATGAAAAAGTGTTTTAATCAAACTCCAACTCTCGAAGCTAGAGTCCTAGATAAGATAGAGTCTTTTCGATTATGTGGTTCATTACAATAGAAGAGTCCTAAGTAATCAAACTACGTGGACTTTGATTCTTATCAAGAGATTGGTAAGGTACATAGGCAGTCAATAGGGCGCTGGTTGATTAGATATGATAGGGTTGTTTTTTATAAGATTTTGATAAAACCCAAACTTTATTAGGAGACCTTTAATTAGGGTGAGGTGGGTGCCTACAACGAGTTCCTTGGAACCTTCCCACTTCATAACCTAGCCCCCGAATCCAACTTTGATTCGAAGACCATGCTTTTCCAAAATATGGGGTCATTGTTTTATTGAAAATAAAACTCTTTTTTATGGTTTCCTTATTCCTTAAAAATAATGTGGCAACTCCAAGTTTTTTTGCAAACACTTATCCTTTTTCAAAACCCAATCTTGAGTGGATAATAGAGAAGGATAAATGTGGATAATAGAGAAAGATAAATCGAGACGGATAAGAATCATCCACAATCCACAATGATTCAAAAGTGAACGACCTCCCGATCCGGGTCAGCTGGTTCACAAATCTCAATCAAGTGGACTTTCCCAAATCAAAATTCGAACTCCAGAGGATAAATCTCAATGCGCACAATGCGAGTATAGCCACACAGGTAACTTTCACTCCACTTCTTTGATCTCTAACAATTTCATTCTTCACCAAACTTACCCAAACTCTACGTTTGCAGGCTTCGAGCCAGCCTTCACAGGAGCGCCATGGATCAAGAAGGGATCACGAGGCATCGGGTTCACGAGGAACGAGGAAATCATCCTGGCAGAGATGATTTTGTACTATTGGGCCCAAAAGAGGCCCACTTAGGATCTTCTATGTAATTTTTCTCTAATGTATGCACTAAGATCCTTTAATAACATGTGATTATGCCCTAATGAGAATATGAATATGTTTCGATTGCCTTTTGGTTCAATTTTCACCCGAAAATAGGTTAAATATGATGAAAACGGAACGAAAGGTCAAACCAGGCGTCAAAAATGCTGAAAAAGGTCAAAATTAGGCAAAATTAGGAGGTGGGCTCAGGTGACCATCCCCCCATGGACGGTTGGCCGTCCCTAGGGGACGGTTGGCCATCCTTGGTGGGATGGTCAGCGAGCCCAGACTCCTATTTCGACCGAAATTTGATTTTCGGGTGTCTTACTTCGCTTCTGACTCGATTTTCTTGCCAAAAGGCTATAAAAACACATCCCTATGCTCACTTTCATCATACTAAACATAATGGAAGCTCTCATGTTGATTCTCAACCTATTTATAGCAGGGATGCGAGAGGAAGACAATAAGGTGTTTGCGCGATTTGGCTTGACTTCGTGGTTCTCTCTCTTATGTGAAACTTAAAGACAAGCTTCTCAATTCTGTGATTCACTTCTGGGACCTCGAGCTTCATGTATTTCACTTCAACTATGAGGAGGTATGTCATTTCTTTGAAGAATTATGTGCTTTGATGGATGTCTCTGCTAGTAGCCCTTTCATCTTTCCTACCATTCGTCGAGGTTATTTTCAAACCTTCTCTTCTCTCTTTGAACTTTCATCTAGGGAAGCCTCTTCATTTATTCACGACAACTTCATAAATCTTCTTAAGCTTGCTTTATTTTTCTTGAGGGAAGGGGGAAAATCACTGGCTCTTCATAGGACTACCTAATACGCACTTGCCTTATGCATATTGGGTTGTTTCCTTATTTCGAATGGGACTCCTTTCATACCCATTGAAATATGTGAGCTCATTCTTCCACTATCGAAATCACATAATAGCATCCCCTTAGTGCTAGCTGAAACCCTGTACGGGCTTGACCACTTTTACTCACATTCTTCTCCACACATTGAGGGTAGCCCCATTCTTCTACAGATGTGGTTGGTTGAAAGGCTCAAATTGATCACTCCTATTGATGGGCCAAAACATCTTCCTCTCAGCTACTGTTCACGAAGGCTTACGTTTCTCGAGGGACGCTCGATTCAGGACATAATCATCTTCTTTACTTCTCTATCTCGGAGAGATATTCAGTGGCATGTGGCTATTTGGGACTATGGCGAGGAATATGTGTTACACACTTCTGGGTGTTGTCAGGTGAAGCTCATGGGCTTAAGGCATACATTGTTCTACTGGGCAACCCGCGCGCTTCGCCAAATGGGCCGTGCTCAAATAAACCTCCCCATCAAAGGGCATGTCCATGGGATAGAGACAGCTACTCCTTCTTTGGTATCTTGGGCTGTGAAGAAATGGGCTTCAGGCTTGTCTATGACTCAGATAGGGGATGGTAACTGGTCTTTTAGACTTGATGAGGGGTATCGGGCTTGGCTTAAACAGGACTTGGGTTCAAAGGTGTAGGTTATGAAGGATAAGGCTCGATGCCTCGTTTATGATTCACGGGTGTGAACCAGCCAACCTGGATCGGGAGGCCTCTCTCGTTCACTCTTAGGGTGATGTTTATCTTGAGTGGATTGTGGATGATGTTTATCCGTCTCGATTTATCCTTCTCTATTATCCACGTTTATCCTTCTCCATTATCCACTCAAGATAGGGTTTTTGGAAAAAGGGATGAGAGTTTATAAAAACTAGGAGTCGCCACCTTATTTTTAGGGAACAAGGAAACCACAAAAAAGAGTTTTATTTTCAATAAAACATTGACCCCATATTTTGGAAAAGCATGGTCTTTTGAATCAAAGTTGGATCCGGGGCTAGGTTACGAAGTGGGAAGGTTCCAAGGAACTCCTTGTAGGCACCCACCTCGCCCTAATTAAAGGTCTCCAAATTAAGTTTGGGCTTTATCAAAATCTTTTCAAAACAATCCTAGTATATCTAATCAACCACAAAATATAAATAATAATATAATAATAATAATATATAGTACAAAAGTATACACAACCCTAAGGGTCTTAGGAGACTCGAAGTCAACCTAAGATTGGACTTGCGCCTTATTAACTGCCTACGTACCTTATCAATTGCTTGACAAAGATCAAAGTCCACGTAGTTCGATTACTTTAGGACTCTCCTATTGTAATGAACCATATAGCCAAAAGAATTCTATCTTATCTAGGACTCTAACTTCGAGAGTTTGGATTTGACCAAAACACTTTTCTTTCTATAAGAGATGGAATTTCATTCCGTTTTAAACACTTTCAAAATTTTAGAGTTGTTCTCGAAGTAGAGTCCTAAACCAAGTAGAACTCTAGCTTCGAGAGTTTGGATTTGATCAAAACACTTTTCTTTGCATAAAAGATGGAATTTTATTCCGTTTTAAATACTTTCAAAATTTTAGAGTTGTTCTCGAAGTAGAATCCCAAACCAAGTAGAACTCTAGCTTTGAGAGTTTGGATTTGATCAAAACACTTTTCTTTGCATAAAAGATGGAATTTCATTCCGTTTTAAATACTTTCAAAATTTTAGAGTTGTTCTCGAAGTAGAATCCTAAACCAAGTAGAACTCTATTACTATAAAAATTCTTACAACAAAGGATGTCTTAAGTGGGATCAAGTGGCCCCCCTAATCCTAGGGTTTCTAGCTAATCCTAGGTTAGTCTAAATACCTAAAACATTAAAATATGCATGCTGGAATTTCTAGAAAATAAAAAAAAAAAAATATCATCAAAAGTATAAATAATGCATGAAAGTGTCCTAAATGCAATCTAATTATTCTATGTGAACCTAGGCATGTTTCTATGTTGATTTTGGCCTAAAAAGTGAGTTTTAATACACTTTTAAGTTACTTTAAATCCATGGACAGATTTATAAGTAATCAAAAAGTGGGTTTAAAACCCATAAAATAAAAGAATAAAAGAAGTGAAAATGGCCTAATATGCAACCTAATATGATATATCAAAATAATCATACTTGAAAACAATCAATTTCATCACAAGGGAAGGGACTTACCTTTGCATGCTCCCTTGAACACAAGTCATATCATTCCAAACAAGACATAATTAAAATACAAACCTAATATTAACAATATAAAACTATCTAAAAAAAAAAGAAATAGATTAATATATTTTCCTAACCTTAATAAAATGACATGCATGAAAGTAATATATTATCATATAAAATAAATCATAATACTAATATGGTATGATTATGGAAGGATGGAAGAAAAGAAAAAAAAAGAGATATGCATATTAATTCCTATTATGCATTAAAAAAGAAAAACTAAAAGAAAACTAGTTTCATAAATTAATCCTTATTATTCTAATCATATGAACTAAATCCTATCATGCATGCTAAACTAAATCCTATTATGTATTAAATCCTATATTAACAGTGAACTATATTATATGCATACTAAGGAAATAAAATCCTAACCTAGCATGATTAAAGAGGAAGAAGAAGAAGAAGAACAAAAAAGAAAACTTTAAACTACTAACCTCTGCTTTAAGCAAAACTTTAAACTACTAACCTCTGCTTTAAGCCTTCTCCTCAGGCTTCAAACTTTCTCCTTAAGCTCCAAGGACTCCAAGAACCTCAAGGACTCTAAATCTTAAGCTAGAGTGCTATGGGGGAAGCTTGTGCAATTGCTCAAGCCTCTACTCTCCAAGCTAGCTCTCTAAAGCTTATACTGTGTGTTGAAATTGATTTCAGGGTCCTCTATTTATAGGTACATAAAGCTATAGCAAGCTTTTCATTTAGGCGATGTGGGACAGAGTGGATTTCATTCTTCTACACTCCCCCTTACGTGCAGGCTCGTTTGGGCCTATTTTAAGTCCAAATTTGACGATTCAAGCGTTGAAACGATCGTGATTCGATTCTCCATGTTTTAAGAAGTGTTTGAAGTGAAAATTCATTGACCAAGGTCAAAGGTTTAGGAAAAAGTCGACCGATTAGCTGTTTAGAGCCTGCCGGGCCCAAATTAGGGTTTTGAAATTTGCTAACCGATTGCTTTCGAAATCATTTCTTCTTCTTGAAACAAGTTTTAAAATGTTTTAGGAAAGTGTTTTGAAGCCTTTGAAGGCTTTGGTTTGATAAAAATATCGAATCCTGGTCGCTTTCGGGATAAACCCTAATCTGGGCTTTGAAAGGGTCTTTCGAGCTTTGAGAGCCAGATGTGAGCCAGAAGGCTCCACAGATCTTGCCACTGATCAACTTAGCTACCAAACACACCTTAAATATCTATGCCAAAGCCTCGAGGCCATTTGAGACAAGATCGACAGTCATTCAGGGCTTTTGTGTTTCAAAGGACAAAACTGCCCTTCAGTCACAAAAGACCTTATTTTCTATCAAGCCTGGCTCAGAATGTCATGAAATTTTGCAGGGATGTTCCTAGACTCTCTAAAAACCTAATGCAAAAAGAACCGACTCAATCTGACCTAAAAACTTATATGTGATAATGACCTCTACCTAATTACCCACAAAGGGTAAAACTGACAACTTAGGGTTTTGACACCCTATTTCACCTCTAATCATAGGCAACTATTCATGACCATACTCATGGTCAAAAATCGATGTCTACAACGGGTTGCAACTCAGTTAGCAGATTCATCACTCCCATCAGATGTGTCATGATTTAGGACAGCTAAGAGAAAGAAGATGAATGAAGATGAAGCCCAAGCCCGCAGAGCGAGAATGACTTAGAGTAGACTAGGGATTTTTTTTTTAATTTTTATTTTTAGCGAATGAATGTAAGAAATATAGGGAATAAATAATATAGACATATATGGCATGTAATAAAACTTTCGAAAGGTTTCTTCCCTTTATGGATGAATAAATATTAATTTTATTAAAATCTCAATGAATATCCCTTAATAATTACAAGTGAACCAAACTCTTGATATTTTTACAAGAAATAGACCGTACCCAAAGTAACTTTATGGGTTGCCTACGTATCCCTGTCCTTGATGCATTCTTTTGCCAATTTTCTTTAACTCATTATGATATTTGGGGAATCAGGTCTTCATAGTTCATGAATCAAGTTGAAGAAGTTCACTTTTTTTTTGAATGCCCTAACGTTTGCTTAAGCAGCCCTTTCAGGTTTTCTACCTAGCGAGCTCTTTTTTATATATTTTTTATATGTGGTACTTCTTCAATTGATCTAAATTGGTAGGTTGAGAGAATTTATTCCGGTCAATGTCTGAAATCTTCACTGCTCCGCCTGACAGTATCTCTTTAATGATATAAGGGCCTACCCATGTTGGCTTGAACTTTCCTCGCAGGTCATGTATCGGTGCTCGAATTTCTTTTAGTACCAAATCCCTTTTCTTTAAACCTCGATTCTTTACTTTCTTGCCAAACGCCTTGGTTATTCTTCTTTGATACCCTTGAATGTTGTAAAGCGCTCTCAATCGCCTTTCATCCAGCAAAGCTAACTCTTCATACCAGTTCCTTACCCATTCTGTTTCTATTAGCTGACTCTCCATAGCAATCCTTAGTGATGGGACTTCTAATTCTATAGGTAATAATGCTTCCATTCCACACACAAGTGAAAATGGGGTAGCCCCTATTGAAGCTCTAATAGAAGTATGATAACCCCATAATGTCAATAGTAACTTCTCATGCCAATCATTGTAGGACTCGATAGTCTTCTTTAGGATCGACTTGAGATTCTTGTTTACTGCTTCGACAGCCCCATTTGTCTATGGTCTATAAGGAGATGAGCGATGATGCTTGATACAATACTTCTGCAAAAGCTCTTCGGTTTCTTATCGAAAATGCTGTCCATTATCAGAGATGAACTCGTGGGGCACTCCATATCGGTAGATGATGTTGTTATGTATGAATCTCGCTACTTGTTTGGCAGTCAACGTCTTGTAGGACGCAGCTTCTACCCATTTGGTAAAATAATCTATAGCAACCAGAATATACTAATGCCCATTCGATGCTGCGGGTGTTACCTTGCCAATGATATCAATGCCCCATGTTGCAAATAGCCATGGCAAAGACATGGTAGTGTGTGGCATCGAGGGTTGATGATTTTCACTTGCAAACACTTGACATTTATGACACTTCTTGACGTGTAGATGACAATCCCTTTCCATGGTCAACCAATAATATCCTAGTCTCACGATCTTCTTGGCCAACATATATCCATTCATATGTGGAGCCCCAGCCCCTTCATGCACTTCTAACACTATCTTTTCCGTTTCTTGTTCATTGACACATAGCAGATGCACCCCATCGTATGATCTTCTGTACAACTTTCCCCCACAGAGAATATATTGGCTAGCTAATCTTCTTATGGTCTTTTTATCTATAGACGATGCTTCTTTCGGATACTCTTATCTTTCTACAAATTGCTGGATGTCATAGTGCCATGGCTTTCCATCATTCGGCTCCCCTTCTTGTATGACACAACAGTAAGCTGGCCCTTCCAGTGACTCGATGATGAGAGGAGTTACACCTTCATCTTTAGGGATATCTTCCATGGATACTAGAGTGGTTAAGGCATCCGCAAACTTATTCTTTAACCAAGACAAATAAAAGAAGTCAATTCGACGGAATTCTTTCACCAAAGTCTCTAAGTATTCATGGTAAGGTAATAACTTCTTATCACGAGTTTTCCATTCTCCTCTAGTCTGACATATGATCAGGGCGGAATCCCCATATACTTCCAATTCTTCCACGCCCAACTCCAAGGCAGCTTCCAATGCTAGGATACAAGCTTCATATTCGGCTATATTATTAATGGCATCAAACGATGACCTAACAGATAATGGTATTAGATTATCTTCCGGTGTGACTAACAACGCGCCTATTCCACATCCCCTCTTATTATAAGCTCCGTCATAGAATACTTTCTAAGGCTCCTTACTCACTTCTAAAATCTCTTTGTCGGGAAAATGGTACTCAGATGGTTTTCCTACTGACGATGGATGCTCTGCTAGAAACTCTGCCACTGCCCTCCCTTTCACTGACTTCTGTACCACATACTGGATGTCGAACTCTGATAACAACAATAACCAACGAGCTGTCTTGTAGGATAACACTGGCTTTTCCAATAAATAATTCAGAGGGTCCATGCGACTAATGAGTTGCACTTGAAAAGACAGCATGTAATGGCGGAGTTTTTCAGTGACCCATACCAATGCCACACATTTATTCTCTAATGCATCGTACTTAACCTCGTAGTTAGTCATCTTCTTACTCAAATAGTACACCGCATTCTCCTTCCAAGATTCTGGTAGATACTGAGCTAACATAGCTCCCATCGCAGTTTCGGTGAGTGCTAAATAAAGTAGCAAAGGCTCACCTTGCCGCAGAGGAACTAATATTGGTGGGTTGCTCAAGTATCTCTTAATGGTTTCAAAGGCTTTTTGGCACGCGTTATTCCATTTCGTGGGCACATCCTTCTTAATAAGCTTGAAGATAGGCTCACAAATCATGGTCAGGTGTGCTATGAATCGACTGATAAACTGAACTTTGCCTAAGAACCCTTGAATCTATTTTTCAGTCTTTGGCGGCTGCATCTCCATGATGGCTTTGATCTTTCTCGGGTCGACCTCTATTCCTTTCTGTGTGATCATGAATCCCAATAATTTCCTGGCGGTTACTCCAAAAGAACATTTTTGGGGGTTTAGTCTCAAATTATACTGTTTAATCCTCTGAAGAAATTTACATAAAGCCCCAAAATGACATTCTCGATCCTTAGACTTCACATTCATATCATCCACATATACCTCGACTTCTTTATGGATCATGTCATGTAACAAGGTGGTCGCCATCCTCTGATAGGTAGAACTGGCGTTCTTTAGGCCGAAGGGCATAACTCGATAATAGAAGGTCCCCCATTGAGTGATGAATAAAGTTTTTTCCATATCTTGAGGGGCCATCTTTATCTGATTATAACCCGAAAACCCGTCCATAAAGGATAATAGTGCATGACCAGTGGTACTATCTACTAGGATATCTATGTGTGGCAACGAGAAGTCATCTTTAGGGCATGCCTTGTTCAAATCCCGAAAGTCTACGCACATTCTAACTTTCCCATCCTTCTTAGGCATCGGCACAATGTTGGCTAACCATTCGGGGTACTCTACTACATGGAGAAATCCAGCATTCATCTGCTTCACTACTTCATCCTTGATTTTCAATGCCCACTCCGGCTTCATTCTTCTCAACTTCTGTTTAACTGGCTTAACCCCCAGGTTAATGGGAATAAAATGATGCACTATGTCGGTGTCAATCCCTGGCATATCTTTGTACGACCACGCGAAAAATTCTATATTTTCTCTCAATAATCCTACCAATTTTTCTTGTTCTTGTGATGATAGAGTTTCTCCACTGTTAATTATCTTAGACGATTCTTCGAATCCTAAATTAACCGATATTAATTTATCCACATTAAGTCGAGCATGTTCCATTTCCCTTCGTTGTTCAAACTTAGGGGGAACATCCTCTCTAGGATCTATGTCCATGCCATATATACCCATAGAAGAAAGGAGAAACAAACTGCAGATGAAAAGAATGAAGAAAATGAATACTTTATTAATCACGAAGAAAGAAGGATAACACAAACTAAACTATCATTCGCCTCATAACAGAGGAGGGATGATTTTATTGAAAAGGAAAAACAAGAATGCTATTATACAATTCTATGGAAAGAAAGCATATAAATTCTACAAGCTATCATCTAATGGGAGCGATTCTTCCTCGATTGAGTCTTCAACTCGAGACTCATTCTCAAGGCTCCAATTGGTCAATGGACTGGTGGCGTCTTCAATAGGGTGGATAGGATCAGATTCATGAACATGCTCTTCGATGCAGGCGATCTCTTTGAACATAGCCCCTATAGCGACTTCATCGATATGGTCATACCAGTCGAATTCTTTATGCTCTTTAGCCATGATGGTAGTTGGAGAGAGAGGTAGTGGAGTGTTGAAGAAGATTTCAAACCTAGGAACTCTAGTTTTCTGATCTTCAAGGTAAATAGGCTCAGGGAATCCACAATAAGGGAAATCATCTCCTTCTTTGACAAAAGCCCCATTCAAAGTGGGCTGGTAAGGTTTTAGAGTGAGGTTAGAGACTCGTCCCTCTTCTTTAGCCAACGATTTTTCCCTTCTTTTCTGTGCCATCTCTTTTCTATCGGCTTCGGTACTCTGATAGCCCAATCCGAAATGATAAATTGCCGAGGGATATTTGATAGGACTAGGCGTGCCTTGATGACAACGACCTAAACCCATTCCTGGAAAGAAGCCCATATCTTTCATGGTCTGGCCCACTTGCATATTTTCGTATGGACTGCAATCTAACACCATTTTCTCTTTACATCATGGCCCAATTTCTACACACTGAATGTACTCAAAGCCTGTCAATGGTACCTCTTCAATCTCAAGCTTGATCTCACAAATGGGTACACGGGTAGGAGTGATCTCAGAATCTCCCTTCAATGTCACCACCGAGACTTTGTAGGGGAACTTGACTTTTTGATGGAGAGAGGAAGGCACAGCTCCAATTAGATGGATCCAAGGTCTACTAAGTAAGAGGTTGAAACAAGCAGGCACATCTAATATTTAGAAATCCACTTGGAAATCTACAGGCCCGATGACTAGAGGTAAATTGATCATGCCAATCACTTCCCTTCTAGTATTATCATATGCTCTCACAGTTTGCCCTGACGGCGTGAACTCTGACGGTTCAATGCCTAAGGAAGTGGCAGTGCTGAGAGGACACACGTTAAGAGCTAACCCATTATCTATCAATACAGTAGGAATCCTCATGCCCATAGTATTCACCGTGATATACAAGGCTTGCAAATGATGGGATCCCTTTTTCAGAAGGTCTGACTCTGTGAAAGATATTAACTACCCATGCTGAACTGGACTGACCAAACCAACTAAGTCTTCAGGTGAAATGTCGATGGATTTCTACACTTGGTTAAGTAGCCTAAACTGTTTCAATACCTCATCCTCTTTTTCTTGAACTTCAGTGCATGGGGGTCTCTAAAACTCTCCCAAAGGATTATCGGATTCCAAGTGAGTGGGCTTGAAATGGAGACCTCCCCTAGTAACATGGTTAACATCCTCCTCATCGCTGGCCCAAATATCCGCTATCTCTTCGGATGTATTCATTAAATCTTCCTATTCTATGATATCAACCTCACTTCCTGACCTGTCATCTATAGTAGACTCGGTAGAAGCTAATCTCGACTTGAAACATTGGGTGACCCATGGTTGTCCTGGATAAACGGCTAAGTAACGAACTACCCCATGCACACCGATGGTCCTGGTGGTCATACGGGTTCCATTTTCAAAATGCTTTTTGAGGATAACCTGGCTGGCTTCCTCGGAAAGAATAAGGTTTGGATCTTCGAGTTCATCATGAGCCATAGGAACACTTTCTTCAGGCAAGTCATCATCCCAACCAGTAGGGACAATGGGCTCTTCAAAAATGGGCTTCTCCACTTTAGGATAAAGGATATAGTAATCAAATTTTCCGCTTGGTTCACCTAACAGGCCTACTTCAGAATCTCCGACCTCATATCTCTTTCGCAACTCTCGCTGACTAGTCCCAGTCTTAGGGAAGGCTTTTTTGGAACTTGGCTTGAATGGGGTAATGGGCTTAAGGGTCCGACAAGGATGGGACACCTCGACTGTGATGATAGGGGATGAAGGGTGAGGATGGATAAGCTCACAGTGGCTATAAGGGTCGGCATGGATAACATTGATATTAGCTGGTGGTGGGACTGCATGGGTAGGGAGTGGATTTTGAGTGACATTGGGTTGAGAAGGTGGGAAAATGGTTTTGTTATCTATGAGGTCTTGGACTTCATGGCGAAGGAGGATGCAACGGTTGGTAATATGGCCTTTGGACTGATGGTATTTACAATATTCATTTTCAGTGTAATTTATGGGCAATGGATTGGGTGTGGGCTTGGGTTCTAATGGTTGGTGCAAGCCTCGAGCCTTTAATTTCTCAAAGACTCGATCCAATGGCATGTAGAGCTCGGTGAATTTTCTGAATGGTTTATTTCCCAAGGAAAAAGGTTGGGTGAATGGGCAGGCTGAGATATGGCGTTGACTTCAGTAGCCCTCCCATTGATGACAGGACGACGATTCTTGTAAGGTTCATCAGTTCCGAGGGTCCCATTGGCTAGGGCATCCTCTACTTGGGTACCAGCAGCGACTAAGGCTAAAAAATTAGGAAGGTATTGGGAGAACAAGTGTTTATGATAAACCGGGAGCAAGTTCTTCACCACCAAGCGGATTTGTTCTTCTTCTTCAAGTCGGTTAGGCATTTTGGAAGCGTTGGCCCACCAACGGGTGATGAAGGCAGAGAAGGTCTCCCTAGATTCTTGCTTAATAGTCTCCAAATCACTCCTAGTGACGTCAACCTCCATGTTATACCTGTAGTGATTGCTGAACTCGATGCATGCATCTTCCCATGTCTTCATTCTAGACTCATCCAGTGACAGAAACCATTTTAGAACTGATCCAGCCAGTGTCTCGTGGAACATTTGGGCTAGCAGGTCATCATCCTCGAGAGTGCATGGCCCTCACATACATCTTCAAGTGGGTCTTGGGACAACCCATCCCATCAAACTTCTCCAACTCAGACATTCTAAAATGAACGGTATACGGGCCTTAGGGAACAGAGATAAGGACGACATGTCCACCAAATCATCAGATTTTCCGATACCTCTCAAGGCTTTTTCTAGGGCGCCCACCTTACTACTCAATAAAATGGGCTCGGCGAAAAAGAAGGTAAGGGCCTTGGGTTTGGACTCCTTATCCAGATCAACGGGCTGAACAAATTCTGTACCACACCTGGTGGGCTCAGCAACTACCTTAGGCTTAAAGAAACACTCCTCCTCATCAACATTATCAAATAGGGGATTAGTACAGGCTCGCACCTTATCCTCCTCTTCTTTCTGATGGACTAACTCTTGGACTACTTTTAAAAGTGCCTCGCTCTTCTCATCCACCGTTTTTCCATTAGATTCAGGCACAATAGGGGTACGATCCTCGTGACTAGATATTCTTGAATCAACGAATGAACCTTTCAAGCTAATTAACCGACCACTCGAATCACGACGCCAAGCCAGAATGCTGGGAAAAGAAATGGGAAAATGTTTGAATCAACTGAGAGCTTTCAATAGGAAAAAGGATGAAAAAGGACAATCTCACATGCTCACAGAAGTATGGGCCCAAGGCCTACACATCAATCTCACTCTCTCACATTCTATCCTATGAAAATGGGCCTAAAGCCCAAGAACGAATCTCATTCCTACAACTCACATCTCAATCTTACTGCAAGCCTATACCTTCTATCCAATTGACATGGGCCTAAAGCCCACATTCCAATCTCATTGTAGATCTAAACCTTCTATCCAAAGGACATGGGACTAAAGCCCACGTCTCACATCTTCTCATAAGACTTATAGATCAATACCACTATTCGGGCAGCGTAACACTACCACAGACCTAAGCTCATGAACCTATAGGGCACTAGTCTTTATTAGGTACCTTGACTCTTTAAGGAAGCTCTCCTTAAGAGTTTAGGGCATTTCACAAAGATCTAGTCCTACAGATCCAGGTCCTAATGGTTCTACACACTTCACAATCAAGGCTTAATCAAAATCGGGGGCTAAATCCGGCAGCATAACATTACAATAGTGTGTGAACAGACGATGTAGGGTATGTGTCCTAGAGAGACAGTCTATATGGACTAATGCAAAGGGTAGGTTGAGTGTCCTTTACTCGCTCAGTCCAATCGATATACCTAACCACATGTGACATCAGGAATGCCGCGTGGGTCCAACAGTATGTGATTGGTCCGTTTGATATACTCGAGGGTACGTGGCGAGAAGAGTGAAGGCTTTCGCATTCATGGAACCCAAGAATCAAAGAGACTGGGCCTAGGGCTAGGCTCATCATTGGCTTTAGCATACAACGATCCTAATCATGCAGAGTTAATGCACACACAATGTAGAAATCAAAGTCAAACATTCATACAAATGCCAGTGGTTGATTTTATTAACTAAGAAATTGAAAAGCCCAAAAATAATTAATTGGAGTTTAGCCCTCGACTACCCCAGTGGAGTTGCCAATCTGTGAACCAGTGACCTAAGGGGTTTTTGGAGGCCGTTCACTTTTGAATCTTTGTGGATTGTGGATGATCTTTATTTGTCTTGATTTATCCTTCTCTATTATCCACATTCATCCTTCTCTATTATCCACTCAAGATTGAGTTTTTGAAAAAGAATAAAAGTTTGAAAAAAACTTGGAGTCGCCACCTTATTTTTAAAGAACAAGGAAACCATAAAAAATAGTTTTATTTTCAATAAAACAATGACCCCATATTTTGGAAAAGCATGGTCTTCGAATCAAAGTTGGATTTGGGGGCAAGGTTATGATGTGGGAAGGTTCCAAGGAACTCCTTGTAAGCTCCCACCTCACCCTAATTAAAGGTCTCCTAATTAAGTTTGGGCTTAATCAAAAATCTTATCACAACAATGCTATTTATCTAATCAACCACAAGATAAGAATAATAATAGATAATAAAAAAGTAAACAAAACCTAAAGACCTTAGGAGACACACGGTCAACCTAAGATTGGACTTGCGCCCTATTGACTGCCTACGTACCTTACCAATTTCTTGATAAGAATCAAAGTCCATGTATTTCGATTAATTAGGACTCTCCTATTGTAATGAACCACATAATCAAAAGAACTCTATCTTATCTAGGACTTTAACTTCGAGAGTTTGAATTTGATCAAAACACTTTTTCATGAAGGATGAAATTTCATTCCACTTTGAATTCTTTCAAAATCACTTTTTAGAATCCTTTTCGAAGTAGATTCATAAGTAAAATAGAACTCTATTCTTATTGTAATTCTTACAACAAAAAAGAGTCCTAAGTGGGGTCAAGCAACCCACCTAATCCTAGAGTCTCTAGCTAGTCCTAGGTTAGTCTAAATACCTAAAATACTAAAATCATGCATGCTGGAAAGTCTAGAAAATACATAAAAATTGCAATAAAGAATGTAAACAATGCATGAAAAATGTCCTAAATGCAATCTAAGTTATCTATGTGAACCTAGGCATGTTTCTAAGTTATTTTTTACCCTAAAAAATGATTTTAATCCACTTTAAGGTTACTTTAAACCTTGGACAGATTTAAATGCAATCAAAAAGTGGATTTATAACCCATAAAAATAATGAATAAAAAAAAGGTGTAAATGTCCTAATATACAACCTAATATGATATACCAAAATAATCATGCATCATGCTTTAAAAAAAAAAAACCAATTTTTAACATAAGGGAAGGGACTTACCTTAGCTCGTTCCCTCGACCACAATTCATATGATATTTCAACCACTAAACATAAAAATGAATGATATAAACAAACCTAAACATGTTCCTATACTAATTTAGCATACTCAAAACAAACTAACTATAATTGGATAAAAACCATAAATGCAGAAAATTTATATGCTAACCTATATGCAACTAATCCTAACCTTTGAATACCCAACTTAGGTATCCATCCCTAGCATGGTAATGGACATAGAAGGAGAATGAAGAAGAAGAATAATAAATATGCAAGAAAACTTAAAATCAACTCAATAATTATACTAACCTTTTTTCCTTCCTTCTCCCTTGCTCCTAGCTTCTTCTCTAAGCTTCAAAGACTTCAAAAATATAGTTGAGGATGTTAAAGGACTAAATGTAGTACCTTAAGCTTCTACTCTTCAAGTTTGGCTCTTTAAATGCCTTAATGTGTTGTGTTGAAACTGATTTCAGGGCTCTCTATTTATAGAGGGACTTGAATTTGATCAATGGCTCAGATTAAAACTCTTAGGAATGATCCAAGGGCTCTAAACCAGCCTTCAAAGGTCTTCAAGTTCGTCCCAAAGTCCCCAAGGCTGAGCTAGACACTTACCAAAGTCCCAATAATCAAAAAGACTGAAAAATAGCAGGTATAGGCTAAATGCTCGGGTGACCATCCTCCTTGGGATCGTTGGCCGTCCCTCATTGACGGTTGGCCGTCCCTTGGGGGATGGTCATCGAGCCATTAGCCCAAATTTGCCCTATATGGGCTTATTTCAGCCTGTTTCGACCCGGTTTCGGTTTTTTTTTCGGCTTTTCGGGCCCGTTTCAAGTCCAAATTCGACGATTCAAGCGCCGAAATGATCGTGATTCGATTCTCCATGTTTTAAGAAGTGTTTGAAGTGAAAATGCATTGACCGAAGTCAAAGTTTTAGGGAAAAGTCAATTGATTAGCTGTTTAGGGCCTGCCGGGCCCAAGTTAGGGTTTTGAATTCTGCTAACCAATCGCTCTCAAAATTATTTCTTCTTCTCGAAACAAGTTTTAAAAAATTTTAAGGAAGTGTTTTGAAACCTTTGAAGGCTTTGTTTTGATAAAAAGATCGATCCCCGGTCATTCCCGGTCGAAAACCCTAATCTGAACTTAAAAAGGGGCCTTTGGCCCTCAAGAGTCAAATATGAGCCAGAAGGCTCAACAGACCTTGCCATTTATCAACTTAGCTACCAAACACATCTTAAATATCCATGCCAAAGCCTCAAGACCATTCGGGACAAGATCGACAGTCATTCAGAGCTTTTGTGATTCAAATGACAGTACTGCCCTTCAAGTCACAAAAGGCCTTATTTCCTATCAAGCCTTGCTCAGAATGCCATGAAATTTAACAGGGATGTTCATAAACTCTCTAAAAACTAAATGTAAGAAGAACCGTCTCAATCTAACCTAAAAACCTACATGCGATAATGACCTCTATCTAACTGTTCACAAGGGTAAAATTGGTAACTTAGGGTTTTAACACCCTATTTCACCTCAAATCACAAGCAACCATTAATGACCATACTCATGGTCAAAAATGGATGTCTACACAAGGGCTCTAAATGAGTCTTCCCAATCCCCTAGGACTAGATTTGGTCGAGCTAAGCCTCCCAAACTGATCCAAAGAGGGTTTGGAAGAGTCCCAAGTGATAAAAACTCTCAAAACTCGAATAAAAGGCGAAATAAGCACTTGGGCTCAGGTGACCGTCCCTCCTAGGACGGCCAACCATCCAGCCTGGATGGCCAACCGTCCATGGAGGGATGGTCTTCGAAGCTTCAGCCCAATTTTGACCCATTTCTGGCCTCTCTCGACCCGTCTCGGCTGTTTTTGGCTTTTTGAGCCCGTTTCAAGTCCAAATTCGACGATTCAAGCGCCAAAACGATCGTGATTCGATTATCCATGTTTCTAGAATGGTTTGAGGATGAAAAAACTTAACCAAAGTCAAGAGGTTGATAGAAACCAAGCCGATTAGCTGTTTTGGGCCTATTGGACCCTTTTAGGGTTTTGAAATCCACTAACCGATTGGTCATAAAAACCATTTCTACTTCTCGAAACATGTTTTGGAAACATTTAGGAAAATATTTTGAGTTTCATTAAGCTTTGATTTTGATAAAACAATCGAATCCCGATCATTCCCGATTGAAATCCTAATTTCACCTTGAAAGGGCCTTTTGGGCCTCATCTGCCAAATATGAGCTAGAAGGCTCAACAGACCTTGCCACTGATCAACTTAGCTACCAAACACACCCTAACTATCTATGCCAAAGTCTTGGGACAATCCAAAACCAACTCAAAGGTTTTTTAAGTGCTTTTGTGATTCGAAGGACGACACTGTCCTTTAAGTCGCAAAAGCCCTAACCACCTATCAAGCTTGAATCAGAATGCCATTAAACTTGACAGGGACACTTATGTTCTCTCTAAAAACTAAATACAAAATGAATCGACTTAATCTGACCTAAAAACCTACGTGTGATAATGACCTCTACCTAACTGCTCACAAGGGTAAAACTGGCAACTTAGGGTTTTAACACCCTATTTCACCTCAAATCACATGCAACCATTCATGACCTTTCTCATGGTAAAAAATGGATGTCTACACAATCCTGTATTACATGTCGGAAAACAACACAATTGTTAGTATCGTGAGACCTTGTTGCATGCCACTTTCAGAAATCCCCAGTTTCACGACTAGGAAGTTTATGGCCATCTAAAAGCCTGATAAATTTTCCGGTCAATAAATGATCAAATATCTTAGATTTTTTTGATAGATCAAATGAAAATTTTCTTTTAACATCCATAAGATTTTTCCTAACCTTTGAGTCATGAGGGGCCTCCATATCCTTCTTTTTTTAAGGCCTGACATATAAAAGGTTTCCTAGCTATGACTTCAGCCAGGTTTACTTCAAAATTTGGGTCATGGTAATATGTCCCAAACGAGGAGGCTTTTCTCTGATCTTCCTCTCTTAAAAGCCTCTAATATATAGACGCTCTAGCAGATAACTCAAAAAGATCTTCGAAGTCCATGCCTTCGAATTTCTTTCGCAATTCTAGTTCAAGACCATTTTGAGCGAGTTTAACAAACTCTTGCTCAGGTAAGAAGACAATACATCTATTTCTGGCCTTTTTGAATCTAGCTATATACTGTTTTTCACCTGATAATTGTCTAAACTTAGATAAATCGGCCATTGTTATTTTAGGTTCAGATCTATAGAATTGCATGTGAAAACGCTCTTCCATTTGTCTCCAATTTAAAATCGAATTTGGAGGAAGACTTATATACCAAGTAAAGGCCATTCCAGTAAAGGAATTACCAAAAATTCTTAATTTTAGGTTGTTATTGGCCGAGACCTCACCACATTGTATGGTAAAACAGCCAATGTGTTCAATGGTGGACTGACCACCTTCTTCTGAAAACAAAGTAAACTCAGGTCCCTTATAACCTCTAGGAAAGTCATTGCACTGATCTATCCACTCGAGATATGGCTTTCTGTATAAAGGTCTTACAATTCTCCTCTGATTACGTGCGGCGAGACATTCTTGGACTATGTTAACAATCTCATTACGGTCTGGTGTATTACCCCTATTAATATTTTCAAAAAGTCTTTCAGAAGTAAATGTCGGGTTTTGAAAAACCTCGTAAGGTCTTCCACCAGTAATGCTATTGAATGTGCGCCCATTCTGCCCCCAGGCATTTGGTTTGAAAAATCATTCATATTAGTGGATCTAGGTCTAAAGTCATCATCGGTCAAAGTATTCAGACCTTGATTGCCTCTAATGTTTTGCCCCCCGTGCGTATTAACAAACATAAGTTGTTTACTCAAACTTTTTAATCCAAAATCAGGCCCCTGATTAGGCCTTCTGGTTGCAGTTTGTGATCCCTCAAAATTTAAACGGTTAGGTTGGTCATTCCTCAAAGGAGGCGGGACATATGGCCTTTCATCATTAATAGGACTAACCAATGGTGGAAATGGAGTATGTGATGAAGCAGGTTTAAGACCTTGGTGGCTTGATTCACCTTTGTCTGTCATATTCGCTCATAATTCTTAGGCCTTTTCTGCTGAAACATGAACCCTAAAGGCCTCTTGATCATTTGATTCACAAGGTTGGTTATTATTTCCCATTGATTTCTTCATTTGACTTATCAAGTTCTCAAAAATTTGGATTAAATTTGTATTTCCTCTTTGTATTGTTTCATCCAAACGGTTTGACATTTTCCTCAATTCAGTCAAAATCTCATTCGAATTAGGTTCTTCTTCATCATGGGATCCATCTGATGATGTCCCATGTTCCTCAGTCGGATTAGTCATTGATCTTGTGACAGGTCTATTATGCATTTAACACAAATATGTCCCACCGGGCGTGCCAAAAAGGTGTTCTTGGTGAAAATGACGGTCTCAGACCTTTGGTGTAAGGTCTAAATATGAGGGCGTGCCAGGGCTCAAAAGCCCAAAGACCTTGCGAACACGACCTCTAGCACCTTCTAGGCCGAGAATCTAGGAAAGGTCCTAGATGCCTAGTCAGTCACTTTGGAATTAGAATTAAAATCAAGCAATTGACGAGAATTAGAGGTTAGTCCTCTTGGTTTTAGTGTTAAAATCTAAGAGACTTAAAAGATGATTACTTAAAAAGAAGAACACAAATTAAAAACAAGAAATTCCATTGACTGAAGTGAATTTAACTGAAATTGAAAGGCAAACAAGAAATACTTACAATGCTTGAATGAAAAAAATAAAAAGAGAACTCCATTTAAATAAAGATTAAACTATGAAATTAGAAAATCAGAATCTACAAATACAACTAACCGAAATTGATGAACTGCTGCTAAAGGAAATGACGAACTGCTATTAGAAAGATTGATTAACTATTGTAAACTGAGAACTCAAAAACTGCTTCGAAAATAACGAACTGCTACTGGAAACTAAAGCTAGAATATTTTGCCATGGGCTGATTTGGATTGAGCATCCTTTGTCTTCAACTATTGCTTTGTATAAATAAGTGGTTGGGCTGTTAACCGCCAGAGCCCATTTCTCCATTCTCCTTAATTGACGGGCCATGATCCCATTCTTTCAAATGTCGTAGGCCACTTTCTAACAAACGGTTATGACTGGTCCATTCCTTTTAATCCTTCCTAAACACGCCACGTGTCAATGATCGGTCCAAACGAGGGAGGTTATTTCCTTGTTCGTGATCAATATTTAAATTTATAAAGTACTCGTGCTTAAAACCTCAATTCGTTAGAAAAGTAATCAGTGCACGGGTGTCGAACACAGCGACTAAGCGACTAATGGCTGAGTTACGAGAAGTTATTACGAATCCGATTTTAGTTACCAAACGATTTCTTAATTTGAGAATTGGTTGTTTGTTTAAACTAAAGAATATAAAATAAATGATTAATTCAAATTAAAGGAAAACCTCGGGTTTCGAATCCACTTTAGTTAGGGAATTATTATGCATATGATTTAACGTAAAGGTTTCGCAATCGTTTATGATCGGTGATGATCTAAACTACAAGATTAAACCATAAAAAATATTATACTTTTGTTTACGTAGTAAACTCATTCAAACAAGGCATAACCTGTCTAACGAAGTATGCACAGGTTATCCTAGTTAGGCATGAACCAACTATATGAACCTAAGTATATCCAATCGATACTATTGCACAACTAATATGAATGAAATCACAGAAAACCTTCACATTCAAATATATAAAATCATTGAAGAACGGATTGCCTAGAATAGCAATCTCTCAGAGTTGTACAATTATCATAAACCTATTACATAACCTTAAACCTTAATCAAAACATAATCAAACCACTAACCAAGCTTCATCTACACCCAAGGAGAGGAGTCTAGCTGCTCATGATCGGGGCTGAATCACCGGAGGTTTTCATTCCTTCCATGTGCAGCCAAAATCCCAGTCGAATAGTATGAGAGAGATGTGAGAGAGATGATAGAGTAAGAAAAACTGTAGCAGAGGCTATATGCAAATCTGAGATGAGTGGGAACCCTGATTCAATCTTCTTCATGTCCTTAAATAGTGTACTAGGCTTCCCTTACCGAGTTCTGCCGATTTCCTCTTTCAAAAGTTACTAAAATAGAGTTCAAATTACTTTAGGAAACTATCTCGGGCCTTCCCTATCGATAGGCCTAGAGCCCTATCGATAGGGACTATATGTAGCTTCCAATTTTCTGCAGTTTTTCATATCTGAGGAGATCTCTATCGATAGGCCTTGTACCCTATCGATAGGCTTGAGGAAAGTAAGCATTTCTCGCTCGATTTGTAGCTTTTATTTCTCGGTGATCATCCTAGTATGCTTCCTTTGCTCCACACCATTCAAATGCTTTCTTAATGGTTGCTAAACTTGGTGATTCGGTGAAAAATAACCTACAAGGGATAAAAAACATATATAAGATTAAAAACCAACCAAATCAAAGTACTTACAATGTAAAAACTCTCAACGTCAGCCTCGAATGCCTTAAAACGAAGCTTGATTGTGGAACAATGACACCCTCCAACTTTGACTTTGCTAGTCCCTAGCAAATACTGCAATAAAGAAAATCGAAAACAACAACACAATTAAACTATCAACAAAAAAAAAAACAAAAAAAAAACATATTAAGTAAAAAGGCCACTTTCGTAGGGAATCGCGATTGCATTTAGCGTATGCAGTAAGCCTTTAAACCCCTAGGTTCCCCCTAGTGGACGAGTTGTAGTCTCGTGAGAGTTTGCAGAAATGACGCCCACAAACATGATGTTGACTCTAAGGTAACTGAAAACATATAAACTCAAAACTTGTCATTACAAGTCAAACTTCTCGAAAGGTTATGCAAGTTACTCCACAGAATAGGCATACATGATACACAAATCGTCAAAAGATTGAAAATGTAGTAAGTTCCGAATCGTGTGATGTGAAGTGAACCGAATAAGAATTATTTTCTCAACAGAATAAGCCTACAATTCAGATCCTGTAATGAGTTTCAACCTCGAATCTCACTTGGATGGTCACTCTCAAAAATATTTCTCATGAAGGGTTAATAGATTCATGTAGTATCCCAATAAGATTCATATAAGTTCAAAACTCATATAATAGCACAAAGAATAACAGAGATGAAGTGGAATGATAATGCATGCATTTAACCAAATATTTCAGCGCATATATAATCATGTGATGTAAATGTGATCAAGAGAGAACAGAGTGCAAAATTGAGTCAATTAGGACTTAATTTGTTTTATAATGACCTTGGTTACAAGAAAGAAGGGAAACACCAATACGAAATGGCTTAAAACACTGTTCAGGTTACTACCCAAGCCATCTCGTTCAAAATTATCCTAAATAAACCAATTTTTAGAACAAAAATGACTCTAAGACTCAATTATACTGATAACTAGACAAACTTAAACTAAGTGAATCAAAATCAACCCAGATTCAATCTCGACCAACTGACTGCTCAGCCCCATCACCCACATCTTTCCGCTGTTCAACCTCAGCCCTTATTTCGTCATGTGGATCTTCAGCTGCCTCCTCATCTACATGAGCATCCCCAGCTAGGACCTCAGCTCTAGCCTCATCAGGCTCAGTAAATAACGTAAAGTCAACCGTGGTGAGAGGCAACTCATTCTGTACATGCCATAAAACCCTCTACCGGGCGGACTGACGATCTAACTCAGCTCGAATCTGCTGGTGCTCTCTCATAAGGGCTGTTACCTTTCCATCAACTGTCTCTGCCCATCCAACAATTGCTGTAATAAACCCTCAATATCGGATGGTTGGGTAGGCATAGTCTCGGGTTGCTCAGATGGCAACGTCTCAGCTGGCCTAGATGGCCCAGAAATAGTCCTGACAGGCCCATGTGGCATTGTCTCAGTAGGTGCTATCTGTGATGGCTCTGGCACTTCCCTCTGTTGCCTCGCCAATGCAGACTGAGCAGCCCTCGCACTCCTCGTCAACCAATGCAGATGACCCTTACCCTTCGACAACCAAGCTGACAGATGTCTCCACTCAAGACGAGTCACAAGTGGTGTCTCCTCTAAAAATTTTGAGGCATCCACATATCTTTCTACATTGAATTTCTTCTCTTTTAGTACATCCGCCCAAGTCTTATGGTCGTTCTTCTGTTTTTTCTGTGGTGTTGGTTTCTCTTTCCTGTTCGTGCCGGACCATTTAGCTGGCCTAGATGTGAGGGGCTTTTTGACGCCCCCAGTAATGCCTATGGTGGGATGTTCTGTGTCTATCTCGTATGGATCAACAAAATCACTGGTATCATCAGAATGGACACCAAAAGCCGACCCAAGTGGTCGCCTATAACCAGGATCAGAGGCTGAATCGTTGTCAGAATCAGTGTTGTCCTCATACATTACCCTCTTCTCCCTACCCACAGATGGGTTCTTCGTACGCGCCGGTCTTACTGATGGTGGCCCTCGGATGGCTACACTCTTCACTGGCACCTCTGCCGGCTTGTCTGACTGTACCGCTGGAGTTTTACCCTTCTCTAAGGGTTGAGATGGTTGTTTCTGTTTTACCATGATTTTTTTTTTAAATTCTGAACTGTTTACTCTCCACACCACTCAATTCAACAAACCCAACACAGCAATCAAACCAACCAAAACTTATCGAAAACAGTAAACGAACTGCAATATTCACACATAATACCCCAACACAGGAAAACAAATGATCCAAACTACTGCAACCTAGAATTCGTACCTCACTTGTTCATGAAAATGCGCACAAAATAGAGTCGGCAATGAGTGATAATAAACACCAATCACTGACCTTCAGTGCTTAGACGAGAATCAGCAATATCAACCCCCTTCAATGGTGAAGCACAGCCAAATCGCACCAAGTAATACTTCCAATTTGTAATCACAATGGCTCGAATTGGGTTAGTGGGGTTAGGGTTTATGAAAGGTATATAGTAGAGCTCGGGTTGTGAGGTTGAGACGGTGGAATGAAATTTCCGGTGAGTGGGGCAGTCGGAGATGAGAGTCAGTGATGGGGTTTGGAAGAGAGAAAGGCGCGGGAAGGAAGAAAGAAAAGAAAAGGAGAAGAAAAAAGAAAAAAGAAAGAGATGAAAGAAGAGGAAAGGCCGCGTGGCCTTTTGGGTTTCTAAAAAGAATAGAAGGTTTTTTTTTTTTAAAATTCTGGGTTAACCCTATCGATAGGGTTGGGGACCTATCGATAGGTCTTGGCTCGGTTATGAAGGTTCACAGGACTGAGGGGTGATGCTATCGATAAGGTTTATGACCCTATCGATAGGCCTATCGATAGGGGCAGTAGCCTATCGATAGGGCTTGGCTCGGATTGCAGGGTTTGAAAGGCTGGGAGGTTTACTTATCGATAGGGTAGATTACCCTATCGATAGGATAGGTGACCCTATCGATAGGATGGTTCGAATTCAACCCATTTTGCAGTTTCTAATGCTTTACACACTCTAAATTGAACTAGAATGACTCAAAAACACATACCTAACCCATAGTTACCTAAGTCTATGAACAATTAGGATTGACGGCTCAAAATTGGGTACGAGTGGGACGCGACTGACCTATCACAGAACTACTAACATAAGGTTTACAGACTCTGAACAAAGGCCTAAAATCATATTCAAAACACGCTCCAATGTTCTCAATTGATCACAATGCATCAATGGTACACATGCACTTAGTCAAGTAAAACTGCAATGCACAATCCATAACAACTATCAAATAAGCTGAAAGGAGCAATATGATTATATGCGTCCCAGAACAACAAGAAAGGCTCAACATATGCATAAAAGGTTATAAATCTCCACTCTAAACTAGGATTATCCTTACAAACTCATCTGCTAAAGAAGAAATTCATATCGGTTCGTGCACGTGCAATATAACTAGGAACAAACCAATTCAAAGTCGGGAAACAATTGATGCACAAAGTATGATATCATGGGAATTTTGATGCACAAGTATTCAAGAAGTTATCATTAAAGACAAGAACGAAAAACAAAAATTTTCATATCTAATTGCAAGAAATGAGATCACATATATAATCAAAATATTGGAATCACCAAATGAAATGCATGTGAACTCCCACCCTCCAACTTAAATCCTATCATTGTCCCCAATGATGAAGAAAATAGAATATAAGTCGGCGAGAAAATGTCAAATAAAGCAACTATGACATAATACTTCTAAACAGACAGACGCATGGGTTTCCCCCCAATAAGAGCTAAGTTTAACGTCTTCAGCCAGACGTGGTGAGAGTCCTCAATCAAACTCATTGGTGGGGTCTGCAAGAGTCATGGACTCAACCACCATACCATCCCAAGTCAAATCCCCATTCCCAACGCCCTCAATATAAGGCTTAAGCCTTTGGCCATTTACCGTAAATGAAGAACTATTACGAGGATTTTTAATTTTAATAGCACCGTGGGGAAAGACAATGGTAACCGTGTAAGGCCCATCCCATCGAGACCTTAGTTTACCCGAAAATAAGCGCAACTTGGAGTTAAAAACCCATACTCGTTGATTAGGCTCAAAAGATTTACGAGTAATATGTTTATCATGAAATTCTTTTATTTTGTCCTTATAAATTTTTGAACTTTCATACGCCTCGTTGCGAATTTCCTCGAGCTCACTAAGTTGAAGTCGACGGTGAGAACCTGCTTCCTTCATCTCAAAGTTAAACTGACGAATAGCCCACAGGGCTTTATGCTCAAGCTCAACAGGAAGATGGCATGGTTTTCCATAAACTAACCGGTACGGGGACATGCCAATGGGGTTTTATAAGCCGTACGATAAGCCCAGAGAGCATCGACAAGTCTCAAAGACCAATCTTTACGGTCGGGCTTGACCGTTTTCTCTAAAATATGTTTTATTTCCCGATTGGACACTTCCACTTACCCACTAGTTTGGGGATGATATGGGGTCGCGACTTTATGGGTAATGGAGTACTTAGCAACAAGCGCTGCAAAAGGTTTATTATTAAAGTGTGAACCTCCATCACTAATGATAGCCCTAGGACACCCAAACTGAGAGAACACGTTCTCTTGAAGAAACTTCAAAACTACTTTATGATCATTTGTCCTAGTGGCAACTGCCTCTACCCATTTAGACACATAATCCACAGCCACTAGGATGTATCCAGAACCATGAGAGATGGGAAAGGGTCCCATGAAATCAATGCCCCAAACGTCAAATATTTCAACAATAAGAATTGGGTTCAGAGGCATCATATCTCTCCTAGACATCGAGCCCATTTTCTGGCAATTATCACAGGACCTACAGAAGTCTATAACATCACGAAACAAGGTGGGCCAGTAGAACCCACACTGAAGGACTTTAGCGGCGGTCTTTTTGCCACTAAAGTGTCCACCACAAGCCAGAATGTGGCAGAACTTCAAGATATCTGGCACCTCACTCTCAGGGATGCATCGACGGATCACTTGGTCCGTACAGTATCTAAACAAAATAGGGTCTTCCCAAAAATAATTTCTAATCTGCGAAAAGAAGAGATCCCTATCCTGTTTGGCCCAAGTAGAAGGTATAAGCCATGTAGCTAGATAATTAACAATGTGAACATACCAAGGCAAAGATACCTGAGAAGCTGCGAATAACTGCTCGTCGGGAAAGGAATCCCGAATCGGAAGAGTATCATTATCCTTATCCGCTAGAATCCTAGATAGGTGGTCAGCTACCACATTCTCCGACCCTTTCTTATCCTGAATCTCAAAATCGAACTCTTGCAAGAGAAGAATCCATCAAATCAACATAGGCTTGGTCTCTTTTTTGGACAGAAGGTACCGCAGAGCAGCATGGTCAGAGAAAACTATGACTTTTGACCCTAACAGACAAGAACGAAATTTATCTAAGGCATAGACAACAGCTAGTAACTCTTTTTCAGTGGTGGTGTAGTTCATTTGAGCATCATCAAGAGTTTTACTAGCATAATATATAACTCGAGGAAATTTGTCTATCCTTTGACCCAAAACAGCCCCTATAGCGTAGTCAGACGCATCACACATAATCTCAAATGGATAGGACCAATTCGGGGGCTGCATAATAGGAGCAGTGCTCAAGAGAGAGCGCAGTGTGGAAAAGGCTTTCAGACAAGCCTCATCAAAGACAAATGGAACATCCTTGGTAAGAAGATTGCACAAGGGCCTAGAGATTTTACTGAAATCTTTGATAAATCGTAGGTAAAAACCGGCATGTCCAAGGAAGGACCTAATCTGCTTGACGGTGGTAGGAGGTGGCAACTTAGCAATTAAATCGACTTTCGCACGATCGACCTCAATACCCTGACTAGAAACTACGTGTCCTAAGACAATACCCTCACGAACCATAAAATGACTCTTTTCCCAACTCAGGACCAAATTGGTTTCACAACAACACTTTAAGACCTTTGAGAGATTAGAGAGGCAATAATCGAAAGATGAACCAAAAACCGAAAAATCATCCATAAAAACCTCTAGAAAATCTCCAATCATGTAAGAGAAAATGGCCGTCATGCATCTTTGGAATGTGCTAGCAGCATTGCATAGGCCGAATGACATGCGCCTATAGGCAAAAGTGCCAAAAGGGCAAGTAAAGGTGGTCTTTTCTTGGTCCTCGGGGTACACTGCGATTTGGTTATATCCTGAATAACCATCTAAAAAGCAATAAAAGCTCTGCCCCGCAAGTTTCTCTAGAATTTGGTCAATGAAAGGAAGTGGCAAGTGATCCTTCCTAGTTCTAGAATTAAGCTTCCTATAGTCGATGCATACTCGCCACCCAGTGGTAGCTCGAGTAGGGACTAGAATACACTCATCATTAGCAACTACAGTAAGACCAGACTTTTTAGGCACAACTTGGGTAGGAGCTACCCAAGCACTATTAGAGATGGGGTAGATGATACCCGCATCCAACAACTTCACGACCTCTTTCATAACCACTTCCTTCATGTTGGGATTGAGCTTTCACTACATTTCTCGTGAAGGCATAGCTCCCTCCTCAAGATGGATTCGGTGCATGCAAATAAACGGATCTATACCCTTAAGATCGGCAACCGACCACTATGGCTTGCTTATGCTCATCCAGAATTTTCATGAGCTTACACTCCTACTCTATACTCAAATCAGAAGCAATGATAACCGGAAGAAAGTCATTGGCACCTAAAAACATATACTTAAGATTAGCCGGTAAAGGCTTCAACTCAAGTTTCGAGGCAACCTCTAGAGATGTAGGCATGGAGGTACTAGACAATTGAGGTAAGGCCTCGACTTTAGGCTTCCAAGGTAGGTTCCCTAATGCAGGAGTGGACTCAAGAATCTGATTCACCTCTAGAATAGACTGGTCAATATCAAAATCTTCATAATTAAAATGTGCCAGACATGACTCTAAAGGATACTGGGACAAGATAAAAGGCAAAGCCTCCTCGACTGCATGATCAATGACATTTACAAACGAGCACTCCTCAAAGTGATGAGGGTGCGTTACAGCATGGTACACTTGAAGCTTAGCCTTCATATTACCAAATGAAACTACCATGATACTTGACCGACAATGTAGGACTGCATTTGCAGTTACAAGAAGAGGTCTACCTATGATTACTGGAATTTGGGGTCTAGCGGTATTCACAGGCTCCATATCAAGAACAATAAAATCAGCCGGAAAAACGAACGATTCGATTTTAACTAAGACATCCTGTAAAATACCTCTAGGAACCTTGGTGGACCTATCGGCAAACTGTAAGACAGTGGGTGTAGGCTTGAGCTCACCGAGCTCCATCTTCTCATACACAGAGTATGGAAGGATATTCACACTTGCCCCATGATCGATCAAGGCCTGGTCTACATAATGACTTCCTAAGAAGCATGGCATGGTAGGAGTACCCAGATCTTTATGTTTTATAGGGACGTGGTACTGAACCACGGCACTAGCCACATCTGAAAGGACCGCTGATTTGTCAAAATGCACAAGCTCTTGGCGCTGCTGAGTACATAGGTCCTTCAAGAATTTAGCGTATGAGGGAATCTGCTTAATGGAATCTAAGAGTGGCAGGTTAATGTGAACTGTTTAAACACCTCTAACATCTCACTGAAAGACGCACCCTTCTTTTTCCCTCTCACTAGTGCCACCAACGCTGATGGAAACGGAGCTTTTGGCACATAGGATGCCACAGGGTTATCAGAATTGGAGGGAAAGTTATCCCTCTCAGGCGCACCCATTACACTCTTCCCTTTCTCATTCTCACTCTTTTTCTTCTCACTCACTTCCCCAGCTTTAGGAACTCTAGATGTACTCTCATCCCCATTTACTTTCTCCCCAACCCTATTATCAACAACTTTACCACTCTGCAAAGTGGTGACAGCTTTTACCTCCTTATGATAGTGAGAGTCCTGTGAAGACGAACTCTCGGCCAAATGCACGCCTTTGGGGTTATTGATGGGTTGACTCGGAAGTCTTATCTCCTCTCGACGGCTCAGAGTGGCCGCGATTTGCCTTACTTGGGTCTCTAATTTAGCAATGGCTTGTAAATGAGTGCTCAAGAGTTGGCTATTAGCTTCTATGTTTTTCAGAGCTGTAAGGACTTGCTATTCGAAAGCACTATTCTTTTGGCCTTGAGGTGGGTGAGATTGGTTGATATTTTGGATTTAGGATTGAGACTGAAGATGAGGTGGTCTATAAGGTGGTGCAGCATTAGGATTACTCCCTTAGAAGTTAGACCTAGGGGCCTACTAATAAGAGTGACTCGACCCTTGGAGGTTTCCTGTCCCTTCGGAAGGTTGAGACCACCGCAAGTTAGGGTGACTCTTCCATCCCGGATTGTAGGTATTCGAATAAGGGTCACTCCTTGGGTTAGAGAACCCTTGAGCTGCATTGACTTGTTCCTGGACAAACTCGGGATACTGGGGAGCAATAGGACACGATAGAGTGTCATAACTAACATCTGCACAGATATCACACACCGCACTCACTGAAGCCACAGATGAAGGAAGATTCCCAAGTAGTTGACCTTGAGCAGCAAGCAATTGATCCATTTTCACACACAATGCCGCCACTTGTTGATTTATCACTGTGGTAATCTCTACCTCATATACACCCTTCCTAGAATTAGAGATCGAAGATGAACCTTTATCATTTTGATTCATCGAGGCCATAATGACAGAATCCTCACTGAGAATTTCAAATAAATCCTATGCCTCCTCCGCACTCTTCCTTAAAATCGCACCTCCACTCGCAGAATTCACTAGACTCTTATCCTTAGCACATAAACCCTGGAAGAACGACTGAACAACTTGCCAATCAGGAATACCATGATGGGGACACAATCGAAGGAGTTCCTTCATTTTCTCCCGTGACTCATGAAATGACTCGCCCTCTCTCTGAACGAAATGGGTAATAGCATACCTCTTTTGAGTGGTACGACCAATAGAGTAGAACCTAGCCAGAAATAATGTCTGAAGGTCAGACCAAGTGGTTACAGGCTCTGTGGTCCTAAGGGTGTTAACCCAAGTCTTGGCTTTATCTCGCAGAGAATATGAGAACAGAAGGAGTTTGATGGCATCGGCAGTGAGGGCCTGAATCCTAATGGTGGAACAAATCCCTAAAAACTCAGTAAGATGATCATATGGATTCTCCCTATCCAACCCATAGAAGGTCGGTAACATCTGAAGTGTGGCATGTCGAATCTCATACTGAACGTTTTCAATATTGGGAATTTGAATGCAGGAAGGTGGAGTGAATGCACCAGGCATAAAGTGATCTCTAATCATCCTAGGTGCTGGCTGGACTTGCTGTGGAACTACAACAGGTCGAGGTGGGTCTTGACCTTGGTTTTCCATTGGATTATCAAACTCTGACCCTAGATCGAGTCGACTAGCTCGAAGAGACAGTAAGGTACTTTCTAACTCTAGGTCAAGCGGTTGTAGGTTACAAGGCACTGACCTTTTTTACCGTGCATACAATTAACCCCCAGATGAATGGATGCAGTAAGTGAATGCAATATAATATGAAAGTAAAATTGAGTTGAGAAGATACTCCCTTCGGTCCCGATTGCTAATCTTTACGCGGTCCTATCCAAAACCTTGACACTTGGGCAAAATTTTTATTTTTAAGCAGATTGGCCTTTGGCCTTAGCACGCAAAATCTTCAGCGAACCTGTAAGTCAACAACCTGAACTGAGAAAAAGGGAAGATAAGTAGAAACAGGAAAATAAAATCCTAAACTATAACTAAAACAAGATTCATCGTAAATTCTATAACCGTGCAATAGTCCCCGGCAACGGCGCCAAAATTTGATCGGTCCAAACGAGGGAGATTATTTCCTTGTTCGTGATCAATATTTAAATTTATAAAGTACTCTTGCTTAAAACCTCAATTCGTTAGAAAAGTAATCAGTGCACAGGTGTCGAGCACAGGGACTAATGGTTGAGTTACGAGAAGTTATTACGAATCCGATTTTAGTTACCAAACAATTTCTTGATTTGAGAGTTGTTTGTTTGTTTAAACTAAAGAATATAAAATAAATGATTAATTCAAATTAAAGGAAAACCTCTGGTTTCGAATCCACTTTAGTTAGGGAATTATTATGCATATGATTAACGTAAAGGTTTCGCAATCGTTTATGATCGGTGATGATCTAAACTACAAGATTAAACCATCAAAAATATTATACTTTTGTTCATATAGTAAACTCATTCAAACAATGCATAACCTGTCAAACGAAGTATGCACAGGTTATCCTAGTTAGGCATGAATAGACTACATGAACCTAAGTATATCCAATCGATACTATTGCACAACTAATATGAATGAAGTCACAGAAAACCTTCACATTCAAATATATAAAATCATTGAAGAACGGATTGCCTAGAATAACAATCTCTCAGAGTTGTACAATTATCATAAACCTATTACATAACCTTAAACCTTAATCAAAACATAATCAAACCACTAACCAAGCTTCATCTACACCCAATGAGAGGAGTCTAGCTGCTCATGATCGGGGCTGAATCACCGGAGGTCTTCATTCCTTCCATATGCAGCCAAAATCCCAGTCAAATAGTATGAGAGAGATGAGAGAGAGATGATAGAGAAAGAACAATTGTAGCAGAGACTATATGCAAATCTGAGATGAGTGGGAACCCTGATTCAATCTTCTTCATGTCCTTAAATGGTGTACTAGGCTTCCTTTACCGAGTTCTGCCGATTTCTTCTTTCAAAAGTTACTAAAATAGAGTTCAAATTACTTTAGGAAACTATCTCGGGCCTTCCCTATCGATAGGCCTAGAGCCCTATCGATAGGCACTATATGCAGCTTCCAATTTTCTGCAGTTTTTCATATCTGAGGAGATCCCTATCGATAGGCCTTGTACCCTATCGATAGGCTTGAGGAAATTAAGCATTTCTCGCTCGATTTTTAGCTTTTATTGCTCGGTGATCATCCTAGTATGCTTCCTAGGCTCCACACCATTCAAACGTTTTCTTAATGGTTGCTAAACTTGGTGATTCGGTGAAAAATAACCTACAAGGGATAAAAAACATATATAAGATTAAAAATCAACCAAATCAAAGTATTTACAGTGTAAAAACTCTCAACGTCAGCCTCGAATGCCTTAAAACGAAGCTTGATTGTGGAACAATCAGTCAGCTCCCTGCCTGATTTTAAAAGTTTCTTCTAGTTCTTTTCTGCCTACGTGGCAATATCTCTACAATGCCCACATGGAAATTTTTAGAGTAAACAGCTTCGCACAACTGGTAAGCTAAAAAATTCGAGATATGTTGTTGTGGAAGAAATGATTTCAATATTCTTACATATTCTTGCGCATTAACCAGCATCAACAAAATTAATTGTTGAATGCAATGATGCGGTTACAAGCAGAATTACTCAAAAAATCGGATCCAATTTCTGAGGATTCCACAGATGAGAGATGGAAATGGTTTAAGGCAAGTTATATAGATAAATTTAATTTTAGATGGCCATAAATTTATTTGTTTAATTTTGGTTTTGCTTAAATTAATTTTGTGTGTCTATATATAGAACTGTCTAGGAGCGCTAGATGGAACATACATAAAAATAAAAGTAGCTGAACGGGATAAGCCTAGATATCGAACTAGAAAGAATGACATTGTCACAAATGTGTTGGGGTTGTGCTCCCAAGATATGCAATTCATATATGTTTTGCCTGGTTGGGAGGGATCAGCTGTTGATTCTCGAGTTCTTAGAAATGAGGTGAATATGCAAAACGGTTTAATTGTACCACATGGTACTATCACTATTTTGTAATTTATTTTTATATCTTTTTATCAAACTATAGGAATTTTTATAAACAAAGTTTACTATTTTTTAATTTTTAGGTTACTACTACCTTGTTGATGTTGGTTATACAAATAGCGAGGGATTCTTTGCTCCATATAGAGGCCAACGTTATCACCTCAATGATTGGAGAGAGGGACACACCTTGACCACTCCTAAGGAGTTTTTTAACATGAAGTATTCTGCTGCTAGAATTGTTATTGAGAGGTGTTTTGGTCTGCTGAAATTACGTTGGGCAATTCTTAGGGGCAATTCGTTTTACCTAAAAAAAAGAAAACTGTAAGATTATTGATGCATGTTGTTTACTCCACAATCTCATACGGAGGGAGATGCCGGTAGACCCACTAGAGATAGAAGCACAGCTGTCAACCCCACAAGTGCAATTGGATGGTGAAGCAATTACTGCTATTGAGACAACTAATCAGTGGAGTGCTTGGAGGACCAATTTGGCAAACCAAATGTTTAATGATTGGATGACCAGTAGAGCGAACACTTGATTTACAGGTTTAATAATTGATGTTGGCTGTTTGTTTTTCATTTATTGTTTATCAAACTTTTAGTTTTTTATGTACTTGATGTTGCTTCTTTGGTTTAGGGCTTAAACTTCCTTGCTGTGATTGTGGTTATGTACTACACTATGTATTTGATGTATTTGTAACTTAAACTATGTATTTGATGTCGGTTATTTGGTGTCTCGTTTGGTTTATGAGTTATATTTAGACTTTTTTTTTTTCATATTATAAAATGGAATTAGATACTTGTATTTATTAGAATGGATTCCAATCAAAGTGGGCCAAGTAAGGGTCGAGGTAAAAACAAACATGTCTGGACTCCCGAGGAGGATGATATCTTGGTGGAAATTTTGCTACAATTAGTAATCTCGGGGAAAGCAAAAAGTGATAATGGTTTCAGACCTGGTACTTTTTCTACACTTGAGAAGGCATTTGAAACAAAGATCCCAGGATGTGGAATCAAGGCCAACCCCCATATCGAATCATGAGTGAAGACTTTAAAGTCTAAATACAATGCTATACAAGATATGATAACACTTGGGAGTGGATTTGGTTGGGACAATGAAAAGAACATGGTGTTAGCCAAGCGGGATGTGTTTGATTCATGAGCAAGGGTAAGAATAATTAATCTCTATCATTTCTGTTATGTTGTTTTAAATATGTTAAAATTAACTACATCTTCAATTCGTTATTTTTTTAAGGAAGATTCTAATACTTGTATTGATTGTATGTATATATAGAGTCATCCTGCTGCAAAAGAATTATTTAGAAAGGCTTTCCCACATTTTGAAGACCTTGAGACCATATTTAGGAAAGATCGTGCGAATGGGAAATAAGCTTTCTCACGTGTAGATCTGGCTGAAGAGGTGGACTTCGAAGATGACGGTAATTCTAACAATAATATTGATTTTATGGCTGCTGATGAATCAATGAATCAACCAAGACTAGCAACACCACCAAAAGGGGGTTCAGTTCGATCACATAGGAAGAGAAATAGGAGCAGTGATGATGAATTCCCAGAGGGGTTCTCAACCATGGTGGAAGCAATGTTAAGGGCAGCTAAATCTGTTGAAAACCTTGTAGATGTGTTTTGTGAGCCTCCTATCAACCCGATTACTAAGGTATATGAGGAGGTTGGTAAAATTGATGGTCTAAATGAGAATGAAATACTTGAAGCTAGTGAAATTGTTATGGCAGATTAGTTAAAGTTTACCTTTTGTTCAGCATACCTGACAAGATGAAGAAAAAATGGATGGAAAAGTAACTGCAGTAGGGATGCAGTGCTGAATGATTATTTCTTTTTGGGTTAGATGGTAATCATTTGGTTTGATGAAGATATGGGTGAAACTGCTATTTAGATGGATTTTAATTTTGGTTTAGTTCGGACATTATGTATGGAGCTATTGTTGATGGATAGAACTATTTTGAAAAGTATGTATGGAACTATTGTTGGGTTAAATCTATGCTATGTTATGTTATTTTTTTTCTATATTGATGATGATTTGCTATTGAATCGAGTTGGAAATTTGCAGGTAAATATTGATTATTTACAGCATCTTATTGCTTTTGGATCTTCTCATTTATCATAATGCTAGATCTGTAACTTCTCCATGTCATTTAACACTCAAGACAGTCGACTGTTTGTTCAAGACAGTCGACTGTTTGGTCACCTGTTTGCCCTGTACTCGACTATTTAGTCGACCGCTTGAGACAGTAGCTGAAACATGATTTTTAGTAATAAGACAATCGACAATCTGCTTCAAAGAGTCGACTGTCTGCTTTATTTCCAAATAATGATCTTGTTCATGTGATATTTTGTGATCATTAGCAAAGGGGTAAAATTGGAAAATTACAGAAAATTCTATTCCATTCTTGTCATTGCCAAACACAAGAAATGGAATGGACAGTCATTCAGACCCCTAATTCCAGTCAATATCCAAACGCTTCATATAGAATAAATTTCTTATTCTATTCCATGCCAGCTTGGGAATGGAATCGGATTCCATTCCGACCTATTTGATTCCCCCGATCCAAACGGGGCCCAAGTGTAATGGTACCTATACGAGCCACCTGTAGTCAAAATTAAGGTTCATTTGAGCTTTACAAGTTCAATATTATTGAGAGCTTTACAAAAGATCCTAATACACTCATAATACAGAAGATAATAGCAAGTATAAGGTCTTGAAGTGTCTTGAATCTTCTTGTCAACTTGAGCTTGATTCTCCATGAGGTTTGCTTGGTCTGGACTCAATCCATAGTGTCTTGCTTGATTTCTTGATGTATCCATGTTAGTTCTAACAAGCATGAACCTTGCATCCACTTAATACACATATTAGCTCACAATATATGTTTGTTGTCATCAAAACTAGACCTAAAAGATCACGAGGGAAGCTATATGGCTAACAAAAATGTTGGGTGGACTTTTGAGTATAAAACACTTGTAAATAGGCCGGACCTACATGTATAGAGCTTTTAATTTTTTTTAATGGGTAATATAAAAAACTTCATTCATAATAGAAACAACAAACATTAGTTATAGCTTGCCAAAGAACTCTATCAGAAAATACTCACTAAGCGTCCCCTAGACCATTGAAATTTATTAAAAGTATATGTAATCCAACAATTAGTTTTTCAAAATCTGTTACGCATTTGGCGTTACATAGGTCACTTTACGCAAAGTTACATAAGGTCCGCCTTATAATGACTCTCTAAACGGTTGGTCTATTATTTATTTATTAAAAGAAAAAAAAAAGCTGTAATATGTAGAGTGTTAGACTCCAAAAGTATATATGACTTTGATGAAGTCAAAAAGAGGTAAAAGGGATATGATAAGATCAACCTGATGGATTGGACTGTTGATTGATGGATGAGTTTCTTATACCGGTAGGGTGTTCGACCTGCAAAGCTCCGACGGTCGAGTCAGTGAACAGAGAATGCAAGAAGAATGTGTTTTTTAGAGGAATGATACGTACCTCTTTATGTGATACAACTTCCTCTTTTTATAGGATGGTCGTCTGAACATCCACTCGAGTGTTTTTAACCGTTCAAGGGTATGTTCGGAATTTCAACTTTTCCGTAACGGCCTGTCGCTTTCGTCTGAACATCCACTCGAGTGTTTTGGGAGTCGTGCTCGAGGCGATATTATTGGTAGGTGCCATTATTGGTAGGTGCCATGTGTCATTTTTTAATTAATAGCTTGTTGGGCAAGCTATAAAAGAACGAGGGGGAGGGTTTTTTCCCCCCTATTTCATTTTTCTCATTTTCGAACTGCTGCCGGAGCGTTTTGAGAGTGCCGGAGAAATTTTCGCGGTTTCAGCGTCATCCTTGCTTCGATTTACACCGTTTTTCAGCCATCTTACTCGTTCGAAAAGGTATTTCCGTACCCTTCTTTTATTTCTACCGTTTATATTTTCTATAGGACCCTTTATTTGCGTTTTCATAGAGTGAGTCTATTGTTTTTGAGTTTTCCGGCGAAACTTTTGAATTTGCCGGCGTATTTCTTGAGTTTTCCGGCAACTTTTCCTTCCAACCAAACGGTAGTGTAGTCATGTCGGATCGGGATCCTCCCTCGGATCGACCTAGATCAGAAAATCGTGGTGGCTCTGGTGCCAGCACGTCGGGGTCAATGTTCGAAACCATAGAGGTTTCTCTGATCAGGTCCATCCCCCCAAATCCTGCTCAAAACCGAAGTGTCGGGGAAGACCTTCGCCGAGCTCCTTACCCATTCGTCCATATAAATCTTCTAGGAGAGGAAAAAGAGACCGAGATTAGAAGACTTTATCGCATCCTGATCGGTGGGGTGCATCATGATCTGGTTGTAGCCCGAGTACGTATCCATAAAACTAAGGAGTTCAGGCCCGGTTGTCGCGTCTACCATCTGGTCAATACTCGGAAGAGGAAAACTGTCCTTCGGGCAAGCTTTATTGAGATCGGTAAAGTCGATACAAACCCTCCGCTTTCCTGTTTTCTTCTTGACCACTACGCAGTTGGATAGCCAGTCCGGGTAAAACACTTCCCGAATAGAATCTGCCTTGAGAAGTTTTCGCATTTCTTTCTGGATGGCCCTAGCCTTTTCTTCTAATGAAACCCTTTTCTTCTGCCGGATCCGTTTGAAGGTCGGATAGACCAACAGCTTGTGCATAGCAACGTCGGGATCAATCTCAGGCATATCTTCGTGCCCCCAAGCGAATACGTCCCAATTTTTCTTCAGGAGGGTTATGAGGTCAGCCTTCATTTCATTTGATAGCTCGGCTCCGATCTTGGCAGTTTTGTCCGGGTCGGTTGGATGGATTTGAATTTCAATCAGTCCTTCCATGGGGGTCGTTCTTGAACTACACTCGTCACGAAGATCCTCTATCCCAGACTCCGTGCTCTTTGATTGCTATGAGGGGTGATCATGCTGTAGATCGGTTGGTTTGTTGTTACTGCATGAAGGGTCGTTTAATCTTTTGGGGTGACTTTCTTGAAAAAGGTCCTTCTCTGGCAGCTCTTGCTGGTGATTCAGCGATATGTTAAAACATGATCGGGCTAAAGCTTGATCACCTCTGACTTCCCCCGTTCCATGGGAGGTCGGGAATTTGACACAGAGATGGAGAGTTGATGCGGCCGTTCCATGGTCGTTCAAGGTCGGTCGCCCGATTATCGCATTGTAGGCTGAGGGACAGTCGACGACCATGAAGGTTGCATCTCTTGTTGCTTGTGCCGGTGGATCTCCCATTATGATTGGCAGTATCGTCCATCCTAGTGGTTGCAGAGATGATCCGTTGAATCCGATGAGGGGCGTGTGGATTGGTGAGAGATCTGTTATTTTTCTTCCCATTCTTTCATATGCTGTAACGAAGAGAACGTCCGCTGAGCTCCCCGTGTCTACCAAGATCTTGCTGACCTCGTAGTTGGCGATGATAGCTTTTATGACTAAGGGATCATCATGTGGTAGGTGTACTCCCTTGATGTCTTCCTGGGAAAAAGTCATCAGACAATACCGGTTAGGTTGTTGATGGGCAAGGTTGTATATCTGATTCGTGGGGGACGTGTGCGCCGATCTTGCATATGCCCTTCTCGCCGACCTGCTTTCTCCGGCGTAGGTAAACCCCCCATGAATCGTATCAATCACCTCAGCCAGTCTCTGAGGCTGATCGGGTTGCACTTCACTTCTATTGGTATTTGCTTGCCTAGTGTTCTCCGCCCTTGCCGGATCTATGAATTCCTTCAGGAATCCCCTCTTTATCAAACTTTCGATCTCATTTTTTAGGTCGAAACACTCTTCGGTAAGATGGCCGTGATCTTTGTGGAAGTCGCACCATTTGTTTTTGTCTCTCTTCTTTGGGTCGGATCTCATTCGCAGGGGCCATTTTACATAAGGTTGATACCCGACTTCGTTTAGGATGGCATTGATCGGTAATCGGAGAGGTGTGAATGATGTAAATCGCCTGGGTGGAGACTGTCGTCCTTCTACAACATCGGCTTTTTGCTTTTTTTCGGGTTACCCCTTCTCATCTGGTTCCCGATCCTTCCTTTTTTGCATTAGTTGACAGTCCTTTTTGTCGGAATCAAATATGTTGTCTACACCGATGTACTTTCTTGCTCTTTCCAGGAGTTCAGTTAGGGATTTTGTCTCCCTTTTTGCAAATGAGATTCGTAGGCTCTGGGCTCGGAGGCCCTTGATCATCGCCGCAATGGCTACCCCTTCGTTCATGACATCGACCTCTAAAAGAGCCGAACTGAATCGTTGAAGAAATGATTTCAGACTCTCTTTCTTTTCCTGTTCGAGATTTAGGAGATGAGTGGCAGGTTTCTTAGGCCTGTGGCTGCTGACGAAATGGGCAATAAGCGCCGAACTTAAGCTCTGGAACGTGCTAATTGAGTTTGGAGCAAGCCTCTGGAACCAGGTTCTGGCCGGTCCTCTGAGGGTAATTGGGAATGCCCGACACATGATGGGATCCGTTATTCCCTTGAGATACATGTGATCCTTGAAAATCAGAACGTGCTCCCTTGCGTCGGTAGTACCATCGTAGGGGTCGATGGTCGGTAGTTTAAACTTCTCCGACAGAGATTCGCGGAGAATTCTAGAAATGAAGGGGGACGTTTGATCAACATCCCGAGTATCAGATCTGTGATCCCGAGCTGGCTCGTTTCTCCTTGGATATGGCGTAAACCGGGTAGTAGCGGGTCGAAGTCGTCGCGACGCCGATCCTCTAGTTTCATAAGAACCTTCTTCCAAATGATCCCTGATCTGTCGACCGCGTTCAAGATTCGTTGGTCTTCTACGTGACCCGACCTCTGAACTGCTTCCCTCTTCTTCCCGGCGTTTATTCCTTTCATCATGCGGTGTGGATCACCTACTTTCGACGGCTACCCTTCTTGCAGGTAATGGATGGTTCGTCTCTTGCCCTCCTACCGGTTGAGGCACGGTGGCGATCGGCGGTGGATTTTTGGGAGTGTTGTTATGAGCCTCATTGGATAGGAGCATTTCTTGCTGCCGAGTTAGGGACTGGATAATCAGCGTCATGTTCTCCATCTGTTTCTGCATGTTAAGAAATTGGAGCTGGTAGGGATCGCTTGAGGATGATCCTATTTCGTACCGAGGAGGACGATACACAGGAGATTCGTGATTCGGGCATGGTTGCTTGTTTGGCGAGCAAGGTCTTGCCGCCGAGAAAGTTCTCGTTGTTGGTGATCGAGTGGAAACAAGGGAGATTATTCCTTGTTAATGATCAAGATTAATATATTTTTAAAACCGCGTGGTTGTTAATCTCAATTCAATTGTGACTGGTGAGCACGGGTGTCAAACCACTGGGAATATGCAGGTTTATAATAA